>OZ010572.1:55437789-55450289 GCA_963932145.1 Acanthosepion lycidas | reverse complement strand
TTTGGAACGTGCAGTCGCAACGCTGAGTTTGAATTTAAATTCAATTACAACCCTGTTTTCGTTGTCCACTTATTACTGAGAGTAAAAACAAGAACACAATCTATTTCCTACCTGAGGATGTCTATAGGAACAGACGAAAGCTTGTAAAATAAAAAGATCTAATGCAACGGAAATTTATAAAACAGGATCTTTTCATTCATAAACAGATTCGGGGTTTTTGTATATTATTGAATTGTTCGCGAAGATGGATTTCTCGCCATTTAATCATTAACCTTTGCATTTGTTTTATGTATGAATAATTCATGAATATATATCATATATATATATATCATATATCATATATATATGACATATATATACATATATATGTACCATATTATATTGAGTTATACATATTTGTTTTATTATATAGCTTTATGTATACGTTATATACATACTCATATATTAAAGCTGCTGTCGTCTTTATATACTAACTTCAAAGTATATGCCATACAATAAACTTCTATAGGAAGATATAGTTGGTCATTCGTTCATGGCTCAACAGAAAATGCATCTTTTGCAATACGGACAAGATAATGTCTACTCTGCGTGCATTAAAATCTATGCGCGCAGGCATGCGTTAGATGAATTCCTATAATTTTTATCACCAAAATCAATTTCAAAATTGAAGTGTGCTAGTATTAATGTCTATTAATGCGTTCGGTCGTTCGGTCGTTGCAGTCTATCTTGAAGTCCACCCAAAGGAGAAAGCTGAATCGAGAAGAAAGATTTTGCTCAATAAAGATGTTATACAAACCCAGTCGACAGGAAGACTAAAACATCTTTCACATTTCTCATATTTTCTGTTTGGTTTGTTATACGCTTAACCTGATCCGATTCCATAAAACTTCCGTTTTGTTGAGAGGGTGAATTTTAACGGTTTCTTCGCTCCTCTTTCAATAATAATTCTTTTTTATACAGTTACTTTTTCTTTATACAGTTACTTTTTCTTTATACAGTTACTTTTTTATTCCTTTGTTTGGTTGTTTTGTGTGCTTGATAAATAATATTGAGTTCTTATTACTTTATTTCCTTCGATATTTCTCCTTTTTTTATTAGCTTTTTCAGTCAGTTCATCAGCCTCATTTTGTTCAACCTTTTCTCTCTCTTTCTCTCTCTGTTCCTATCTATATATCCTTGTATTGATTTACCTTATTCTATAATTATCTATCTATCTTTCTATCTCAATCTGTTTATCTACTTATCTCAGTATTTTTATATGTCAATCTGTTCATAGCTATCTTTGTATTTATCTATACTAGAATTATTTTTGCAACACGCGTATATTTAGTATTCTTGAACATTTTTTGTCGAGATTTACAAACTCTACGTTTCGTTCCATTTCGCAAACCAATCGATGAAATATATATATATATATATATATATATATATATATATATATATATATATATATACGAAATTAAAAGAATTATATACAAAAAACAATATTTCATTTTTTTATTAAATATGTATTTTAATTATTAAATTGCTTTTAAAACAGTGAGAATATTTTGTATGATAAATAATAAATCTTCTATTTTTTTCAAAAAATTAATGAAAATTTGTTGAACTAAGCTACGTACTATAGTAAAACCAAATGTACTTTGTGCCCCTTACCTGTTTGCAATTCTCGCCAAAATTTTGTTTCGATCGGTCAATGTAGGGCTATTTTAGAGGATTGTGACGGACGAAAGTCGCAGAATTTTATATATAGATATCTTAGTCTGTTTATGTGGATTTCTCTCGGGCGCGTATATATTAATAGTCTATGCATCTACCTTAGTCTCTTCATACCTAGTTGCTGATGAAGACTTAAACGAATCCTACCTTTTCAAAAGTGGAGAAATCTTCCTATATTTTTTACATAATGAACATATGCACATTTTCAGAAAACAGGAAATAATCGTTTAGGTACTTAGCTGTATTGTGTGTGTGTGTGTGTGTGTGTGTGTGTGTGTGTGTGTGTGTGTGTGTGTTTCCACGTGGGTTGCTTGAAATTAACTAGTCGGTTTGCCGATTTAAAGGCATCTCCCTCGCCTGAAACACCCGATGTTGTCGCTACATCATGGATCAAAGACGGGGAAGAGTGTTTATGTCCCTTGTTTTTATAGTCCTAAATAGAACGATATTCACTGAACGTCCTTGCTAATCTCCATAATATTTGTTGGCCTGTCTCATACTATTTTCTCTCTCGCTCTTCATATCTACCTGTCTCGCTCTGTTCATAACTATTTTAGTTCATGTTTCAGTCTTTATCTATTCCAGTCAGTTTCTCAGCTCGTTTATATATTTCTCGATCTGTTTATGCATACGTGTGCATGTGTTTATAGCTGTCTCCGCCTTTTTATAAATCTGTCGAAAGGGATAAAATGCAATAAGTATTCCATTATCCTGAGGCTGCAGTTCACACGAATTTCCTGGCGGGGTTTCACCTCTTCTTGTACTTTGACCTTTTGTTAGATATCGTCATCAAAGACATGTTCACTGGCTTGCATGAATGAGTGAACAGACATATTAGTCTATTTTGTTCTAACAACAGATCTAAAAGCTGCTGTACCCATTGTCAGTCTTTACAGGTGCCAGTAATATAAACTGGGACCAGCATAGATAAGTATCTGAAAGCGGAATATTCTTTACAGAGTAAAACTGAACTCTCTTCTTCATAGCCTGCGATTATAAAGCTTAATCCAATAGTCATTTGAACTGCTCCTAACGTTTCAGCCGATCTGTTCTCCAGTCGAAATGTTGTGGCAATATCAAATTAAAATCCTCGTGATCAGTCGTCAAAACAAGTGTTATTTTCAGAATATATTATTAATGTTCTTTTTTTCTAAAAATTATCAATACTTAATTCAAAATAATTATCTATATATGTTATGTTATATGTAACAAAATACGCATTCCGTGAAGAAAGCTATAAGATACAACATTGAGACAATAGCAAGGTGAGGATGTTTGTCCAGGTAAATCAATGAAATATATGTTTATATATGATATATATATATATATATATATATATGATATATATATATATATATATAATATATATAATATGTTTATATTTTTATTTCTTTTTTACAGACTCATCTGTACTTTCTAGATCAGCGCTTCTTAACCTTTTTTTCCATTCGTGACCCCACTTTTCATAACGAGATATTTGGTGACCCCCATGTATTAACCAATTACACTGAAAATGCATCCGTTGTCACTTCACGAGTCGCAACGGCGCTGCATGAGTGTGTTTTATTACCGCAGTGCTTGTGTGGCGCATCACCTTGAATATTGTGCGTTTGTAAAATAATATATCAACTGAAATTCAAGTGTTTGAATTTAATTTTCGCGACGCTTTATTTATGAAGCTCTGTTCTAGACTATAGATGTAAAATATATTATTTTATCATATAAAAAATGTCATTTTAATAACACATGCACATTTATTGGAAGGTATTTTATTGTACATTTTTTGTTTTGCTTACCAATTTACAGCGCTTTTTCACGCTTAAACGATTTTCCAAAATGGGTGGCTGTTCTATAGCCCTTTTCACGTTTCTCAAAAGGAATGTATAGTTATTTCAAGAGTTCGAAATACTTTTATTCCTTTTATTTATTAGATCATCGACCTTCTCAAATTTTATAATTTGTAGTTTCTCCTCCATGCAAAGATTGCAATTTCTGTCATTTTTTTCTCTTCATCTTTTATATTATATATTACTCTAACAATGGTGTTTTCTACTTCATTTTTAAGTCCCTCATATATTTTGATAAAAGTGTTATTCTTACATCTTTTGTATTTGTATGATAGCAAATAGTTTGCATACCTTTTCTAAAATTCTTTCCCAGTTAGAGGAAAGTTTATAGTTGTTCCAACGATAAAAAAAGTGCATATTTTAAAAAGAAAAGAGAAGCTGCAAATGTTTTTGGTTATAATGTGAATTTTTAAATATATATTATACTTTATGCTCTATATTTTTGCTACATGTGTGTTCCGGTCTCGCGACCTTCATCAGGTAGTACTACACACAAAAGTCAAAAGTCAAACATCGGAAAACATAAGAAAAATTGATAATTGGTAATAACCACTCTGCGTGAGGAAGGTCGCGAGACCGGAAAAACGTGTAGAAGAAATATGGAAAATAATGTATAATATATATTTTAAAAAATTCACATTATAACCAAAAACGTTTGCTGCTTCTCTCTTCTCTTTAAAATATATATATATATATATATATATATATATATATATATATATATGTATGTATGTATGTATGTATGTATGTATGTATGTATATATATATATATATATATATATATATATATATGTGTGTGTGTGTGTGTGTGTGTGTGTGTGTGTGTGTGTGTAAGTGTGTATGTATGTATTTTAAGACATTTTTATGTTTATACATTATTTTTATACATACAAATATTTAAGCAAATCCTCTGTTTATAATTTTTTTTTTTTAGATGTTTCTATAAATTTTAGAATAGTTTGTAATCAGATGGATCAAGATCTGGAGAAGAAGGATGTCTTTTTTTTTACTTAAATATTTGTATCTATAAAAAGAATCTATAAACATAAAAATGTCTTAAAATAATTGTCAGTTTTTGTCCATTTCATAATATATATGTATATATATTCCTCTCATCAATTTATATATTCACATGCTTATTAATGCTTTAGACATATATATATATATATATATATATATATATATATATATATATATATGTATTGGTGATACGTATCGATGTGTTGTAATTTGTCATTTATTTGATGGATGGGTGAATGAATGAAAGGTGTCTCACAGCAATATGAGTATGCATACTTCTAGGCAGTTATATTGTTTCCTTTCCAGATAAAATAACATGGAAGAGTTTTTCCCCACAATAAGTAAACATCTCAATATGTGTATAATAACACCATATCAGGTCATCATCACCCAAGTAATTTTCGAATTTAGAATCAGAGAAATATTTTTATCCATGTTTGCCAAGAAATTTTGAGAAAATCACAAAACGCTATTTATAAGAAAAATTTTTCAATAACATTGTACTTTTGCAGGATTCACTTGTTTGTCTAAAATTTTCTTCTTTTGCAAAAAGAAGCTTTGATATACAGCAATATATTTTAATCAATGCTTACAAATACAATTAATCTGTTAGCTAAGATAAAATGAGATTGAAAACAAAAGTAGGTGAAAATCTTCAGGTAGTCATAGAGAGAGTATTGCTTCTATTAGGTTGGTGCAAAAATAATGACGTTTTCTCACATATGTTACTATGTAAGAAAACGTCATTATTTTTGCACCAACCTAATCATATATTAATCCAAAGACTCAATTTCTATATTTTAATCTTTAAAGCTTGGGTTTCTATTTGATAAGACATTTCTGAATTTGTGATCAGAAAATAAAAAATTGTTTAGTTATAATGTATTCATTAACATATATTCTGCCAGCATCATTAACCTCCTTTATAAGATTCACAAGGTTCATGACAGTTTTTTGTAAAATTCTTTTGGTTCTGAGACAACATAATATAAAGGATAGTTTCCACTTTGTGATTTTTCAAGGAGTTCATCAAGATGGTTCTGTAAATTTTAGAATAGTTTTTAATCAGATGGATCAAGATCTGAAGAAGAAGAAGGATGCCCCCCCCCCAATCCAGGTCTTTAATCTTTTCTGATGTTATATTTACTCCATAGAGTTTTGCCTTATAATGCAATATTACATCTTTGCAATTGATCAAATTAGGCCTCTTTTCCTTTAAAACATTTAAACAAGTATTGATAACAAATATTTACTGGAATTGTAACATTGACTGGTAGTAAGCCAAAGTGGAACACACCAAGGCACTCTCATAAAAATCTTACTAAAATTTGTCTTGGATGGAGTTCGATTTTAGATTGTGTTTTAACCTGTTCATTTCTATTAAGCCATTGTTTGCATATTTATATTTTTGTAAAAAACGGAAAGAATTTTTTAGATACTTAGCCGTACTTTGTATGTGTTCACGTGGTTTGATTGAAATTAACTCGTCGGTTTGCCGACTAAAAGGTATCTCGGCGGAGACGTCCCGATGTTGTCGCTAAATCATGGAACGAGGAGGAGTGTTTATGCTCCTTGTTTTTATAGTCCTAAATAGAACGATATCTAGTGGACGTCATGACAAAGTGTGATAATCTCCACAATATCTGTTGGTCTGTCTCAGGATATTTACTCTCTCGCTATTTATATATACCTTTCTAGTTCTGTTCACACCTATCTTATTTCATATCTGTTTTAATCTTTATCTATCCCAGTCTGTTTATCTGTTTCTTTATATCTGTTTATACATATGTATACGTGTGTTTATAGCTAGCATGGTTGGAGGGCCATTTTGGGTTGTGTTTTAACCTGTTCATTTCTATTAAATCATTGTTTGCGTATTTAAATTTTTGTAAAAAACACATTTTTCAGCCTCAGTCGCTAATCTACCCCAAATGTATTCATGGGTTTGCATGCATATGTCCATTCTTGCTTAACAGTTAGCTTCTGTAAAATTATGGGGGACTTAATTTTCAGGGCTTTTTTTTTCTTAAACTTTCCAAGTTCTTGTAGATAATTGTGAAACACGAATGCTGAATTCTTTTTTGAGCTAATTCTTCAACTGTAACAATTAATATTGAAATACTTTCGCAAGTGTCAATCAGTTATGTGTCATGCGGGATACACGCTTAGGCGATCATGTATCTTTCAATACATGATTGATGAGGCAGTTTACTCCTGAAGTAGGTTGCTATTTCTTCCTGCGGTAGACCATTTGCCATCCAAGGCTATAAAACTCGGTCTGTCCTGCTATTTACCGATAGCTGGTGGGGAGAAGAAGAGGATTCATACATTTATTAGCACGTGAGTGAATGTAATGGATTCCACAGAATTCGAACTTGGCTCTCCGATTCCTCAATCCGAGCCGCTATCCATTACTCTATCGTGCAATAAAAGTAGACAAATTAAAAAGGCATTTATAACACAAATATATTTTAACATAATTCTTTAATACCAAAATATAACGATTTAAACAGCTAAACCGGTGTGTTTCAGCTCTCTCGTCAGTGCAAAAATTGACGACATAAATTTGCACAGTGACTAAGATTCTGTAATTTACAAATTCAGACGTTAGCGCCACGCTGATTCTGTAAGCAGAACAGATCAAAGGTTGAAGACAGGGATCGGCCAAAACATTCCAGCTAATATTCGCAAGAGAAATGCGAACAATTTATGTATGTGAAGTAATTTATCGTGTTCAGTGATAGCGGAACATTTGATTAAAAGCCTGGACATTTCCTCATCGATTATCACTTGAAGGTAGTGGAATCAGTATATATTAAGTCCTACCAACCATCTCTTTGTAAGCAGGTGTTGTTGGTAGGTTTAAAGGTAATTAGCTTTTAATGTCATATTTTTATTAGTATCTAACATTAGTCTGGGGTTGTATATTTTTTATTCACATCTTTATCCTCGATTTTTTTTTTCTCTGACGAGTGAGCTAAAAAACCTGTTTAGGTGTTTTTAATCGTTATAATTAGGCATTACCAATTTACGGTAATATATATCTTTGTCACCCCTTTTTTGTTATGAATTGTTTCTTTTTTTTTTGTTATGAATTACCTTTTAATACGCTTGCTTTTATGATTTTAATTTATATTGAGTTCTGAAAAAACCAGCGACAATTAACATGACTTCGTGGAAGATTTGTTAAACAAAAATTACGTTTACTTAATCATTCAAATCCCTTTTGGAAATTTCTTTCGTTTCTGACCTCCCAACACCAAATATTATGGATATTTCAACAACAGCTCTGGATACAGTTGAATCCGGATGGGCATGCAAACAGGGTGAATCTGGATCTGGACAACATTTTACTCACGTAAATCCACGAAATCTTCTCTCCATATAATTTGGTTAGATTCTGTTCTTATCCACCAGGGTGCTACCGTAATTTGGATTATCTTTTATTCTTACCCGTCTACATGCTACCTTAATTAATTCTTTGTGACGGTTGGATAATTCCCATCCTCTTATCAAAACTCCATTTTCCTATTCTTTCAAAATTGTGCAAAATTTCAGATATAACTAAAAATATAGAGCTGTTGGCGTCTGGTTTCTGTTAGTTTTTAAATCATCCTACTGAAACCAGGAAGTTATATATATATATATAATCTCATTGCCTTTTTTAAACTCATAGATCATTGCATATCTGATGTGCTTTGTAGACACCCCCTCAAGTATGATGAATATTATTAAAATGACGTAATTAACTTTCTGAAAACTGAAGCAACAAGCTTTAACGTGTAATGATATAAATCAAACATTTTAAAACAGCGAAAATATAACTCAGTTTATTGCTGTCAGATTTGGGCCATGGCAATTGGGGTGATATATATTGTTTGAAATATGGCATATTTATTGGTGGAGTGTTCTCAGTATCAAAAATAGAGAGTTTGTAGATATAAAATGTGAATATCCAAGTCAACACTGCATAGTGACTGTCGGTTTCACAATTCGAAAAATCATCAAACGATATATACTTTTCAAAATTTGAAATATTTATGAGATATCTTGAAAAGTATTAGTAAATATAGTGTGAACATAGAAATCAACACTGGATGATGACCGCTAGTTTCATGCTTTGGGTGATCGTCAAAACATATATACATATACACAAACATATGTGTATGTGAGTTCTTCTCAATAGCTTGAGGAATTTAAAACCGACCGCGCATATCCAATGTAGCACTAACATTTTTGAGCAGTTTTCATTTTTACCCTTTGTGAATACTTTGAAGGATACTGTGAAATCTATAGAAAAATATGTGTTTTAGATTTTCGTGTTTTTTAGGGCTAATTTATCGAATATTTGCCATATTCACAACGTTTCGACCGTTGTACGCTCTGGCCATCTTCGGGTGATTGGAATTTCGAACCGAACCCTTTATTTCCTCCACCGCGATAGATTGTTCTAGTTCTACGTGTCATGCCTCTTCCGGATGTCTCAGTTATTTACCTTTAACTCAACTCTCCTAGTTTTGGTTCACCACTGTTGTAGCCAGGTATTGAACCCACAACTCTTTGGGTATAGTCACTGGATCTAACCAACGCCTTGAGGACAACTATGTATGAATTTTTGGAATTTATAAACCTAATATCTCAGCAGCATTTTTTTTTGCCAGCGTTCATATTGTAATTTTTCTGCTGTTATTGTATGTTTTACCAAAGCTTATATTGCAATTTTTTGTTGATATTCATTGCTTTTCTGTAGCACTGCTTATTAATGGTTCTCATATTTTATTCATTTCTATGCTTGGCCGGCTCAGATTTTTGTGGCCTAGCATATGTGCTGATTCCTTAAGTTTTCATATTTTCCAATGATGTTCTCTGTTTATTGTTTCAACCTCATCCCACGGTGGGGGTGATCTCCCTTTTCCTTCCATATGTGGTCAGCCACGCCTGAATTTTCTATTTCCCATTGTGTTACCGCTTTACGATGTTCTCTTAGTCTTACCTTAAGGAGGCGGCCTGTTTCTCACCACAGCTGCACGGGATGGCGTACACACAGTTCTTAGTCGTGTTCTCCTCTATGAAGGGTCTTACTCGGAAGAGGTGTCTGCGAAGTGTTGAACCACTTTTGAAGATTGTCCTGATGTTATATGGACCACAGATCTTTTCGTATTTTCTCCGCTAATCCCTTTACATAATGTAGGCAGACTGAAGCTGTTTCATGAGTGTTGTTATCCTCTTGTGCCCTTCTTTCCTAGTTTGTCGGAGCTACTGCCATGTACCCGAGGTAGTTGTTACGATACAGGGTACTGCTTAGACAGATGTATAATAACACCTATTGATGTAACATTTTATAATTTAACATATGTCTAGATGAACAGATTTTTTGTCATAAAGAATTATTGTCCTGAAAATATTAAAATTTCAGGATACTTAACGAAGATGTATTGCTCTTCAGGATCCGAGTTAAACTTTGAGTCGATCTTCCCTGAACTATTCAAAAACCAAATTCGGTTTCTTAGTAATGTTATATATAAAAGTACTAAGAGAATATATATATATATATATATATATATATATATATATATATATATATATAGAAAGAGAGAGAGAGAGAGACATATTAAAAAGCCATTTATAACAAAAATATATTTTAACATAATTTTTTAATGCCAAAATATAACGATTTAAACAGCTAAACGGGTGTGTAATAAATATATATGTGTGCGTGTGCGCAAATATGTAGAAAAATAGGAAAGAACGTGTTAGGTAAATAATCCGGAGTTCTTTAGTATTTTTGTTTTTATTTTTAAACAAAAGTGTTCCATTATAATTATTTTCTTTAAAAATATGATTCCTTCGCTACATAAGAGTTCTCATGTTTCAAAAACGGGAGACGAAAGCTTCAATATAATTATTAAAATTAAATTGAGTTAAAGTATCAAGTCCTGTTTCATCCTCAAGCGAAAATTTAGGAAATAATTATAATATATATATATATATATATATATATATATATATATATATATATATATATATATATATATATAACTTGACGCACCAACAACCGCTACGCTACACGCACAGTGTGTGTATTTGTGTGTGCGCGTATGCGTGATGTACATAGATTTTGGGTGTAATTTTCTCTGTATGTCATATTCTTACGAATTCCTTTGTGGAGTATTTGCCTCCTCTGACTCGCCGTAAATGACAACAATGTTTGCTGACGGATTAACATTAACACTTTTCTTTCTTTCTTTGTCTTTTTCTTCTACTTTTTTTTTTTTTTTTCGCCATGAAGTTTATTGCTTTATAAACATTACATTGCAGCAAAAGCGGGGGAAAAAAGCGAAAATGAAAGGAAATAAAAGAAAATCTAATAAAAACGCGGGAAGAAACGAGGCCAAGAAAACTAGAATAATAGTTTTGGATAAGAAAAAGTCAAAACGACAAGAGAATAGGTGTGAATAACATTTGTGTTATTGACGATAAATTTGCATATTTGTTAAGTCAATGGGGAAAAAAATCTACAGGTCTGCCTGGGAGATGATGTTTTCTGAGTTCAAAACAAAGAAGAATAAAAAAAAAAACAATCGGGCATGTATTCCTGTATGTGTGTAATTTGTAATATTTATGTTCACATAGGGAAATACTTAAATGAATAGGCATATGATTGCAGATATTATCATGTATATATATATATATATATATATATATATATATAGTGGTACTTGCTTGGAAAAATCTTGGGTATTTCGTCTTGTAGTATGACGGTGCAGAGGTATGTGAATTAGTTGGGTGCCTCCTACTTTACAATTTAAACAAGTATATCAAGCCTAGCAACCATGGTCTATACAGGGAGGATGGATTAATTATTGTAGACAAAAGTAACCCTAGAAAATGTGACGTAATTCGAAAGAAACTTCACTGGTTGCTTAAAAAGTTTGGATTCAACCTTGATATACAAATAAACTTGAAAGTTACCCATTATTTAGACATTATGCTAGACTTACGTGATGGTACGATTTCACCGTATAGAAAAGATAATCAGTACCCACAATATATCGACGTAGGTTCTAACCACCCGCCACATACTTTTAAAACGAATACCTAATGGTATTAATCACAGATTATCCACTAACTAATCTAATAAAAATATTTTTAATAAAGGTAAACTAATCTACGAACAAGCCTTAAAGAGTAGTGGACATAATAGCAAATTAGAATATATTGATATGAATTATTCCCCTAAAACGCAAAGTAGATATAAAACCAGAAGTAGAAAAATATTGTGGTTTAATCCCCCCATATAATTTAGCGGTGAAAACCAATATAGGCAAGATATTTTTAAAACTACTTAAAAAGAATTTCCCACAAACAAATACGTTGCGCAAAATCTTTAATAAAAACTACGTCAAATTAAGCTATAGTTGTATGCCTAATATGACCAGTTTAATTAATAAGTATAATAGGAGAAAAATTAAAGACAAACCACGCAGCGTCCCCCCTAAGTGTAATTGTAGGAATAAGGAAGCCTTCCCCCTCCAGGGCAAATGCCAATAAGAGTGCGTAGTTTATCAAGTAAAAATATATAAGGATTAACCGAACAATACCGATAAAAACACAAGTTTTGCATAGGATCTACCCAGAATAAATTCAAAACACGATACTATAACCACCTTAGTAGTTTCAATAGCAAAATTTACAAACACAGTACCACCTTGCTCTCTTATGTATGAAAGGTCAAACAAGAAGATAATAAAGACACCATTTTGAAATGGGAAATATTAAAAAAATGTCACAGTTATAAAGCAGGTGATAAATTTTGTTCCCTATGCACGGAGGAAAAGTTAGATATTGCTAGCTATAAAGAACACAATAATTTATTAAATTTAAAATCGGAAATTCTTAGTAGGTGTAGACATA
>OZ010572.1:55377789-55425289 GCA_963932145.1 Acanthosepion lycidas | reverse complement strand
GAATTTCCAGCCCTTTATTTAATCTACGGGAGCAGAGTATTCTCGATTCGCTGCCCTTGTCTAGGGATATCTCGTTAGTTCTTGTTCAGTAATGCATAGTTATTGCTCAACCCGTTTCCACTGGGTTCAAGAACACACTACTCGGCGTAGGGATTGAACTCTGAATTACTATGTCCCCAAATTCACGAATGAACGCTTTAATCCGCAAAGCTATTATATTTAACACCCCCCACCACCACCACGAGGGTTATATGTGACACAAGGCCGAGTTTAACGTGGGTCATCAGAGCCCGTAGGCTTGGCCAAAAATTCCCCGTAGAACCCGCATCTACCTCCCCGGAGGAAACTCTGCCCTTCGGCACAGCCTCGTCCGGGTTCCTCTCTGTCTAAGGCTGAAAGTTCGACGGGATCTGCGAACAGTCACTGACTCGGAAGAACAGTCTATCACTGTTTCCTAAATGATTTTCTAAACACAGCTTAGATGTGGAACAAGGCCGAAAGTATGGGGCACCCAGTGAGGATCGAACTGACTACTCAGTCGTAATTGTTCTAGCGAGACAAGCTTGCCAACCATTACACCGCCTCGAGGAGCCCAATCCGCAAAGCTAGTGTGGATTGGATTTTTCACTTCTGAAATAATTTTCTTTACTGAGGACGTCGGTTCATCAGCGAAGTATCTTAAGATAGAAGTGTTTCTTTTCAAAATATATCTGCCACTTTTTCTTCGTTTTTTTTTTTATCTCTCCGTTCGTTTTCCTCTTCTTTTCTTTTCTTTTTTTTTTTTTTTTTTTTTGAATCCTTGTCTGCTTGAAAAATGTTAATATTTTCTTATTTCTCTTTACAGTCTCTTCAAATTCTCTCTTTTTGCCTTTCTCTTTTTTTCTTTTCTTTTACTACCAATTTCCCTGATCGCAAGTCTTATTTTATCTTCTTTTTCTTATGCTCCTATATTTGCAGTCACCTTTCAAAGTGAATCTCAGATGAATTATACAAGAAAAAAACAAATAAAAGAAAATAAAAACAATAAAAAAGAAAATAAAGCATGGCAGCAAAAAAACAAAATCTGAAAACAATTTCTTTGTTCATCCGCTTTATTCGTAATGTGTATTTGTTTATTTATCAGTTGCCTTCTGCCATTGTTTCCTGATTGTCCTTAACACAATTTGTTTCTTCGGGAATATCGTACGAATTTCAAATGAACACATAACCATCACCCACTTCCGGATACAAAATACATGTCTGTCTTTTCGGTTCATCCAAATTCCTCTCCCTTCTCTCTCAATGGAGCTCTTTCCTTCTCACTCTTGATTTCTTCCTCTCGAATCCTCTCTTTTCGATTCGGTTTCTTTCCCATTCATTATTTTTCTCCTGTCTTCATCACAATCTCTCTGAACCTCTCTTTCTGCTTCTATCTCTTTCCCACTCACTCATGATTTTCTCCTGTCTTCATCACAACCTCTCCCAACCTCTCTTTCTGCTTCGATCTCTTTCCCACTCAATCATGATTTCCTCCTATCTTCATCACAACCTCTCTTTCTGCTTCGATCTCTTTCCCACTCAATCATGATTTCCTCCTATCTTCATCACAACCTCTCTTTCTGCTTCGATCTCTTTCCCACTCAATCATGATTTCCTCCTATCTTCATCACAACCTCTCTTTCTGCTTCGATCTCTTTCCCACTCAATCATGATTTCCTCCTATCTTCATCACAACCTCTCCCAACCTCTCTTTCCGTATCAATCTATTTCCCACTCACTCATGATTTCCACCTGTCTTCATCACAAACGCTTTCACCCTCTCTTCCCGTTGCGATTTCTTCCCTTAAGACCACGGCTAGTTAGATTGACAAAACATCTCAAACTGACAACAGCTCTAAATACAATTATACTCACTGTGTAAAATGCTTTTCTCGTCTCTTATTTCTTTGTTTTGATACATGGATTTTTTTTTTCTTCTGTCATTGTCATTTGCGGCTCGGCAAATACGGCAGATTTTCGTCGCTGTTTCTTTTGACTTACAAGCTAAATTCAATCATTCGAAAACCCAAGCCCAGAAGAGATGTTTTATGCAAACTAAGCGTCGACAACGAAGTATTAAAAAAGGGGTTAGGGCTAGAAATTATAGTCACTTTTATTTCCTTTTATACCTGACATTTTCCTTCGATCTTTTACCTTTTTCTTCACACACACACTAGTCTGTTAAATCTTGAAATCGATTCTCTGTGCTAACTCAAGACTCATGGCCTTTGGTCAGATATTATTTGGGAAATTTGTCCCATGACTACGCTTATATTCCCAATCTCTGTCAACTGTTTTTTTACCAAAACTAATTTGTTTATGTCTATCCAAAATACAAAGTTATGTGTTACGGCATTGTCGATTGTTAAAAAAAAAAGTTGAGCATTTTCGTTATATTATTTTTTCTCGATTATGAAGTTACGTTTATTTTTTTTATTGGTGCAGACGCATAAGAAATCATCTTAAATAGAATAGAGAGAAAAGATGCCTTAATGTTAATGGTAATATTAACCGTTTCCCTACAAGGCATCCATTAACCTAGCAGCCAGTATTTCTGTTGAAATTTATAAAATCTTTTCCTTGAAACATCTTTTTTAAAAAAAAAACAGGTTTCTCAAATCCAGTAGCTTTTATCATTATTTCCAGTATTCATGGAGGTTTTCTTCTGAATCTTCTATTTGAAGTCATGTACAATGTTAACCTCTTGTTTATGTCCTTATTGTCTCTTCGAGTTACATGTGCTATCCATTTTAGTTGTTGCTACTACTGAAAGTCCTCATGTGATATGGTTTCTGTTATTTGGTACAATTGTTTGTTTGTGATTCTTTAGCGCCAGTCAAAAATGTTCAAAGAAGGACGATCTTTGCCAAGACTCTCGGGTTTCACTCTCACAAAGCCCTTTTTCACCATTTATATTATGAAGCGGTTGTATACAGCTGACAGTTTAGATATTTCTGAAATGGTTGGACGCTATGTATGGCATTTATATAAAAGTCTCGATCTGATGAAGTTATTTAAGAATATGGCTCGAGTTTTCAGACTAATGTTTTGGTTTTGTAGCAATTGGCGGTGTTGGGCGAAACTACCTGTTGTGTTTTATTCTAAACAGCCTATTCTCTGTTCATTTTCTTTTTCTCCTATACTTATTGTGTTATAACTGTTCCATACGTCAAGGTATTTGAAATATAGGTGCCATCACTAATTTCAGATCATAGTTTATATATATATATATATATATATATATATATATATATTAGGTTGGTGCAAAAATAATGACGTAATAATGTCGTTTTTGACGTTAAAAAATACGTCAAAAAACGACATTATTACGTCATTATTTTTGCACCAACCTAATATATATATATATATATATATATATATATATATATATATATATATATATATATATATACTAATTTGTGAAGGCTATGGATAATTCCAAGGAGTATATTAATCGAGAAAGAGTTCAATGTAGGGCTGACACAAAACGATTTTAACCTGTTCTCTTTCTAGCTGAATAACCCAAAGGGTTTTTTTTTTATGATTCTTACGACAAATGCTGTCAAGATGGCTAAACGTTTTATCTGAAAATCTGGAAAAAAGAAACTCGATTAGTTTTGTGTTTTTTAGATCTTAATTATTACAAAACCCAGGTTGTGTGCGTGTCTGTTCGTTTATATATTGGATCGGATTTCCTACATTTTTCAACCGATTTCAACAACACTTCACAGGACTACGTAAAATTACCATGCGGTGGTTCTGACAGTGCCATAAATTGGAAAAACACAATTGTTTTTGCACAAAATCAATTTGAAAACATGATTAAGAGGCATCGCGAGAATGGAAGGAGGACAACTCATATCGAGTTATACTTATTATAAAACCCAGGTTGTTTGTGCGTGTGTGTGTGTTCGTTTATATATGGGATCGGATTTCCTACATTTTTCAACCGATTTAAAAAAAACTTCACTTTTTTTTTGGCAGGTAGTGTTTCTTATTGTCTTGCACACTTTTTTCTTTATTTTTACATTCAGAATGCTTTAAAAATTCCATTTACAAGACAATTGTTTATAATAAAATTCTATTCAATCGGTAGACTCATAATAATTGAAAACAATGTTTTTTTTTAGTTTGGGTTTGACCAATACGTAAAAAAAAAATAAAAATAAAAAATAAAACTAATTAAGACATGCGTGTCCGTCAGCCTTAAACAATAATCTTTGTCAATTTTATTTTTGAGTCTTTATGATGGTCGATAATTGATCTATCTCTTACTGTTACATCCCCAGACAACGCCGGGATCTCCTGCTAGTATTAAATATTTTGTGGAATGGATAATTATCCCATGCTGTTACACGATTTAAAAAATCTTGCTGTTACACCATATATATGTGTGTGTGTGTGTGTGTGAGAGAGAGAGAGAGAGAGAGAGAGAGAGAGAGAGACGTGCTACAGGTACCATGTAAGTCAGTAAAACTTACCGCATGGCCAGATTATCAATAACTAAACTGGCCTCTCCACCAGGCTTTTCTGCTAAGAAGGGTGGCTTGCCATCCAACAGGATTAAAAGCAAAACCTATCAATAAGCGGGTGGATCATTTTGCGCGGCTAACGGCCATCTAGCACACAGCTCACAGCACACAGCCCACTCGAAGTACTGAATCCCTTAACCTTTTCTAAGGTATTCAACGAGAAGTAAAACTGATTGTAACGCAAGCGGCTTTCGATGTTGCAGACTCGCTCTTATTTCGGATTATTGCTTTGACATACAGAGAGTTGGTTTGGCCCAGTGCACCGACTTTTTTTTCTTCTATAAAAACAATTCGTGTATAAGCATTGTTCGATATATTGAAGATTTTACTTGATGATGCACAGCCAGCTCAATAATGACTAATAACACTATTGATACAATGCTCTGGAAATTTCAGATCTGTTGCTGGAGGATGCTATGGATGCAAAGGTGATTCATTCAATGAATGCCAAATATTTACTTGTAGGGAAACGGCTGTTATTATCATTACTGTTATGAGGAAATATTCGACAGACATCGATCGAGCAGTTAGTGCTATTCGAGTTACCTTTTCTTTCCTCCAAAAGTTAGCGTTTCTTTCTATTGGTTGAAAGTTGTAGAAACTTTTTCTTAAGACAGTTTTTCAGGAAAATATTTTCTCAAATACCCAAACTGTTTTCACTCTTTCTAGTATTGATGTGAATTTCATTCATAACCTTTTTTTTTTAGTTATTTAAGAGGTCATCAAATTGATTATATCATTATTTTCCCTTATAGTTATTTGTACTATTCATTTTAGTTGTTACTGCTGTTGGAAGTCTTCAAGTGACGTGGTTTTGTTCCTTATTTGATTCTATAGGGCCGGCCTATAAGATCTGATTTTTTGTCTTCTTTAAGACAAAAAGAATTCATTCGTTTGAAGCCATTTTTCACCACTGATCTGAGAAAACGGTTGTATATTGCTAAAATGGCGGTTTTACCACGGTCCTCGATGCTTTTCTGACTCCACACATTAAACTGACCTTGTGTTACAACTTGCCAGCATGGGGTGGTGAGAAAATACAATGGCTTCTTGGCCTTTTGTTTTAGTTTAGTTTTTCCTTCCGTTTGTGCTGTTAGGCGTCGCGGTGAGACACATCGTCTGTTAGCGACAAGGCGAGTGGCCTGGAGGAGTGATATCTCGTAGGCTTTGAGAGTGTCTGCCACTGAGTCGCTCCAGCATCCTCTTGATCTGCCTCTCGCTCTCCAGCCAGAGTACCTAAGGGTGTATGTTCGTAGGGCTGTATGTTCGTTGGTTGATAGGCATACGAGTGAGGTGTCCGAACCACTTGATCCTCTGTCGTTCGATGTGTTGTATTGTATGATTGGCTCCTACCACATCTCGTATTGCCTCATTCCTGATCTTGTCTCGCCTGGTCTTGTTCACTGCTTCCCGAGGGCATTTCATCTCATAAGGGATCAGTTTTCTCTCAAGGGTTTTTGTTAGCGGCCATGTCTGACACTGGTATGTCAGCGTTGGTAGGAAAATGGCGTTGATGAGATTTGCCTTGGTGCAAGTTGGTGATTGACCGCGTTAGCTTTCTGACATCTGGTCTCGATTTCTCTGTCTAGTTTGCCGTTTTCAGTAAATACGCTGCCCAGATATTTGATGGGATCAAAGTGGAGTATATACGATCGGACGGAAAAAAAAATTATATTTCATCTCTCAGATGTTTCTCTGTCTGTGGACAGAACGCAATTGAAAATATTATTGAGCGGTAGCCCGGTATCGGTAAACAGCTGCCCGCGGATGTAGTCTATCATTGTACTAAAGAATGCGAGGGGTCGAAAATAATACCGATGCCAGCGCAGCTGACGTTTGCGGGGCTGTGCTATTTTGGGACCTCACCCGGATGCATCCGATTGACACATGAAACTGACCTTATGCTACATCCTGCCAGAGTGGGGCGACAAGAAAATTCAATAGCTTCTCGGCATTTAGGCTGGGGTCAAAGTGTAGTATCTGCCCTCGGGCGGATAAACTACATTTCATCTCTCAATTGTGTCCCTGGTTGCGGACAGAGGTGCAACTGAAAATATTATTGAGCCCTGCTTGGTCTCGGGAAACAGCTGCCCGCAGCTGTACCTCTCTCGTTGCACTAAAGAGGGAGGATCGGTAGTAACACCAATGGAAGCGCAACCAATGTTTACGGAGTCTGGTCTAAATATCTCCACATTAAACTGACCTTGTGTCACATCCAGCCAGTGTCGGGTGGCAAGAAAATATAATCGGTTCTCGGACTTTGGGCTAAGATCAAATTGTAGTATCTGTTCTTATCAGCTTAATCTGACTCTCTCTCTCCTTCTTTCTTACTTTTTTCTCACTGAACCCAACTTGTGTCTTTTCCCCCTCTTTCCACGCGATTAAAACAGTCCATTATTTATGAGGTTTTAGTAAGGCAAGGGAAATAGCGAAGGCAGGAAGAAGCAAAATTTTAATAGGATTATTCCAACCATTTTCGTTGTCGTCGTCGTCGTCGGTCATCACTTCTAATGTCATTAAATAAAGGCTAATAGCTCTAACTATATCTATAGCTGTATGTCACGCTTCAAAACGACGAATAATTGTATTAATAAAAATGACAACCAGCAGGCGATATGGAAAGATATCAAATTCTGAATCAAAAGCAATTACCGGAATTCATTTGAACCAGCAAAATATTTTTAAAAAATGATTTATTTTATCCTCCTGATATTCCGATTGCATAACAAATAACGAACATTTTTTAAAAATGGGATTTCGTTCAAATTGAACAGAGAAATTGTTCAACATTTGCAATCAAACGTGACATTACGTTTAAAATACACCAAGTTAATCTTTTTCCACATTTAAACAAAAAAAATTAATTGCCAAATATACTGAAAGTTTATTGCCGGGCAAAATAAAAATAAATAAAATATTAAAGTCTCTGTTCATGCATTGATTATCGTTATTAAATCAGAGGAAAAAAACAATGGCCATTGTAAGGGATTTAATACCAGCATCATTAGGAAGAATGTGTTTACTAAGCTAAACATAGACTAGCACAAGACTAGCACAATGTAGGGTTGTCAGTGATTAACAAACTCATTGTAAACGACCACCTAAGTCTCTTACTAACAACTAATCTTTGTCAAGGTTCTTAAATCACCAAACCACCTCTTTTCAAAAGTTTAGATTTGGCTTTTTAGAAAACTCCAACTATGGACTTCATCATAAGGAAAGAAACCTAATGACTAAACATTGTTCAGATTCACATGTAGATTTTTAACGACCTCCTGCCAATGATCTACTAACTGTTCAATGCCTCGACAAGAGGAATCGCTAGGTTTTGACTCTAAAAGTTCATAAACCCACGTTTTAAGCCCCACATCGTTATTGAACGAAACGCCCCTCAAATATTTAGAAAGAGGCCGAAAAAGGTGATAGCATGAGAGAGAAAAAATCAGGAGAATATGGTGGGGTGTGGCAGAACATCCCAGCCGAACTCTTTCTTTGTATCCATGAGTAGCCTGTTGTTGAGTAAATAAACGGACGGCAATAAGAGAGCACTGGAGTTTATTTCTCTCGGTTAATAAGAGTTTCACCAATGCGCCGTGTTCCTGAACCTTACCCATTAGGTGAAGATAATGAGCGACAGAAGAATGAGAGCTTGCCGTCTTCTAAGCCAAGTTGGTCTGGCGCGTGCAATTGGTTCTCATCAAACTGAATAGGTCGGCCAGAGCGCAGAAAATCTGACAGTTCGACATCCCCCGCCTTGAAACGGGGAAAACATTTCTGTGCCTTTCTGTTGGTAATGAAGTCATCTCCGTACTCAGCACAAATGTCTCGAGTAACCTTCAGACCTTGATTAAAGCGAAGATGATGACGAACATACTCTTTCATGTCCACTTGCTATTCTATGTCAAAGGCGTGTCTAATCGGAAATAAAGTTTCAATAATGTTAGGCAACAGTTTTACAGGATGACCAGAGTTACAAAGAAGCAAAAAATGCAATAGAAGATTATTCTTCGAGATCATAACAGAATATCAGAAAAAAAAGGAACGAATATATGTAACAACCTAATATCTACCAATCGCACACGCTTTGACTCGGTCTTGGTAAATACTTTGATTCGGTCTTAACAGATACTTTGATTCGGTCTTGGTAAATACTTTGATTCGATCTTGGTAAATACTTTGATTCGGTCTTAACAAATACTTTGATTCGGTCTTGGTGAATACTTTGATTCGGTCTTGGTAAATACTTTGATTCGGTCTTGGTGAATACTTTGATTCGGTCTTAGTAAATACTTTGATTCGGTCTTGGTAAATACTTTGATTAGGTCTTAAATACTTTCATTCGGTCTTGGTAAATACTTTGATTCGGTCTTAACAAATACTTAGAAAATAAAACGTATTTAGACTATGAAATCGAATAAAAGTTTCATCAGTTCATGGTTCTCTTGAGAAAGACAATGGCTTAAGCCTGCAAATGACTTGTAATCATTGTTGCAGATGCGACAAAATTGTTTGTTAAGTCTGTTCAGCTTTGCCCGTGGGTTTTCATCTGACAAGTGAGACCGGAGTGATTTCTGCAGGTCTTCTGACACACTGCATGTTAAATTATTTCCAGTGTAGTACTGATCATAATTTGTGAAAGGTCTACCAATATGATTCTAATGAGAACAGCTTTTGAGAGACGTACTCTGCCACATTCAACGCGTGTAAATTTATAGATTGCTGTATCAATAATGTCTCCCTTCCTAGCTGCATGCTTTACATTTTCCCAACTCATTGCATGTTGTTAGATCTTAGTGCCTTCACCTTCACTTCCACTTATATCGATCACATACAACAGTTTCCGACTCAAGGTCATCAATCTGGCAGGCTGTAAGAGACTCTTTGAAACAGTCTTTGAAGCGCTTCCTTGGTTTATACTGAGGTCAAATGTCGTAGAGCCACTCTCCGTATGGGATTTGTTTTGGTATTCTACTGTCATCAAGGTGAATGATGTCGCCTGCTCAGCGAAGTCTATGACGATTAATGTGCGTTTTGACGCTCGCTGTATTTGCGTTTTCGAGGACCAAAGTTTGGTATACATCGTGGAGGTCAAGTATCGATCATAAACGTAATTAGTGGAATCTCTACAGGACATCTAAATGTCTGTGATACACAACCCATGTCTCGCAGGAATACAGCAGGCACTTCAGCATTGTAGACTGTCATCATTGTGCACTTCTTAAGACTTTTAAGCATCAGTTGAGTTGCCTTTTTCACACGAACAGGTATTTCATCTTTAAGAGTGCAGTGTCTGTTTATAGTGCTCCCAAGGTATGTGAATTTGTCTTCCACCTTCAGCTTGTGGTCATCCCAAAATATTAATGGTCCAATGTAAAGTGAACCCCTAACAGGTTGAAATGACCAGTGTCTTATCCGGGCTGATAGACCGAAAGCTTTGTAGAAACGGAAAAGATCATCCAACAGACTTTGCATTTCCTGTTTGGTTTGAGTGACCAAGTCACAGGCGTCGGCATGCAGATCTTGGAAATGTGATTGGCATGTCTTATATTTAACAGAGAAGCGTCGGATGTTGAAAAGCTTACCAGTTAAACTATATCAAATATATATATATATATATATATATATATATATATATATATATATATATATATATATATATATATATATAAATAATAAAATATATGTATTTTGCTCAGTTTCTTCTTTAAATAATTTTATAGTATTTTAAAAATAATACAGATTAAATTTAAAATTGGTAATTTTTAATTTTAAATTTTATAGT
The DNA here is from genome assembly GCA_963932145.1 of Acanthosepion lycidas. NCBI lineage: Eukaryota > Metazoa > Mollusca > Cephalopoda > Sepiida > Sepiidae > Acanthosepion > Acanthosepion lycidas. The sequence goes on along the minus strand of OZ010572.1, from coordinate 55,414,957 downwards.
AAAATTTAATATTAATTAGAATGATTTCTATTTTATTCTGACACTAATATTAAGGCATTAGTTATTATAACCAAGGTTCATTGTCAAGTTTTTTTGAATTCTATATACTTGTATTTTGATTGGTCATTTTAGCTTATGTAACAGTGTTTCCCCTGGTGAGGGGTGTTTGGTCGATTTCAACCTTTTAAAACTCTTTATTCTACATTCAACACTAACACTTGATAAGTCACTACAAGTGTTGAAACAAAATGGGTATTTTTTTAGTGATTTTATAACATATTTATGTTATAATTTTCGAATAAATATATATGTGTGTATGTGCGTGTGTGTGTATGTATATATATATATATATGTGTGTGTGTATATGTATTTATATATGTATATATATATGTGTGTGTGTGTGTATATGTATTTATATATGTGTATATATATATGTCTGTGTGTGTGTATATATATATATATATATATATATATATATATATATATATATATATATGTGTGTGTATATATACATATATGTATATATATATATATATATATATATATATCGTGCCTTGATGGTTTCTTAAAATAAACTATCATACATACATATATACATATTTACTTATTCAAAAACACTTTAAGTTAATCACTTATATCATTGATCATTCTCTTTCTCTCTCTCTCTCTCTCTCTCTCTCTCTCTCTCTCTCTCTCTCTCTCTCTCTCTCTTCTTTGTCTTTCACTTTCTTGCTTTCGGTCTCACTATCCCTAACTCTCCACGAGATCCTTCTTAACACATTCTTTTTTCATCCCGTTCTTTTTTCTATCGCTCACACACGTCGACACATCTCTCACCTGCTTACATTGTCTCTGCCTCTGTATCGCTTTCAAAACAAATTTCCTGTGTTTTAATCCTGCGTACATGCATCGCTCTTCGAAAATGCTTCCCAAAACTGTTTGTTGTTAACAGTTTTAAAAAAATAAAATAAAACCAATCGCTAAAGCCCCTTGTGTCAAGTCTTCCGTAGAGATCTCATGTGTACACTATCCGTATGTGGCAAAGATAGAGTCAAGATGGATGGGGCTTTATGCGCGCCAGGTCTACCGGTAATAGCTGTCGATTGCATCACGAGCCGGGTGACCGTCAACGATTCCTCTTTGCTTAGTGTTAGTAGGAAGTGATGGCTTTTCAAAGGACGGCTTCAAAAAGGAGCGGACCGTGTATTGTGAGGTGGGTCCTGCTAAAAAGAGGCACGAGATAAGTTGGTGGCCTATCGGTACCTTTGTGCTTGTTTCTTTGTAGGCTCCAAAGAAATTACAGTTTCTTTTCTTTTCTTTAACATTTCTTTTATCATTCCTGGGTTTAATGGTCGGGTCGATTATTTCATGTTTAAGTCGCGACCATCTTGTGTTAGTGTATGCCTGTAGATAGGAAGCAAAGCAGGTAGTTACATATACACATACACGGAAATAGGTTTGCACTGACGAATATATGCGTACATAAATATCTACAAGACACATATATCGACTGGATACTAGAGGTGAATATGAGTTGCAGCTATATATATATATATATATATATATATATATATAATGAAATAGACACACAGAAGCTACCAAATCGATATATATATATATATATATATATATATATATATATATATATTGAAATAGACACACAAAACCTACCAAATCGATATATATATATATATATATATATATATATATATATATATATATATATATATATATATATAGCGGTCTATAAGTAAATATAGCCAAGTATAACTGTGTGTATATAGGTACATTTGTATGTATATGCTTGTTTAATATTTAGTAAAACGTAAGCATTAAAAGGTTCTAAGTATGTGTATGTATGTGTACGGTTAGATGCGCATACATATGAGCATACATGTGAACATATATATATATCATCATAGAAAATTGTAGTTTAAAAACAGTAAAATCAACCTTGCTAACCGAAACGCTCGTCTGTGACGAAATCGGTAAAAGCACGTCAGGCTAAATGCCGGTTCCGTATAGGATACAGGTTCGATTCCTCTCAGAGGACGCATATTTTCTATGACAATTTCTCGAACATTCAGGCCGGTAAATGTTGTTAACAAAGTTTATTATAAACAGAGCATTTACTTAAATAATTGTATCTATAAAAAAAAGGAATGTATAAACATAAAAATGTCTTAAAATAATTGTCGGACTTTGTCCATTTCATAATATATATATATATATATATATATATATACATATATATATGTGCGTGTGTGTGTGTGTGTATAAACATCTATGTGTTTATATACATATATAAACATACATGTGTGCGTATATATATAAATATATGTATTTAATTTCAATAAAGGTGCAATTAACTTACAAATTCATGAATTATTCATACATAAAACAAATACAAAGGTTAATGATTTAAATGGCAAGAAATCCATCTTCGCGAACAATTCAAATAATATACAAAAACCCCGAACCTGTTTATGAATGAAAAGATCCTGTTTTATAAATTTCAGTTGCAATAGGTCTTTTTATTTTTACAAGCTTTCGTCTGTTCCTACAGACATCTTCAGGTATGAAATAGATTGTGTTCTTGTTTTTACTCTCAGTAATAAGTGGACAACGAAAACAGGGTTCTAATCCGAAAAATGCTATGAGAAATGTGTTATTGTTTTGGAACGTGCAGTCGCAACGCTGAGTTTGAATTTAAATTTTAAGATTCTGCGTTTATGTACAAATGTAGTGATGAGAGAATTCTTTTTTACTGGTAGATTTTCCGTCAAAGTGGCATGAACTATATTGTTCAATAATTACAGTAATGTCGCACTTATTATCCGAAATTTATAAAACAGGATCTTTTCATTCATAAACAGGTTCGGGGTTTTTGTATATTATTTGAATTGTTCGCGAAGATGGATTTCTCGCCATTTAAATCATTAAGCTTTGTATTTGTTTTATGTATGAATAATTCATGAATTTGTAAATATATGTATATATATAAATATATATATAATTACATTTATATGTATAAATATATATATATATACATATATTTATATATATATATATAAATATATATATATTTACACATCAAGATATATTTATATTCAAGATATATATATAAATATATATATATATATATTTATATATAAATATATATATATATATATATTTATATGAAGATATATATATATATATATATAATATTTATATATAAATATATATATATAAATATATAGATGTATTTAATACATATATATATATATATATATATATATATATATATATATATATGCATATATAAGAGAAAGAACAAGTATATTTTTAATTATGATCAAAGCTTTTGTGTAGCGATGTAAAATGTTTTTATTATAATCTCGTATAATAAAAATATTATAATAATCATATATATATATAAATCTATATATATATATATATATATTTAGAAAGATAGATATATAGATATTTACATATAAATATATATACATATACAAAAAAAAAAAATATATATATATATATATATATATATATACACACACACACTCACATATATGCATATATAAATACACACACACACATATATATATATATATGTGTCTGTGTATATATATATATATATATATATATATATATATATATATATATATATATATATATATATATAATGTATGTACACGCACAAATAGTTGCACGGACGTAAGTATATTTATTCCTCAACTGTTATAAATATAGTGTTCAGTGTTATTATATATATATATATATATATATATATATATATATATTAGTTTAATATACATAATATTCTGAGTCGTTAACCCGACTCGTAGTTTCATGCAGTTTATGCAATCTTCAGGTGTGGAGATTCTGACCGTTACCTATCGCATTATCGTGATGTTGATTCAAAATTGTGTATTTAATATATAGAATTAAGTATTGATAATTTATACCGTTCGTATTCATAAGTTCGAATGTCGAGGAATTTAAAAATAATAAATAATATATGAAAAAAATTATTTGAATTTCTATTCGAAAGTAAACAATATATCAATTGGAGTAACTCTCTTTTCACCCATAAAATACCCAATTTATGCCTGTTAACGTAAACTGGAACGCCGATTAGAAATATAATATAAAGGGGCAAAAATAAAAAAAAATAATAGTCGGGACTATATATCTAATGTACTTATAACGTTGAAATTATATATACACACACGTTATAAATTAATAGAATACAGTAAAATTACAATGTATGTGTGTACAGGTATATAGGGAAAGTTATTGATAATGCCTTCTCAGAATATTAAATTTTGTTGCATATTATATTAATATTTGTAAAATCCATTTTGCAATCACTTTTAATCGGGGTCAATGTTTTTGAGCTGGTGCTTGGATTTTTTGATTCATGCAGTCATTAATTTGTACCTCTTGTTCAGCAAGTTAGGATTATTTAATTTTTTTAATATAATAAGCTTCTCCAATGAACGCAAGTTACATCTGTTTACCTTTCCGTTGTATGGCTTAGCTTTCGCGATTGTCTCCTAGTTAATGGTTGGGTTCTGATGCTTTCTTTTTAATCGCCAAACATATTTTGAAAGCGTTGTATATTTTTTTATTTGATATTGCTCAGTGTCATTTTGTGATGGTAAAAAATAAAAACGCGATTTCCTGCTATTCTCAGTGGATCCAAAGTAATATTTAACATCATCGTCTGAGTTAATGCTACCTCTGTATATAACGCCTTCAGTTTTCGTTTAATGGCCAGGTTGTTTTTTTTTACGACAGTTGCATTGATTTTCAGTAGGATTATTTTTTGAGTGTTTTGTTTGGTATCTTGCTTAATACATTACTGTTATATTTGAATATGTAATTATCTATGTTTTTTGTACAGCTATAATTTGCCTTAATGTTAGTTTTGTTGAAAATCGTTTTTAGTGTTGGAGAATGATCAAAGTGGTTGTGAATTAAATTCAGGAAAATTCTACCTACATTGGTTTTGACATTATTATGGTTTGGGGCGTTGAACCATATTATGTTACGTTTGCGTTGTTTTAGCTTATTTTTATCATTGTTCTTATTTCTTACAGTATACTCCAGTTTCATATTATAGTTGCTGCGTTCTAGCGCTTTGCTATATCTAGCTTTATTATAGTCGAATATTTACTTTTTATTGGAGTTGGTCGATAATTTATATTGTACCGATTCGTGTACATTGTCGAGTATCCTTATATGGCGGTTGAATGTTCTATGTACGTATCTATGATTGTGTAAATCTTTAGTGTATGGTTGGTATATACCCTTACTCAGGTCGGATGTAACGTCTAGGAAATTGATCACTTTGGCGTTGGTGATTGTTTTGGACTCTGTTTACGAAGGAGAATAATCCCATCGTCTCTGTATATGATTTTTTTTTATATCAGGGATAAATCTGAGTTTTCATAGTAGCAGTATCCTTACAATTTCACATGCTTCTGCAGAATCATGTGCTTCCAAGAAAACGCAAGAGTCTTGGTTATCTTTCTTAGTCCATGGAGTTCCGTTGTGGTATAAAATCGGTTTCTGTGTCTTTCTTATGATACTTTTGAATAGGACTTATTCCCAAATGAATGAAATCATTTTTAAGATTATTGTTTTTAGAAAATCTCGATAAAAAATATATTTTTTACATATATTACCTCCACCCCACTTACTTAATTTCACGAAATTTAGAGAAATTAAATTACAATCTCAAAATTTGTTTAATTAGTTAAAAGCAGGAGTCCTTGGAGAATTTAAATCATCAATTTTTGTTTTTGTAAAACGGGACAACCAGTTACCGAAAATCTATTCTTAATCATAAAATGAAAATTCAATAAAATTGTGACATTATTTAATTAGAAAAGCTTTTAATTGCTTGTATATATAAAATTTATTAAGGATACTGTTGTCTTAAGAAAAAAGATTTTGATGAAAATTATGAAGTTTTACAAGAATTGTTTTCTTTTTTATACTTTTAATTATAATAATTTATAATATCATAAATCGTTTAAAATTCTGCATTACTTCAATCCAGTTAGGTAAAATCTCAATAAAATTCGTTTACCCCACTATATTTAAAAAACGTTTTAATTTTTTATGTATATAAAATATTACGAGCCTCTATTTAAAAGTATGGTCGACCATACACGACATAATTAGAAAATAAGAACGATGACTACAGTAAATTTAAATTCAACATTATTTACCAAAATTTTAAGATTACTGAATACTTCAAAATTATATAAAAAAGGCGCACGTTCGTCATTTTTTTAAATTATGTTTTAACAGATAAAGTCTCTGTAGAACAACAGTAAAAGTGTTAACAGATTTTGTCATTACTTGTTAAGTGATCGATGAGTGACAAGTGACGGTGATAAGCGCGTAAACGCAGCTACTATTTGTTTTAAAAGTCCATTTCTCTTTTATTTTAAACTTAAAGTAATTTTTTCCCCAAATCAGATTAATTATTATTTAAATCAACTATTATTCCTCAAATAAAATTTCATAAAAGTATAATTTATTTTTGTGTGATATTTAAAACCGAGAATTAACTTTAGTTTACAAATGCGTCACAAATGGCAGATATTTATCGATTTTTATCGATTTTCTGCAAGCGAGAAAAAGTTGAGATTCCAATCAATATAATTTATATTTAAAATACACCAGAGTATTTTGCTTACTGGAAATAGTAAATTTAGCTTTCAATTAAAGCTATGAAGAACGTTTCAAGAATACTTTTTAATTTTTAAAAATTCATTTTAAAACTTAGGCATCGAAACTGAGTGGAAGTACCTATATATATATATATATATATATATATATATGTGTGTGTGTGTGTGTGTGGATGAAGATGTGTGTGCATATAGTTAATTGATATATTTTGACTCCAGTATGCAATTATGTTCATTTTTTGTGTTTTGTAATTGCATTTGCTGAAAGAAAACTTACAATTATTCTGACAATGAACATAATTTCACCTGCTACACTCTAAGAAACATGGAAAAGTGTCCCTGATGCTGTCTTAACTCTACTGATATACCGATATATGCATATACATATAGTGCATGATTAGTAGTCTGAAGTAACAAAAACATTAGTGACAAATCCCCAATAGTGTGGAATTTACTGAATAACAGAGGCTAAACTCAGAAGCCCCAAAATTAGTAAGGAAACTTAAGGAAACATTTCCTACTGTTTTTTCTCCAGGTTTGGGAATGTGTACCAAGATGGAGGCAAAATTCCAGCCAAAAGAAAACGCTCAGGGGGTATTCAAAAAGAAAAGGAATGTGCTGTTTGCTTTAATTGAACAGATAGATAAAGAATTGGACAGATTAGAGAAAACCGGTGTATTTAAAAAAAGTTGAATGGGTAACACTGACGATATATGTGAAAAACAAGCTCCAAAAGTAAAGATGAAGTCGACACCGAGAAAAACTGGGGAGCGAGTTACCCGCAGCCAAGGACAGGCAGTGTTATTAAATGATTTAAGTCAACTGAAGTCACCACAGAAAACGTTAAGAAGCACAAGATCAACAAAAGGGAAGCTAGAAGCTGAACAAATAGAACCACAAGAAGAACCTACAGAAACTGTGACTCCATCCTTAAGAAGCTCAAAGCGGAAGGTTGTTTCTGGTAACACTATGGAGGTACCAAACAATAGAAAAGCGGATTGGCTATATGATGTACTTGGTGAAAGGCGAAAATTCACGTGGGTTACAGCTGTCCCGCGGAAGAAACGCCGATGGAGGTGATTTTCAATACGTTTGATCTAACAAAGCCTGCAACAATTTTACCTGAGGTACGCCGATCCAGAAGAAAAAAGAAAGGCAACTGATCATTTAAAAGTGGATCAAAAAACGTAGGAAATACGCTACGATGTTGCTAAAAAAATTAAAAAAAAAAAAAAATGGATTTTTTTTGTTGTTTTTTCTTCATATTTCCTGTAAAAAAATGAAAAATAAATAAATAAAACTGTTTACTCCTACGGAGTAAAGTTTTAGGGGGGGATGTTATAGTGGAACACACCTATTCTATAGTTAATAGACTCTCCCACCTATAATAAGTAGGAGTAGTAAGAGTAACGAGAGTCGCTCAGTGGGTCGATCTGAGTTCAGTCTGAAGCCGGACGACCGACTGACCGGTTGAACTCTCTGCCTTCGGGCGGGGAGGAACCTGAACGAGGCTACGCCGAAGGGCGGAGTCTCTTTCGGGGAGGTAAACCGACCCTGAACTCGTTTACACGGGTTTTAAAAGGGCATATTTTTGGCCGAGCCCACGGGCTCGGAGATTCCACGTTAAACCGGCCTTGCCACATGATGCCCTCGTGGGGGGTGATTGAATATCACTCAGTGGGTCGGTCAGTGAGTCGATACCGGACGACCGTTAGTCGAATACTAATATACCAACGACCACAACTAGATTTCTCTGCGTCATTACCTATTATATCAAGTTCCTAACGTTTTGTACGTCGAACCTATTTTAGGACCGACTTAGTACAAACACAAGTCTCCACTGTGAAACCACTCCATAACAATAATAAAAAAAGAAACATAGAATCTGGAAATTTCAGATTGAAATGAATTTCCCAATCCTGACCAGGAGAGCGATCTTTGTACTTTCAAACAAAAAAAAAAGTAACGTATCAAAAATAGATATTGTGCTCTCTGCAAGCCATAGACTAAATTTAAAGGAGTGTGTAAACTAAATAAATATATTTACCTTTGTGTCACTTGCTCGCTATCGAAAAGCTAGCAGATTCTGTTGGTGAGAAGAAATGCCTCAGCAAGCCTTTATAATAATCTTAATTCACTGAGAATTGTGCAAACAGCTTCGATTCGACCATATACACAAATAAAAACCAGAAGATCACGTAGAAAATAAAACCACTATGATATTCTGAAACGTTAACATCCATACCGAACACAACATGAAAAGAACGAATTTTATAATAAACAAGGAAAAAGTGGACGAGGTTTTGTCAGCAGACCATAAGGTGAAAACATAAAGAACAGAAACTGTGTAACATGAAGATTTCGATCGTGCCTGTAACGATTGAGACGCATTCTAAAATCGATCAGATGAATTGACTATTCGAGAAAGAACTGAAATCGTCCTGACCACAGCGATGTTGATGCCTATGATGATGCCTATGATGATACTTAGAAAGGTACAGAAATTGTCAAAATTTTGCTTTGCTGCAATTCAGCTTCCAGACAAATGATGCGAATATACAGATATATAAATAATAAACACAATCTGCAGGCAATACAAAATTAAAACTGAAGATGAGGGGCACAAGGATCATCCTAAACCTTTAAGTAAGGTGTTCCATGTTCAGTATCACCTATGACCACAAACGCTCGACCACATGAGTTGATATGTCCCTCTTCACAGTAGTCCGTGCTAGTTGAAACTGCCCGCTCTCCTACATCACGTGATGGGTTAACCTACATAAGCAGTGTCGCATGAAACATTTTTCCCCTTGTGAAAAGACTTTTTTTATTGGGAATGAGCAAGAGATGAGTAAGCAAGGCATTCACTGTGTAGATGGCATCCTCTTGCCTTACAGGGTTTATTCTGCTGCTTCACTCAACTTTCTTTTCCTTTAGACTTGCCAGTGTTCTCCAAGAATGCGTGTTCCTCGCTGAATCATCCTGATGAGGTGTCTTTGGGGTCCTTCCATTGTCTGGATTATAGGTGTTGAAGTTGCTGCTTTGGACTTGTTTTCTGAAGTAGTGCCTAGGTGATCGCCTTGGACTAAGTATAGCTGAATCTCCACAGATGGACTTGAGGGTACCACTTCTGGTTTTTGTTTTGTTGTTGTTGTTGTTGTTGTTTTGTTTTGTTTTTGTGGGGGGTCCAAGTCGATCGGGTTTTGTTGACGCAGCTCCCCATCGACATTGATGTGGTATAGCCTTGTATCCAGTTTTTGTGTTTTCTCTCTTTTCCTGTGGGACTCTAGCCACTATATGGAACTCCTCTGTGTTCACGCTGACCAGGTCCATTTTTGTATGGCCGTTGCGCCTAGGAGTGGATGCAAGTCATCCCTCACAATCACAAAATTCACGGCATACTTCTTTCCGTTTTGGTGGGGTTTTTCAATTTTACACGGCACTCCCCTAGTGGTTTCATTTCTGCTTCATTACACATGATTAGGGTCTAGTCAGATGGCTTCAGATTTCTCTCATGAACACGTTCACCGTAGGTCCGCTATCAAGTTGAAATACAATTATTCCCTCGTTCACCACCATTTTAGTTCGTATTGTCCCATGTGACAGACTTCTATCAAATCGCAACAGAAATTAGGCTTAAATTCCACCACTTCAGTGTCCAACCACATGAATGTGCTAAAGTGTTGTTTAAGTGCATCCATTTACACGATCATCGTGTGTTCAATTCCTATGCCAGGCAATAGGCAATGTAAAAAGCAATAACAAATCATTCTAAAGAATCGATACTATATACGCTCCGACATGAACAGTAACTGAGTAGAATATTCTGTAAATTGAATAAAGTGTTCAGTTCCAAATTCTAAGAAGGTTAAACATGAACAGCAACAAACGTGAAGATTCTATAGTACAATGGTCGAAACATCTATAACAATCTATATCAATCAAGAGGGTGGGAACATTCATCTGAATAGGTCAGTGTATGATATAAGAATTCTCAGAAATTCAAAGGCAAAATATAAGTGTCTTTACCTTAAAAGCCACGACGGCCATTTTAATAAAAGCTGGAAAACATTAGAACAAATATTTAAAGTGAGAACAGAAAGCAAGAACGCAAAAGATTATATAATAAAGAAATTAAGAATAAAGCTCAGTGGAATGATAGAGAAAATAAGGAAAATATATAATGCTTGGAACGAAAGGGACAGAAAGATGCGAAGAAACTAGTAAATATAACAGAAATGTGAAAAAAGACCGAATCAAAGGAATGGCAGGAAACTGAGTTGCGAAAAAAAAATTGAGAATCGGAGAAGTTGAAAGTGAAACTAAAAATGGAAAAAGAAAGTGAAAGTACAGAAGTGAAAAAGAAAGTGAAAGTAAAGTGTGGAAAAAAACAATGACTAAGAGGAAGACGAAAGTAAATAAAGAGAATGAAAGATTGAATAGAGAAGAAGACATAACTTGATAAAAAGAGGGCTGTTGAAAATGACATGACTTTCAAAAACGTTGCTTTTGTATCTTGTTATGGACTGCGGTGAGAAAAAGCCATATGTTAACGACTTAACAAGGAAAAGATGATAAACACCAGCCATACTTCACAATGAAAAAGACACTCCATCATGAAGGTGTTTGTATTTTGTATTATTGGCAAATATTTTTTAAAAATCGCATCAACAACAGAATTTGAAAAAATAAATAAATAAAACAACCAAACATCTAATCAACAACTTCAGCCCAATTTTAAATCTTTTCATCCATAAACTAATTTTTTCATCCTCGATCTTAACTTTTTTAGGTCTTTTTAATTATTTTTTTCTTACCGTTTGATTTTGTATTCGTTTTGTTTTGATTTGATTTAAATTTTTAGTTCACCTTTTGCATTTTGGCTCCAATTTTTTGTTGCTTCTTAACTTTTGCTTTTATATTGTTTTTATCATTTGAGAATTATTTCTTTCATTTATTCATCTGACTTCTCGATAGCGTTTCACGTCAGAAAGCCGAATGTTATTTTATGCCCTCTTAAAATGCTCCATCCCTCCCTTTTCTGTTAATTTATTTCCCGTGTAGTCATTTCTTCCCTTTTATTCCATTAGTGACTTGCTTTTTCCTTTCTTTTTCCTTATTTTCATTTCAATTTTCCGTCACTTTCTTCTTTTTTCCAATTCTTTATCTTTTCTGAATTTTCACTTTTCTCTCTGTCTTTCTCCTTTTATTTGGCTCTTCCGTTTCTCCTTTTTTTTTTCTCTCTTTTCTCTCTCTCTCTCTCTTTATCCGTCTGACTGTCTCTGTCACTCTATTTCTTTTCTTTTTTTTTCATTTTTCAGTTTACTTCCTTTTCATTTTTGTATTTATTTCTCTTTGAGACTTTCTTTTTTTCATCTCTTTTTCTTTTTATTTCCTTTCTGTCCTTTTTTAAAATTTCGTTTTTGTCTGTGGTTTCGTTTTCGTTTTATTGTTTCTTTCTCATTTTCACCTTACTCTTTCTTTCCTTTTTCTTTTTCTTTCTGTTATTCTTTTCATATTCTCAATTTTACCTTTTTCTATTTCTTTCCCTTTCTTTAGTCTTTGTCTCTCTCTCTCTCTCTCTCTTTTCTTTTTCTCCCTCTCTTTCTTTTTGATCCTTTATCTCTGTGGTTTCATCTATTCCGTTCTTTTTCATTATTTTCTTCTTTCCTTTTTCTTTTTTGTTTCTTTATTTTCCTTTTCGTTTTCTCTTTCATTTCAAGTTTTTCTATCATTCATGTTTCGTTTTCCCCTTCATTTCCCTTTTGTTACCTCTTTCTTTTCATTTTTGTCTGTCTCCTTCTTTCACTGTTTGCCTTTCTCTTTCCCCCCTTATATTTCTATTTTCCTTTATTTCTTTCTTCTTAGTTCATTTGTTCGTTCTATATTTCTTAATTTGCATCACTCTTTCGCCGATTTTTTTCCTTCATCAAACTTTCTCTTTTTCCACCTTTTACTATTTTCTCTTTTTATTCTCTTTCTTTTCTTGTCTCGTTTCATTCTGTTTCGAAATTATAACCTTTCTGTTTATGTTTTCTTTCTTTCTTTCTTTCTTTCTTTCTTTCTTTCTTTATCTTCCTCTACCCACTCACACACACGTATCCTTCCCTTCATTTTTTTACGCTTTTCTTTTTGCCTTATGTTCCTGTTGCCTTTCGACATCTTTCTCAATTTTTATTTTTGGGAGATGACTTATGAATTTTATCCAAAACAAACTCCGGCACTTTGCCAACAAAGCTATACAAAAACATATATTTCTCTCTTCATTACTTTTCTTTTTTTTTTTAAACTCGTTTTTCCTTTCATTGCTTTTAACTTATTTAACATTTGTCAATCTATTTATTGCAAAAGTTCCTCAAAATGTCGCATTGAATTTTCCGCGGTGTTTGAAATCTATAAAAGAAAAGTGTAAATGATAATATGCTTCAGAAAGCATCGCATTTTCTCTTTTATTTTACCGATAATAGAGCCGATTAAAAGTTCTTTCTCAGCAAACATATTGGATAGGGATTAAGTGGTGTAAGGTCTTACAGTTTTGCTTGGCCCGTGGCTGTTTTACACAACGAAATTGATGAAGAAAAAAATTGTAAAAAGTAAAACTATTTTTCTTGTTTCATTATCGTATAGAAGACTGAAGTGTAGGAGTAAGAAAGGAAAGATCGTTTGCGGTTTTGCATCGTATTGGGTTCAAAACTTAACAGCTGAACTACACCGAAAAATGAAATCATTTTTTCATAGGTGTTATAAGTCGCTCCTAGCACTTATCATGCCTCGCTTGGGCTACTCGCCGTGACGTCATTAGAAATTATCCTCGATTGACTCAACGGACTGGTATTTATCAACCTCCCCACAAGGCAGGATGCGGCACAAGGTCGATTTTTATGTGGGGGAAATTTCCGAGTCTGTAGGCTCGGGCAAAAATTCCCCGTAGACCGCGCATACACGGGGTCGGGTTTGTCTAGCTCCCCAGACGAGACTCTGCCCGTAGGCATAGCCTCGTCTGGGCTCCTCTTTGCCCGTAGACAGGGATTTCGACAAGTGTGTCACAAGCCTGACAGCGAACTGCCTGGCTACGATTGTCTGGTATTTACCGGTCGCCCCACTGCGGACTAGACCCGACACACGGTCAAGTTTACTGTGTGAAACCCGAGCGTTTGCATCCGGGTCACTGGTCAAGATTTACTCAGGACCCCGCGAAAGCAGGCTCGAGTACAGAACTGGTTTGTTTTTCTCAGGCGAGTCGCTATCCGAAGGCAGAGCCCGACTGAGTCCTTTTCCTCCGGAAGACGGAGCTCTTGCCTCCATCTACCCCGAAAACAGAAGTCTTGTCGCGAGCCTGTAACAAATTGCAACTGACTGGTATTTATATGAGTATCCATTACAAATAACGTTTAAACAAAATAAGTTGAAAATAAAAAAATTATGTCGGATTTAATCCATTTCCTAAAATAAATTGTTTTTGTTTACGTTCGGATAAGAAACAGAATAGATATGTCTGTTTCGATAATTGACAGGGATTGTGTGTTTCAAAAACCCTATTTGTTTGACCTTAACTGCAGTCAAATGCAATGATGGTTCCCCATAGTGGGTACAGGATCTAATCCTGCCGGTGTTCGTATAAATTTCTGATACAATTTCTCGAATATTCAGGCCGGTAGATATAGTTGTATCAAAAATACTGCTTAAAAAACAGAGTTTCTCCTCGAATATCCATCAAAAATAACGTTTAGACAAAATAAATAAAAATATGTCGGATTTAATTCATTATTCATATATATATATATATAAATATATATATATATGTTGTGGATTCCGGGTTGAAATCCGGTACCAATAAATAACAAACGCCAAGAATGAATTTAGGAAAATAATGTATTAACGTAATACTACAAACTGGTAAAGCAGGTTAGTAGTTCCAGGAATACGGGTTAGTAGATAGATAGATAACAATAAATCTTCATTGGACTTCTCATTGACCCACTGGAGAATCTCGTGTATATGATAAAAATATAGTTTTAAAGTTTGTTATATTTATGGGTTTAAAGTGTTCAGTATCAGAAATAGAGCGTATGTAAATATAAAATTTGCCACTGAGGTCAAAACCCGGCAGCAACAGTCTGTTTCAGGCTTAAATGTAATCTTCAGGCCATTATCAGACTTGAAGTTTAAGCCTAAAACTGACTGCCAGCTCTGGGTGTTGATTTATTGTCATCCGCAGACAGACTGTTTCGCTGTATCACAGCTCATCTGTGTGGCTAGACATCCTATTGCTTCAAGCCGGGAACGAAACACCAAATGTAAACATTGAAATCATCGTGGCCTGATGATTGCGTTTTACATAAAACAGTCTGTCGCCTCTGGGTGTTGACTTCAATGTTCACTTTTTTATTTATATTTACATGTGCGCTTTCTCATCTTAATCCCAAAGATATATAGCATATCTTAAAACTATATTTCTTCATATAATATATATATATATATATATATATATATATATATATATATATATATATATATATATGAATGAATGGTGGTTTAAATATGGATTAGAATTCAACTGAATAACAGGACAAGGAACAAGCAGAAAACGTTTATAAATTTAACGTTTCATTTTTATTTAATCTTAATCAGAAAATGAAATATGAAGGAAAATACAAGAATTTTGTTTTCTCCGCCATATTTGATTTTCTGACGAATCTTAAATAAAAGTGAAACATGTTAAATTTATAAACTTTTCATATTTGTTCCTTATCTTATCCTATCATATATATATATATATATATATATATATATATATATATATATATATATATATATATATATATGGAGCGATGGCTAAATTGTCATATTATATTTTTAATTTCGCGCATGTGCGTTGTTTTTTCTGTATAGTCGAGTCAGTTAGACATCATCTGTGAGAAAAAGAGCACCATGATGCAATTCACTCCGCCATAAATTTGTAAACGGCATGTTGTACCCCTTAGCCGGAAGCTCCAACAGAAATATTTCAGAATGTTTGGGTGTCAATATGAGGACAGAGTAGAGGATTCGGAAAGAATTGGATTAATCTAATAGTGATTACGAAAGTGTTTGGAGGAATCACTAGTGATGGTGACGTTATGCCCCCATTCATCTTCTCACGGGGCCTCAGACTCAACGCGGAGGCCTATATTAAATGCTTTGAGGAGGTAGTGCTGCCCTGGGTCAAGACAGAGGCTGCTGGAAGAACCTATGTCTGGTAACATGACTCTTCACCATTCCACACAAGCAGGAGAACCTAGTCGTGGCTGTCAAACAATTTCTGCGACCAGACCACATCACTCTTTTACATCTGGCCACCCAACTCCTCAGATTGCAATCCCGTTGATTATTATGTGTGGGGCGCAGCTGGACGAGAGACCAACAATATTTTTTGTAACATCAAAGATGAAGTGAAGGCAAGGATTATATCGGTACTCACCAACTTAAACAAAGAGACCGTCCAGAAGAGATGCAGGAGATTCGGTAGTCATCTGGTGGCCGTGGTTGAAACCAATGGCGATTTTATTGAATAAATTTACTCTTTAGTATTTGAAAATATTTTTGTGTAATTTTGGTAAATATATCTGTTAAAATGAGATACTGGAGTCATTTTCATTTTTGCGTAATTTAGGCGACAATTTATCCATCGCACCCTATATATATATATATATACATATATATATATATATATATTGTGTGTGTGTGTGTGTCTATACTGGCACTTAGATACAAGTACAAAGCAAGGAAGGGATCGACGAGTCAACAGAAGAATAATTATCTGGCTACTTTGAAACCTTGTCTGACTTAACAGATAAAATTACTGAAATGTCAGTAAGCATGATTGAGATTAATTTCAATCAACACTTTCTTCGTTTTTGTCTTTTCCCCCTGCATCCTCCTCCTCCTCCTCCTCTTCTGTCTTCTCTGCCAATCTTTTCTCCTTTTATGAATTATACCCGACCTTACTTTCTCTATTTAAGGACTCTTGCCACCCGTCCCTTTTTCATTATTATTTTTTACTTTTTCTTTCTTATCAGTGAACTCTTCTTCCTTTTTCTACCTGATCTTGCTTTTCCTCTTCTGTTTCCGTTTTGATCTTCTCAGATACACACTTCTTATTCAATTCTCTTCACTTAGATTTTCCGATTTTTATCGCTTCCATATCTCGCTCTCTTTCTCCTGTATTTGGCATCTTCGCTCACTTAAACCTTTTCGCCTTTTATCGCACCTTTCTCCTTTGGAGCACTCAGCTCTCACGAAGGCGATTATTATTTTTTCCCTTCTGCGTATTAATTCAACTCCCCCACCTCTCTCTCTCTCTCTCTCTCTCTCTCTGACTTTCAGCACAAAGCCCTCTTTCCTTACCTTATCCTCACCCGCCTTTCAAACGAAACCCCATGCGAAAGAATATTTTTTTTTAAATTGGAAATTACAAAACGAATTTACTAATTTTATTTTAATTTTATCAAAAATGGTTCCTCTGAGTTCTTTTCAGGCCATCCATTATTTTATAAACACTAATTTTGTCGAAAAGGAAATTTTTTCTTGGCTAAAAATAATAAATTCTTTACTACCTGTGATCAAATGATCTTAACTAACCATTTCAATTTTGCAGGTTATGAGTTTCTTCTTATTTTCTTTCGTTCTCTCCCTCCCTCGCTCTCTCTCTCTCTCTCTCTCTCTATCTATCTATCTATCTCAGTCAGTTCAATCCATCTATCTATCTCAGTCAGTTCAATCCATCTATCTATCTCAGTCAGTTCAATCCATCTATCTATCTCAGTCAGTTCAATCTATCTATCTATCTATCTATCTATCTCAGTCAGTTCAATCTATCTATCTATCTATCTATCTCAGTCAGTTCAATCCATCTATCTATCTATCTATCTATCTCAGTCAGTTCAATCCATCTATCTATCTATCTATCTATCTCAGTCAGTTCAATCCATCTATCTATCTATCTATCTATCTATCTCAGTCAGTTCAATCCATCTATCTCAGTCAGTTCAATCTATCTATCTATCTATCTATCTATCTCAGTCAGTTCAATCCATCTATCTATCTATCTATCTATCTCAGTCAGTTCAATCCATCTATCTATCTATCTATCTATCTATCTATCTATCTCAGTTCAATCTATCTATCTATCTATCTATCTCAGTTCAATCCATCCATCTATCTATCTATGTCTGCGTTTTATTTTATAACTAGCAGTATAACCCGTCTTCGATCGGATATTTCTTTACTGGGAATTTTTGTCGTTTAATTGGAGCAGTTTAAGTTTAAAGTCAGCCCATCCGAAAATCAATATTAGTAACAACAATTGGGTGCAAGTGAGGCACGTCCCCAAATGAGGGGATTAACAATTTGAATGGAGGAGGGTCGCTCTGAAAAGGGCCGTTTTTGCGTTCTCAATCTTGCAAGGAAGGAACCTCTTCCTTGGACCGTCATAATAATAATATACGATAATTTTTATTTATAATATATATATATATATATATATATATATATATATATATATATATATATATTATAATTCTAATAATCTTTTGTGTTAGATTTCAACTCTATAAATTGATTGTACTTTTTTTTTTACAGACATTAAGCTTTGTCTTTGATTTTTGAGCAAAGTGTTTTAAAAAATCAGTCTATATTTCTGAGACGAGGTATTATGTACACTATTTACATTATTCCTACTATTGTCTTCATCTTTGTTGCCATATTTATCACAATGTTTCGGCCGTTGTACGCACCGGCCTTCTTCAAGTGGTTGGAATGTCGAACTGAACTCTTTATTTCGCTCGTTGAAGTAGACTGTTCTAGTTCCACGTGCCATGTTTAATGGATGTCAATGATCAGTTATCTGTTAATTCCCTTCTCCAAGTTCCCCACTGCCTTAACCAGGTATTGAACTCACACTTTTTGGGTCCTGTCACTGGATCTAACCAACGCCTTTATCCAATGTGCCATGTGTCCTTAAGGCAGTGAAGAACTTAGAGAGGTGAATTAACTGGAGATAACAGATAACTGACATCCATTAGACATGGCACGTGGAACTAGAATAGTCTACCCTAGTGAGCGAAATAAAGGGTTCAGTTCGACATTCCAACCACCTGAAGAAGGCCGGATCGTACAACGGCCGAAACGTTGTGATAAATATGGCAACAAAGATGAGGACAATAGTCCGAATAATGTAAATAGTGTAAAAAAAAATCAGTTTTTTCGGTTTTTCATCTTCAAGGTTGTAATTTTTTCCAACCAATTTGGAATCAAAACCGGCACTGAAGAATTATCTGTTAAACAAAAAAAAATTCATCGAAATCGGCTGAAAATTGTGGAAACGCATAAACAACATCCGATCTCTCTCTCCCTCTCTCTCTCTCTCTCACACACACACACACACATTTTGAGAATTATAGATATAGATTGTCCTTTTCTTATTAACCTCTTCATATTCAGATAGGCTTAATTTTCACTTTACAATTTTGGAAAAAGCTTGAAATATGAAATGAGTTCATTTTGCAGGAACAATATATTGCTTTTCTTTTTTCAAATGTAAAAAAAATATCAGTTTATTTCTTTTCTCCTTCTTATAATCTCTCCTTCCTTGTACATTGGTTTAATAGTCCTGGGTATGACGATAAACTACATCCGATAGCAAGGCCTATGATTAGGTGATTTGAAGTCTTGAGGAGTGTGGAACCACCTCTTAATTGGGGTGGTAGCACCTGTTAGAGTCCTAGCTATAAGCTGAATTGAATCCCCAAACAAAAATAAAACACTATAAAAGTATAAAAATACATTTATACTAAAAAAAAAGTCCAGCAACACATTTTTTATATAAAATTACCAACCATACATATTTATAGTAAAATGACCAGCAATGTATTTATAGTAGAATTACCAACAATGCATTTTATAGCAAAATGACCAACAATACATTTTATCTGTAGTTGAAGGTATACAATTTCGTTCAAAATATATTTAGTTGAAGCCATAAAATTGTGGCCAAAATATTTAGATTTCGGCATTGAATAGTCCATAGAGGTTGATATGCCGATAAACAAAATCAACCAACCAGCATTGGCTTAACATCTTGAACCAGTATCCAAAATCTAACCTGTAAATCTCCTTATGTAAAAGAAAAAAGAATGCATGGAATATGAAAAACATTGGTATTCAATTAATAACCATTAACTCCTGGTCATTCGGGAGCAGAGAACCTTTCTAATATAGAGGAAAGCTTGTTTTCCTGAATGACTTATTAAAATAACAAGATTGGGTCAATTTATACCTGCAGAAAAAAACCGGAAGAACTGTGTCATTAGCAATACACATATATCTGATTCTCCATATAAAAATGGCTTTTTGTCTGAACTCGTGGGATAAAGAG
Source organism: Acanthosepion lycidas (assembly GCA_963932145.1). Taxonomy (NCBI): domain Eukaryota; kingdom Metazoa; phylum Mollusca; class Cephalopoda; order Sepiida; family Sepiidae; genus Acanthosepion; species Acanthosepion lycidas. The sequence continues at coordinate 55,394,854 of OZ010572.1, read as the reverse complement.
TTACCATTGTTTACACTATTTACATACGAATTATTTTTACGCATTTTTGTTGTTGCTATGACAACGTTTCGGTCGTTGTACCCTCCGCTCTTCATCAGGTGTATATACATCGATCCGGGTAGCCTACAGACAATTTCAAACTGAACCCTTTATTTAATCTACCGGGGTACATATTTTTTCGTTCCACTTCCCATGTCTCTTATTTTACTACTGTTCATTTATTGCTCATCCCGTTTCTACTGAGTCCAAGTACACTGCCCAACCCAGGAATTGAACCCACAATTACTATTTCACCAAATTCAAGAACCAGTGTTTTAATCCACTGGACGGTTGTCCCGTAGGACAATTCCTGTTTCTTCTCTGGTGGTCGGTTTTTATATATCTCTCATACGGTTCTTTCCCACGCGTGCATCTTAGATACAGCTGGGCCGATCACTTGATGTGAGGTGAGCCCAGTACATGCTGTATAGTGTGTTATATTTATTTATTCTATCATCATTTAGTGTATTATAGTTTTAACAATAATTCGTGATGGCAGATTAGTTTCAGATTATTAGTGTTGAATTTGTAAAGAACTTGTCCTGTCTTTGCTATTTCTTGTTTCGCTTATTATCAAGAATGAGATAATTTCAATTCCAAGTCCGCCTGGTAGCTTTTATCTTTGGAATGATTTAGAACTTTGAATGTTTACGTTTTCAAAATAAAACGGCTTTCGTCTAATCACCACAGAGAACCTATTTACCTGCCATCAGCATGGCTGATGCTAACCTCCAGGCGACATAGAGCAACACTCTATATCTTCTTGGGCTAACATTTTCCACCTAGAAGGAGTGATTATATTGAAACCATTGTTAGGTCTACTGCTAGGAAAGTTAGTTCACTGTATTGTATCAGACATCTTGCATATTTATAAATCTACCATTTGCCTGTGCATCGAATATTGCTACCATATCTGGTCTGGTGTTACTAATATATATCTCTAGATTCTTGACCAAAATTCAAAGAATGGTCTAATGGAATCGATCCGAATCTGTCATCTCGACTTCAGTCACTTTTTCACCATGGTGAAGTGGCTTCCCTCTATCTTTTCTACAGATATTTTCATAACAATTGTTCTGATGAGCTGTTCTATTTAGTGCATCAACTATATGAATTTAAGCATGCTACTAGATTAGGAACTAGGTATCAGCGCTTTACTGTTGAACTAGTTAGATGAAATCCTCAGTTCTATTCTAATAGTTTCTTTTCTTGCCTATGGACCTCCCTTCCGATTTCTTGCTTCCCAGCCAACTACAATTTTAAAAAAATTAAATGCAACGTCAATCGCCAACTTCTGTCTTCCTGAATTCTTTTCTTTTATTGTCCTTTTTCTCACTTCTCCTCACTAAAGTTTTCTCATTATCTCTCACTCACTGCGTCCTCGTGGCATTATCACCTTGCTTAGGGTGAAAAGATGTTATGTTTTGTTTTTTTTTAGTTTTGAACTTCTGTACTGTCTCATGACCGTTACGTTGAGTGAATTCTAAGAAGTTAAATATATTTTCAAATGCCTATTCCTGAATTATTAAACGATTTTATTGATTGTTAGTTGTTTGGGCTTCAAATGTTGTAACTTAGGGAAGGTTACTGAATAGAATAATCACACGAAGGTTGGGAATGAACGATAGTACTGGGGGGAAGAACAACACATATAAGATTCGCCAGCGGCGCGTAGAAGAAATAGTCAACTGCCAGAATTGAGTCAAGTGAATTCCACAATTATTCTTCAATTGCAGGATATCTACCAATCGCCCCACGCGGTCAGATGTGGCACAAGGCCGAATTTAATATGGGGTATCCGAGCCCGTAGGCTCGGCCAAAAATTCCCCTTCGACATAGCCTTGTCTCGGGGATCCTCTCTGCCCCGTGACAGTGAGTTTGACCAGCACAGCTGGAAACGAATCTCTAACTGAGGTCCAATATACAGTATTTACTATTGTATTTATGTGAATGTGGACATGCCCATTATCGTCCGTAGGTATGCTACAACACTAAATTTGCAATCTTTGTTTATATGTTCTTTTGTTGAGTCTGTTTATTAATAATATGTATACGCATACATAAACCTATGTGTGCATGTCACTGTTTTGATTCTTGAAATGGTTTCAGTTTTCAGACTAAGTAATGAATCACCGCCACATTTTATTCTCAAAAGTTGGCTTTTCGTCTGTAAAAAAAAAAGGGAGGTGAAACGAGATAGAAGAGAAAGAACGAGCGAATTGGGTTTTAGAAAAGGGAAAAGAAAACGGTTAATTGAAAGAAAGCAATAGAGTAAATAACGGAAAGTAAGCAAAAAGAAAAGAAAGAACAAATAAAGATGAAGCAATGAATAGTGAACGTGTAAGAAAGACTGAACAAAAGACGGAAATAGCTAAGCGAAGAGTAAAAGCAAACAGAAATATTTGAAAGAAAGAGCTTGAGCAGATCATTATAGCGCTGTTAGTGTTAGATTCCACGCTAAAACGACGCACGCGTTACAAATACAAACTTATTGAAAACCATTGCAGGAAAACCTGCGAGGAACTCTTCGATCATCGAGTTAGCGTTTAATAGGCGCGAAGGGTGACCAAGTCACACAGAAGGCTCCGCTCAGTCAGAGCGGAAGTTCACAAAATGGACGACTAGATTGAAAGCGTGTAGGAGACTCACGGTCGGCCTCCTTAGTTGCGTTTCACAGATATTAAAGAAGCCTTTTGAAGACATGGCAAATTGGCACTGATTTCAAGGGGCATTATGAAATCACAACACGAACGCCCCGGGGGTACTCTAGAACTTGGACGGCGTGACAGAGGAAGATCCGATTGTTGTTAGAAAGATTTATTAGCAGTGACAACAGTTATTGGTTGGGTTTTGTTGTCACAGAGTGGCGGTCGATGAATGAAAATATTGGAGACACTTTTTTAAGAAAAGGAGAAAGGACGAAACGAAAAAAAATACAAAGAAAGAACCATCTTTTCAGAATTTAACTGAGATATTATTGTGTCAGAAGAAAAGTTCGTATGATTTTTAAATGAGATTCCCAAACAGTATTTAGATACTTTTGCAAAGGTTTGTTCACCTATATATATGTCATTTTATTCTACTATTTTTCCTAGTCGTTGAAGCAGCTTCATGATTCCATCCTCACAAAAATTAGCATCGAACATGGTTTCCAGGGAATCGAAGTTCTTCCAGTTAAGAGAATTTTGGCAGAATCGAAATAAGTGTTAATCCGAAGGTGTAAGAAAATCATACAGTTGGCCTTTCATGCGATGTCTGGTGTGGACCGGGTAAAACGGAACCTCTCTGATTGACCAATTCGAGACGCTTTTCATAGATTGCTGCTTTTGATCGGACCAATTGTGAACTGTACACGTCTGAATTCAACATCTGATTTTGCGGAAGGAACTCGTAATACTCAATGCTTTTCGATCCTAAAGGATAAGCAACATCAACTTCTGCGGTGCAGACTGGCTTTTGAAATGGTTAACATTGATTCATTTTGTTCTCCCAGGAAACTTTTCCACTCCACGTTGTTGTAAACAATCCATTTTTTGTCGCCTGTGATCTTACTTTTAAAAATGTGTCGTTTTTGGTTGTGTTTAAGCAGAGAATCTCAGATAGAAATGTGGTCCGTTAAATCTTTTTTTCATTAAATCATGAGACACCAAAAGATCGTAGCTACTCACGTACACAAGAATATTCAAGGGTCTTACAACAATAATATGGCAATATATAGATCATATCTGCGATGTTAAGTGTTGTGTGATATAAATTATTTTTAATCAGTTCCTCGACAATGTGCAGGCCTTTTTCGATACTTCTTATGAAAATATCCAAATCTGAAGCAAGCGATTCATGTACGGGCTGTACTCTCAGCTATGGCGCGATTTCCATAAATCGCACATATCTATTTTGACGTTTTTACTGCGTTTTCTTTCCTGAAATAAAAGATCATCATATGACAAAACTCATTTGACTCCATTTTCACTTTTAACAAAATACCAGTTAAAATTCCCAATCTACACGCGAATTATACGGAAAGAGGCGTTGAAGTGTCACTTTTCAGTATATGTATATATGTCATATATATATATATATATATATATATATATATATATATATATATATATATAAGATAGATAGATATAAATGTCATATGTTTCAGTCACCTGAGAAACTGAATCACGTATTCAAGCACCACCTATTTAAAAACGCTAAAAACTTGTTTAAATCCAATATTATTATTTTGATGAGTGGTATGCAGTTTATCATCATTATTATTATTAGTGGTAGTAATTTGAAACACATCTATATCCCATGTCCTTTCAGAATGTGGGTGATCAAGGCTCTCTACAACTTCCTATTGTTTGTAGCTTTTAGTAAACTTTATCTTTTCACCATCCATCGCATTCCGTTTTACTGTCCATTTAAACAAGTTTGTTAGGTAGTTTACTTCCCGTTTTCCTCTGCTCTTTAATATGTCACGTGAGTGTTAAATTCTTCAAGTCCTCTTTCCTCTATATTTGCCTTAGGAATTTCAATGGTCTCTTTTTGTTTCCAAGTATAAGCGTATTTCCTGTTTCCATTTTCCTTAAGACTTCCACGTTAATCGCATGTTCAGATTTCATTAGACGCATAATTACTAAAAGCAATGTCAGTACACTGCATTTAGAACATTTGAAATACGTGATGCATTATTGGAGAGATCTGTTGACATCGTAACTGATTACAACGCGATCCGAGTTCAAATTCCAGTCCAGTCTGTTACGTTTACTTTCACAATAATTCCCTTGGGAAAGGCATAATTTTTTTTTCTCACCCACAAGATTAAAATACGGCGTTAACTAGGCTTTCTCGACGTGTGTAGTAACTAGTCTAAGAGAAGTTGGTTGGTTGTTTTGTTTTATGGCATATCAACCTCAGTGGGTCATTTAATGCTACTAAAATTCTGAAATAGATTCATAGCGATAGTCTGGTTAAAAAAAAAGGTGTGTATGTATACATATATATTTCAACCATTTTTCAATTACTCATATTTTTTAGTATAATCCAACTTCTTTTAGGAAATTAACAATCTTGGATGGTTTTATTTTCGTAAAAAGTTTTTTTTTTCTTTAATTACTCACTTATCAACCTCAATAGGTTATTTAATGCTAACAAAATTTTCATTGTTGATAATAGATTTTTGTAAAAAAAATATTATCCAAAAATCTATTACTGTTAATATATTTTCCTTCAAAAATCTATTTCTGGTAAGAATTTTTCTTCGGTGGTAATTTTTGTTTTTCTAAAAATGTATTGCTGGTAATATTTGTTTTTCAAAAGTGTATTGATGGTAATAATTTTTTTTATAAAGTATTTCTGATATTAAAACCTATTTTTACACTTTCATAGTGTTTTTACCCGAGTTTCAGAGTTAACTATTTGCCCATAGCTGAAATCCTAACAGGTGCTACCACCCCAGGTCAGGATGTACCTGGGAACACCAGCAATTAAGAGGTGGTTTCACACTCCTCAAAACATCCTGATCAGAGGCCTTGCTGTTGGACATAGTTTATCGTCTTACCCAGGACGCGGATGTAGTTTATCGTCATACCCAGGACGGTCTAAGAGAAGTGAATTCTAACTGAATTCCAAACTATAGAGAAAATACCGGGAAAGCACTCCATTACCTTTATCAAGAATAAATGGTAATTCACAGACACTGAAGAAATTTGTAGACAGTCATAATTGCCTACGTTTTGAAGTAACATGGTATTTTTAATGCAATATTTATACATTAAACAGGCGTATGGCCATATTACGTTGAAACACCGGTTCTCGTAAGATTACCGAAGTTAAGCAACATCTTTCAGTACCTAGATAGGTGACCGCTTTGACTGTGAACTTGGATTTGCGGGTGATGTAATGGGTAAAGGCTTGAAGCCGAGTTCCAATTCCAGTGAGGTTCGTTATATTCAATTACACGCAAATACATTGAGGAAACATATGAATTTATCTCATACCGGTTAATTAGTAGGGCTTGTAGTAGTAAAACATTTTATCTTCAAAAGGTTCTTACAAATCTAAAAATGTTACCTGGTTTTAAATAACCTGCAAAGGGTTGATAAACCGTAAAAAATAAATCTATCAATATACATTAAACACATGAGATTTCCGGCAAAAGACCAACTTGGAGGTGGACTCTTTCCTTCCCTTGAAATTTCAAAAATACCCCGTTGAACAGGTTTTTAGCCAAGTACAATATATATATATATATATATATACACACACACACACACACACACACACACACACACACACACATATATATATATATATATATATATATATATATATATATATATTGTGTGTGTGTGTATTGTCAATCTCTGTATACCACAATTTTCTAGTTGTTAATTTTTCATATTTTTTATTTGATTATTGTTAACAATTATTAATGTCCTAACGATAACTTCGTATTGTTACGTTTAAAGCTGACTGTAGTTAAAAATTTTCAAAGTTGAACCTGTTGTGTTTATACCAAAGAGTGCTGAAAAGTTTTGTTTTAACCGAATTCCCTAACATCAGAATTTGGGGAATCCCTTCTAAGACGGCAGAGAACATTTAATAGCCACTTCGTAAATATTTAACAGCTAATATCAATTGCGCACGGAAATTTAACAGTCAGTTATATGCCACGCGTGATACATGCTGAGGCGATCATGAATTTGATATATGACTGAGGAGGCAGATTTCGATATATGACTGAGGAGGCAGATTTCGATATATGACTGACGAGGCAGATTTTTTTCCCGCGGTAGGTTGCCATTTCTTTCTGCGGTAAACCAGTTGCCATCCAAGTCTATAGAACCTCGTCCGTCTTGCTATTTACCCATAGCTGGGGGTGGGGAGAAGAGGAGGATTTATACCTTTCCCAAGAGTGTTAGCACGTAAGTGAATGTAATGGGTTCGACTGGAATAATAAATAATACTCGAATTCCTATAAAATGACGTATATGAATAAAGGAAATTAGAATGACGCATAGGGGAATAAAGAAAATTCAGTGACGCATATAAATAAAATTTGGACGTGAAAATCACTAAACAGCATTAATTGTATCTCGTGTGTTATCTTTTTCAATGTTAAAATGTGCTTAAATGTAAATGGAATTATTTAAATGTTTCTCAAAATAATGGTTTAATTATTGAATTAATAAAATATATTTTTATCATTTACAAATACGCCATGTATTTCAGAACATGACACATTTCATACAGCAGAGGTAAAAACTATTATTACTAGAGAAATGGGGTAATTTGCTTTTTAAGCCCCGCGCTAAGTATCTTATAAAAATTTCCCGAATAGTTATATTTAAATGTAAATATACATGCTTAATTTGAAAATAACAAATAAATTTCGATAAAATCTACCGTTGAGAAGTTATTGACAATAAAATTTCGGACTCATTCGCGTTACGGCACGGTAGCCAATTACTGGCGTTGTTTGCATACATTCGCTGCTAATTAGATTTTCGTGAAAGATTACCTTGTTAACGAACTTTTTACGGTTCTTACTTGACTCAATCAATACGCCGATGAGGACACAATGCGTGCGTAGTAATCAAGACTATTCCGCACCAAATATATGCAAAAACGCCAGTAATGGCTGCCGCGACGCAAATGAGTTCGAAATTTTAACACGAGGCTTAAAAAGCAAATTACCCGAGTAATGTTTATAAGCCACCAAAGCTGGTACAGATTTTAAAAACATTTGTGTACTCATTTTTATCTGCTCAAACTCACAAACAAGACTGTATTCCCGCTTAGAGTGTTAAAACTGTTGCTTTTTTTCTAGACTTACGATTTGACATTTCAATCTAAATTTTTGTTACCCTGAATGATGGCGTCATAATTTATGCTTAATGTTTCAGATGTGAGTCTCCTTTTCTTCGCTTAACTGTCATCTGGTTCATTTGATTACTCTGTTAATAGGTAAACTCAAAAAGAAGACCGAAAGAACTTTTAAACAAGATAGAAACGCAAGAATAAATTACTATTAATTGCAAGACAGTATAATGCACAGTTCACAGTCAAAGCCCAAGGTGAGCTACTCACAGGTGACATAAAAAAAAAAAGAAACATTGTGACATTGATTTTGGATCTTTTCTGTCAATTCATCACAAATAAAAATAATTTATATTTACTAAAATTCACAACAAATTCTTCTAGAGCGAGGCTCTTTCATTGTATTCCGGCTGGGTTGACCTTTGCGATCGCCGTAAATGTGGGCGACACGGGAACGCTATTTCTAAGTGTCGGGTCTGGATCGTGCTGACCCCGATAAACAAGCCAAAAACAGATTTTTTGAATTTTTTTTTTTTTTTTTTTTGAATTGTAAAAAAATTCATTGTAAATACCTCGAATATAATCAGCACTTATGAAATATGAATAACCCCCTGATTTTTGGTAATTTTTTTTATTCTGGGGGTTGGAGTTGTTGCAAAGCAAGCTAAACAAATTTTGATTTGAAATTTATAATTTCAAAAGATTGCCAAAAAATTAATAAAAAAAATACAAAAAAACTTTGATTTAAAATTTATTATTTCTTGGAGTGACTTAATATTTGCGGTAAGTAACTTTACATTATTTGGGGTGACTGAACAGAAAAGATCCTTGATTTTTTAAAATTTTTTTTTTTTGCATTAGTAACCTTCAAACTAATGTATTTATCTTTGTTGTTGTTAAAACGTTCCGGTCACTATGCCTTCTAGCCTTCTTCAGGTGTCGATCCGACTAATCTTCGAATTGAACGCTTTATTTAATCAACGGGAGTAGATTGTTCTAGTTCAACTATCCATATCTCGGGTATCTTGCCTTCTTGTTTATTTGTACCATTCAGTTACTGCAGGCCCTGTTTCTACTGAGTCTCAACTACCCAATCCAAGGATTGAACTCCCAATTACTATGACGCCAAACTCACGAATCAGCGTTTTAATTCACTATTGATATTTTTTCCGTTTATGCTCGGGAAGGAAGATAACGAAAGTTTGATTAAAAAATAATGATGTAAAAAGGATCTTTACTACGATAAAATTAAATTTATGGTTTTGACTATAACAGAATCTCTACAGCTATTGTTTTTGGGAAGCAAGTATTTTGAAAGACGGGCGGCGCATCTGTTCGTCTGAAATGATTCTGTTGTAGGTTTTCTTGTTTTAAAAGTCGGCTGGATCACTCTACTTAATCCCTTTAAGTGTTAGCATTGTCCGTGTTATCTTAATACTAATGTCTTAATTAAAGTACCAACTTCAATCCGCCTTTCTCAGAAAATAACTATTTGCTATCTCCCGAACCTGAAGATAAAAAAATAAATTTTCTTTTCATTTCCGATTTAAATCTAGCTACCGAAGAAGCTTCACTGCTAAGTTACTCGGAAATCTACAATAGTGATATATAACTATGGTAGTAATTTTAATTATATATAATGATTATATATATATATATATATATATATATATATATATATATATATATAATAATGAGTGAGAGAAAAATAGTTATAAAATGATGATATATACATATACAAGGCTGATATATAACGATGGTAGTAATTTTAATTATATACAACTAATATATATATATATATATATATATATATATATATATATATATATATATATATATATATATATATATATATTTGAGGGAGAAAATATATATTAAGAGTCATATAATTATGATATATGCATATACAATGCTGATGAATAACGATGGTAGTAATTTTCATGATATGCTATGATATATATCATTAAATAATTTAGACAGATTTTGTTTACTTATTTTTAATAGGATCATCTCGCAATTATTGTCAGGTTTATTAGTATCTTTATTAAAGAAAGAAAGAAAATTACCATGTTGACGCATATTCATTTTATTCCCAGTACAATGTCGTCATCAGGGTCTTGTTTTTTCGAAAACAAAAAATTATTGTGTTCATTTAAAAAATTAATTTTTACGTGTGAAGTGAAAAACGCTATGGTTATATACTGTACAATTTTTTAAATTTTATCATATAGATATGCGTGCGAACGTCAAGGGAGGTAACTAAGTTATTAAATGTTTAAATATTTTTTTAAAACGTGAAACTATTTAAAACTATAAGGTTTGGTAATTTTCTTTCTTCCTTTAATAAGGATACTAAGAATTTAATGCGTAATTACGAGAGGATCCTATTAAAAATAAGTAGACAAAACTTGTCTAAATTATTTAATGATTTAATGAAAACATGCCGCCAAAATATACACATATTGTAGTTACTGGGTTTGTTCTAATCACTGCCTGCTGATGCACTCTCTCCCAGAAACTGTAACTAAGATCCGCTTAGCATAGTTGCAATATAAGACCTCTCTGGCTGTTGAATAAACACGAATGTGCCTGAAACAAGTATTGGCTCGCCTCCTTAGCAGGCAAACATACTCGGATGCGAGTAGCTAGCCATTGTTTTTTTTTTGTGTGTGTGTGTGTGTGTGTGTGTGTGTGTGTGTGTGTGTGTGTGTGTGATAGACAAGGAGAGATGAAACTATATATTGACAGATATATAGCAAAGATAGGGGGCACCTCTAGGCGGTGTAATGGTTAGCAAGCTTGGCTCGCTAGAACAATTACGACTGAGTAGTGAGTTCGATCCTGACTGGGTACCCCCTAATTTCGACCTTGTGCCACATCTAAGCTACGCTTGGAAAATCACTATATAACAAAGATAGTAATTGCGTCATAATATGTAAATATATATAATATTGATATATAATGATGGTTGTAATTTGTAGGCTAAATGCATTCATTGATATTTCCAGTCTCAGAATCAATAAAATTATTAGAATAAGTGTCTGTAAACTGTTATCATTTATTGGTAATCTATCATATTCAGTGCATATGAAGCGCTGAAAGCCCCTATAACTTCTACTTGCTAATTTATCAATTTTTACAAGTAGACTAATACAATAAAATCAAAAAAATTGTGAAGACCCAAGCTCCTACCGGGCAGATCAGAGTAGATACACCATTTTGTTTTTAATAAGCAATTTAGGATTTTGAACACTGCTCAGGTTGCTTAACTTCTTATGCTTGGCTCGAATCAAGAGAAAAAAAACAAGAATTCAATGTGACTAAGCAAGCAGACTTGGTAGAATTCTTAAATAAAGTAGAAAATAATAAATATAAATAGTCTTTTTGTTTAATTTTTTCTTCTTTTATTTATTTATTTTGAGTTGCTTATGATTTAGTTAATTTTGAGTACAGTTGCTTAGAAACGAGTTGCTTATTTTAAAATCCATGTAGATATAGGTAGTAAAAATATACATTCTCGTTAACAAAAGAAATCCCTGCAGCAAAACTATGAATTCAAAGTAATTCTGATTATTAGCAGAAGACAACATTCCAATATTAACAATTGCGTGCTGGGAAACATTTTCTTTATAAAGAAGCGTAGACTTTTGTGACATTGCCCCTGTAACTACTCAATGAATAATACAAACTTTAACTGGAACACGCCAATAGTGTGTTCCCAAATTGTTTATAAGTTTTCGTGATTTTTTGCGATTCCAATGAATTTACCTTCCTTAAAATTCACAATTTCTGAACATTATTTGACGTGTGTCGATCAGGTGCCGAAAAATACGAAGAAAAGTGTCATTATAAATAAACTAAACGAAAAATAGATTTAGTGCTGCCTCTGAATTTTTTTTTACAATTCTGATTTTAAGGCATTATGATGAAAGTGAAGCCATTTTTTCTTTCCTTTCTCTTTTTTTTTCTATCTGTTTCTTGTTTTGTAAGATGGGACTGAAGAAAAGAATCAAAGAAAAAAAAAATGTTTATCATACCTAAAGTACGTTCCTTTTTAAGTCATTTTTAGATTATAAAGTTTTGTTGTTATTTTGTCTTTTATGTTTTTAACTTCTTTTTTTATTCCTCCTTTCTCTCATTATCATCTTTCCAATAATTCCTCAGCTCTTTTATCTTCTTCTTCTCTTTGTCTTTATTCTTCATCGTCGTTCTCTTCTTTCCTTAATCTGCTTCACCCAAATGCATTTGATGTTTTTAATTATTTCCTCCTTACCCTCTTTGTCTTCGCTTCTTTTTTTTTTCTCACTGACAATTTACATTTACCTGTGTTCTTAGTTTTCTGTTTCTTTTATATCTTTCCGCGTTTAAATTAACCTTCCTCTGCAAAATTCTTCGATTTTTCTCTTTTTCATTCCATGTATATTTTCCTTCCTTCTCTACATTTCCCTCTTCCTCTCTTTATTTACCCCCTTCTCTTTACTCTATCATTCCATACAGTTCTCCATGATTTCTTCCGCTACCCTCTCAATCACTTCCTTCTCTTTTTTTCGTCTTCCTTTTTATCTTCCTCTTCCATTTTCTCACGTTTTCCCCTTTTCATCTGTTTGAATATTTCTCTTCATTTCTAATCTTTAAGACTTAATTTTATTTTTCTTCTTTCGATGTCCTTCTTTGCCTTTTTTTAGTTTTCAAAATCTCTCTTGCACACACACATGAACATTATATAACACACACACACACACACACATATATATATATATATATAATATGTGTGTGTGACAATATTTTTGGAAATAAAGTCTGGCATTTTGCCATCGAACTCAACAATTTTTTTCTTTCCTTTTACATTTCAGCATTTTCAATTTTTTTATCTTTTCGGCGGAATATACAAAGGATTTCAATTTTGTCGTAGCTTTCAAAATTCTAAAGATATAAGCACAATTCTCATGAGTCTATGTATATACATATCCAAAGCAAAAAATCGTGTTTTCCAAAATAATTCCTCAGCATATATATATATATATATATATATATATATATATATATATATATATATCTGTGTGTGTGAACACTTTTTCTTTTACAGTGGGCGGTAATAATACGTTCTTTCTTACCAAAATCTGAAGAAGTTAAAGATCACATTTACTCGATGACGTTGACCCTATGGCACTTCACGATTGTACAGTTTGAAATATTCTAAAAACGGACATAAAGGATGGATATATTAAAAGAAAACATGTATTTATTTTTAAATATCGACTTCTTATCATTTATGTTTGGAAAAATACATTTGTGTACGTATGTAGACATGCATGTATCAATGTTCATGGAAGCTTGAACATAAATCAATTGTGAATAATTTATTGTTAACTATATGGTCATAAACCTATAATATTATCAATATACTTCGAAACTATGTATAACATCATGTTACATATTATACTTAGAACCACATCTACGCAAAGGCAGCTTATGACATATGCATAATTTAGAATTATCTATGTTTATAACTGTGATATCTTTATGTAATAATTACCACTCTTACAAATGTAATCAGTTTGTTTTCATTCTTTGATACCGCCCGTGGCATATAGTTGAAACTATTTGGACACATTAAAAAGTCTACTACAGGGCTTGGTGACTTATGCCTTGATGGTATGGTGCCGGGGAAAAGAAGTACAACCAGATAAAAACAGAATCGGAGAGATAACATAATCCTATGGTTATCAACCAATGAGCTGCGGTTACTATAAATTGTAATAAATGACGGGAAATAAATCATGTCTCTTCCTAATCTGTTGCAGGCGATTAGCGATGAATATTTATAAATAATATGTTTATTAATTTATATTTCTGCTATAACAATATAAAAAATATATAATTCATTCATGGAGTCCATTTCAAAATTACACAGAAAATATTACATCATTATTTTTACTCGTCTCCAGTTGTTATCTCAGCAAATCCAGATTGGTTCCAGTTGAATTAATTTCGTTGGCAATTGCCATATGTCCAAAAACCTGTAGTCAGATATTATAGCCACTCTATTAGTACAGTGTAACCTGGATATAAGAGACCCGAATATAAGAGAAACCCGGATATAATAGAGATTTTCTCTTGTCCCAAATTAGAGCCATACTTACCTAAACAAAATAGACCAAACCCGGATATAAGAGAAACCCGGATATAAGATACTTCTTCTCCGGTCCTGACAACTCTCTTATATCCGGGTTACACTGTATATCCAAAAGTAAATCCAGTAAAGAGGTCTTATTCTGTGTCTAGCCTTAGTTTTAAAGGAATAACTTCAAATATCTGAGGCATTTTAAAATTAAAGTTTGTTTTTTTTTATAATTATTTAAGAATTCCTGGAGAGAGCTTAAGTATGAACCTGACAAAATGTTATTTTGGCGAATAATTAATTTGATTCCTGATTATTTTTGTCTTTATTTTTTGTGATTGGAATCGGTGTTTGTGAGGAAGCAGTTAGATTAGGGTTTCTTAATAGACTTTTTACAAGAATCTGAAACTTCGAAAAAATTTAACTTGTTAGAATGAAAAATGTAACTGATATCACTATCAAAGAACAAATGGACATAGAAATGAATTTCTTCTCTTAGTTGCTTGGATGATGGGAACAAACACGGAAATATAAATTTACTCCAATATCATTGTTATTTAACTCGTTACTAGTTGTTATGCTAGTGGAATCTGATCAACTGTAGTTTAGTCAAATCACTTGTGCGTCTAAATATTATATCCGTAGTCGGATGTTATAGTTCAGGGGTCACCAAACTACGGCCCACGAGCCGGATACGGTCCCTGGTGTCAGGTCATCCGGCCACTGTACAACAAATGAGCTAAAATATAATTATTTATATGGAATTATCAATAAATTGTAGTTAAACTTACTATGTAGAAAAAATTAAAATAAATGTAAATAAAATGCCAAAATTTGGTCAATCTGATTTTTGCATCTGACAGCAATATAAATTTTAGGAAAATTGGTGAAATAAAAAAAAAATTCAAATTTTTTATATCCGGACGCTTTTTGTGTAAGTACCTGCAATGAAGTTTCTAAGAAAAGCGATTACGAGCCTGCTGCAGCAATTATGTTTTAAGTTGTATTGCCGTGTTTAAACCGGTTTGAAGAGTGTTGTATATAAAAAGGACTGACTTCAGCAAGTTATGTCTTATATTATGCCTGAACTTATTATAAAATCTAATGTAAAATCAGCACATGTAACGAGGTCGACTGATGAAAATTTGAAAGTATTTCTCTTGGTTGGATGCAGCAATAGCAAAACAAATATTAATTATATCTTAAAAGGTAAACACCAGTTTTACAAATCTCACTAACCTTTTGTGCTGTTTAGTTTGTGAGATTCGGATATGTGCGCACTTGGTGTGATATAACTATTTTATTGCTATTGTCGCCTTCTTGGATAACCTTTTAGTAAATAAGTATGCTTGTTGTCTTTACTCCCTCGTTCGTCATTCTCTCAGTTATCTGGCCCTCTGTGAAAAAGTTTGGTGACCCTTTTTATAGCCAATCTGTCAACTGTCATGCTTCTAGAAGTGTTATACTTTTGGGTGGTGCAAGTTAATTCATTTATAATAAAATAATTTTAGTAATTTCTGGTGTTTTTTCAGTATGTTGTAATTTTTAATTCTCGGACTTGTTCGTGTATTTAGAACTGTTATATTTCGGTACACCGAAATGTTGAGCGATAAACTACATCCACGTCCTGGATATGACGATAAACTGCATCCGACGGCAAGGGCTCTGTTCAGGAGGTTTTGAGGGGTGTGGAACCACCTCTTAATTACTGATGTACCCAGATCCTCCTTGACACGGTGTGGTGGCACCTTTTGGGATCCCAGCTATGGGCAGGTGGTGGGCCTCCGAACTGGAGTCAGAACACTATGAAAGTGTAAAAATTGGTTTTAATACCAACAATAGCTTTTTGGAAGAAAAAATATTACCAGTAATAAAAAATCTAGTCGGCATTAAATAACCCATTGAGGTTGACATGCCTTAAAACAAACCAAACCAAACCGAATTGTTGAGTTCGACTTTCGTTCTAGTTAGTTACTTCTTTTTAGTGTTAGCAATGAGTGAATTTCAAATCTCGTACGTAATCTCGTCTTTGATGTATCGTACACAATGTACACTGTGTTATTCTAGCGCTACATCTTTAGATATTTTTTACAATGTGCTTTTAAAGCTGTAGGAAAATGTCGTCATCAGTTATATTGGCCTTAAGGTAGTCAACCAATTAATGAGTATAATCAAAATGCAATAATATATTACTTACAAATATACTATCACAAAAATTAAGGATATGGAATTAATAAATACAGTGTAACCCGGATATAAGAGAGTTGTCGGGACCGGAGAAGAAGTCTCTTATATCCGGGTTTGGTCTATTATATATACATTAACACAGGCTCTAATTTGGGACCAGTAAAAATTTCTCATATATCCGGGTTTTCTCTTATATCCGGGTTACACTGTACTAAACACTTCAAATACGTCGGTGTATTGATCAGTTATAAATAACAAAATGAAAATAGAAGATAAGGAAATTTGTTTTGGTTTGTTGTGTTTTACGATATATCAACCTCAATGGCTTATTTAATGCCGAGAACTTTTTTTTGCCTGGTAATATTTTGTTTTGTCAAAAATCTATTTCTGGTAATATTTTTTTCCTTAAAAATGTATAGCTGATAATATTATTTTAAAACATGTATTGCTGGTAATATATATATATATATATATATATATTTTTTTTTTTTTAAACGTATTGCTGGTAATATATATATATATTTTTTTAAATGTACTGCTGGTAACATTTTTTTTTCAAAAATATATAGCTAGTAATATTTTTTTTCAAAAATATATTGCTTATAGAAGTTTTTTTTCAAAAATTTATTGCTGGTAATAGATTTTTTTTCAAAAATATATTGCTGGTAACAGTTTGTTTTTTTTCTTCGAAAATTTATTTCTGCTAATAATTTTTTACAAAGTATTTCTGGTATTAAAACCTATTTTTACACTTTTATAATGCCTTTTACCTCAGTTTCGGGGTTAACTATTTGCCCATAGCTGGGACCCTAACAGGTGCTACCACCCCGGGTCAAGGTGGACCTGGGAACACCAGCAATTAAGAGGTGGTTCCACGCTTTTCAAAACCTCCTGATCAGAGGCCTTGCT
>OZ010572.1:55260289-55375289 GCA_963932145.1 Acanthosepion lycidas | reverse complement strand
GACGTTGCTACTGTGGTTAAAGCGAAAGGGCCATATGAACGAATTAAATTCTATTTATATATATATATATATATATTTTGTAATATTTTTGCGGTATATCACGATCACAATATTCGTAGCTCAATATTGTCGTAGGGACACCACATGTATTGCAGCCACAGTAGCAGCTGTGTTTCCTGGGCAATATAGCCTGACAGAGCTCAACCCACTCCAGGCTGGTTTGAATTCATAGATTTTTTCTTCTCCTATATCAGTTTCGATCCAAAGCTATAGAACCGAGTCAGTCCTGCTAGTTAACAATAGCTGGGTGGGGAGAAAAGAGACGAATTCGTAACTTTCCCAAGGGTATTTGTACGTAAGTGAATGTAATGAAATCGACAGAAATTTGAACTCGGCACTACATTTCTCCAAATCTGAGATGCTATACCCGTACTTCTGGTACACATTAAAACAAATTGCCCAATGTCTCAGTACCTATCGCTCTCATGAGCCGTTATAAAAGAGCTGAGCTTCTTTTTTTTCTTTTATCATTTTCAAATATCACGTCTTCATGTCTTCACGTGACAGTTCGTGCGACCGTGTCAGTTTTTTTTTGTTTTTTGTTTTTTAAATACAAAATATATCTAATATATTTCTCTTTTATGAATAATGCTTCTTGTATTGGTAGTCTCTTTTTTTCAGTTTATGCGGTGTTGTTTTTTGAGTTATTAGTAAGGATTTATCGGAATTCTTGTGTTTTGTTCTTGTGTTGGTAGGTGATATGCGAACTATTAGCAAATAAATGACATGTTTATCGGCGCGATAATCTAGTGTTTGTGTGACAAATGTATGCGCAAATTCCACGAGTGATTTCAGAGCCTAAATTTATGGATCATTCTTCATTCGACCTCTAGCTCAAGTCACCTCACATACGCGCTAAACCTGAAAGATATATCACACTTCAGGTCAAGTGAATAATAGGCCGTTCGAGAAATAATGTCCGATTTTACAATCAATATTTATTCCTGAATTAATGCTTGTAAACAGTGGTTAAATATATCAAAATAGAAAGCCGAGATATCTACAATGTGATTGAAAAATAAATCTATATTTCATGTATAATGTACACTCCCGTCTTGTAAAAATTATGGTTAGATGGGAGAGTCCATCATACATAAAATAGGGAGTTACTTTTCAATCACCCTGTATACATATGTCTTTACGTTAAGAATCTAAACGTTTGGACACCAAGAAAACTTTAAATGCAGTTTCTGCATCTTCTTTGCAACAAAATGTCTTTTGGCTTGAAAAATTGTCAAGTGGCAGTCAGTGGGCGAGAGATATGAACATATTCTGATAGATAGATATGAACATATTTAGATAGATATAAACATATTGAGATAGATATATATAGAGAGAGATAGATATGAACATACTGAGATAGATAGATAGATAGATAGATAGATAGATAGATATGAACATATTGAGATAGATAGATAGATAGATAGATAGATAGATAGATATGAACATATTGAGATAGATAGATAGATAGATAGATAGATAGATAGATATGAACATATTGAGATAGATAGATAGATAGATATGAACATATTGAGATAGATAGATAGATAGATAGATAGATATGAACATATTGAGATAGATAGATATGAACATATTGAGATAGATAGATAGATATGAACATATTGAGATAGATAGATATGAACATATTGAGATAGATAGATAGATATGAACATATTGAGATAGATAGATATGAACATATTGAGATAGATAGATAGATAGATATGAACATATTGAGATAGATAGATATGAACATATTGAGATAGATAGATAGATAGATAGATAGATAGATAGATATGAACATATTGAGATAGATAGATAGATAGATAGATATGAACATATTGAGATAGATAGATAAATAGATAGATATGAACATATTGAGATTGAGATAGATAGATATGAACATATTGAGATAGATATTTTCATAGATCGATAGATAGATAGATATGAACATACTGAGATAGATAGATAGATAGATAGATAGATAGATTGATATGGACATATTTAGATAGATAGATAGATATGAACATATTGAGATAGATAATGAGCATATTGTGAAATGTAGATAGATAGTATGAACACATTGAGATCGATATATATGAACATATTCAGATAGACCGATAGATATGAACAGATTGTCATGGCTAGATAGATAAATACAGGCATCTTGTGGGAGATATGAACATAGATAGATAGATAGATAGATAGATAGATAGATAGATAGATAGATATGAATATATTGTGATAAATGCATATGAACATATTGTGATAGATGTAGGAAAATATTCTGATAGATCGATAAATATGAACATATTGTGTTAAATAGATATGAACATATATCAATAGATACATAGAATAATAGGAACGTATTGTGCTAGAGAGATAGATATATAGATAGATAAATATGAATATTTGTTGTGATAGATACATAAATATGAAGATATTGTGAAATAGATTGATATGAACATATTGACACGGATAGATTGATAGATATAAACATGTAATAAATAAATCTGAACATATATATATATGAACATATTTTGATAGATAAATAAATATGAACATATTGTGATAGATATGAACATTGAGATAAATAGATATTTGGATTGTTAGATAGGAACATATTTAGATAGATATAAGGGAACATATTGAAATGGATAGTTTTATATATAGATATGAACATTTTGAGTTAGATACATAGATATGAACATATTTAGATAGATAGATAGATAGATAGATAGATAGATAGATAGATAGATAGATAGATATTCGTCCTCTGCATGTGGAGATGACCTTGACTTCGAATCACTGGGGGGCGAGGTGGAGGCGGAGATGTCTAATGTATCCGATGTTCCTCCCTGAAAAGCCTGCTGCATTTGTGATATGGGATGCAGGGGGATGAACCAAGCTTGGAGCCGGAGCCGTCTCGATATTTTTCTCGTCTCTGTTCTTGATTCTTTTCTCTTCACAATAAGGTACTTCGGCACCGTCCTCAGCAGACCCTCCCCGGGTGGAATGGGCAATGCTACAGTGCTTGAGATACCCCATTCAGCTTGTCTTTGTAACGTTTCTTTGGTCTGCCGAGTGAGCCCTTGACTGTGGATAGCTCGCCATAGAGCAGTCTCTTCGGGAGAAAACAGGAAAAGGAAACTGTCACTCCCACCAGTGCTCCTCTGGGGCCAGTGAAATTAGTGGCTAGACACCCTGACGAAAACAAAAACAAAATACATCAAAGGGCGTCGGCTCATGAGAGACATCAACAGCCATCTAGCAATTAGGAGACTGCATCTGGCGGACTACGCGGACGAAATCCCTCATTTGGTTCAACGGGTAAGAAGGCAGTCCCAACAACGCGTTGTGGAGCGCGATAAGGACATAGTGAGGCAGAAACAACACAGATGGCCATCCACTGCATCCCTGGTTCATCTCCGGCCGTCTCGACTTCGTCGTGCCACGGGACGCAGATTGACAGAGATGAGAGAGTGAGGCTGTGCAACTCTCCTTCACTTAAATCCAATTCACGCGCAAGTCATGAGTTCATTCCCATCACGTACCCTTTTTCTAAAGTTCTGTGGCGATGGGCGCTTGACCAAGCGACAGGTTTGAACGCACTGGCAGTCATAGTCCCAACTCTACACGTAGTCGGCCCAGGACATATGGAATGAGACAGTACTGGAATTCGGCAGCCACCTGGGCGACGAAGCAGCCCTTTTCATCCCCCTACCCGAAGCCTGGGGAAGGAACTAGAAAAAGAGTATTAAATATTGCCTGACTCATCTTTCCCTGGCCGGCAGGCAGGGGTCCAATACCAACGGTAAGAACTCAAAATAATCAAAATCGACTACGGTGATGGCAGTCACCTTTGGTGCGTGGAATCTGCGCATCCTTTTAGACCGTGCAGTGACTGACCGGCCCGAGAGACGGATTGCCCTGTTTGCCATATATGAGACAGATAGATAGATAGTGTTATGGTGAAACACGTTATATAGTTAATAGACTCTCCCACCTAATATAAGTAGTAGTAGTAATAGAAACGGGAGTCGGTCAGTCAGTCGATGTCGGACGACAGTTAGTCGAATACGAAAGTATCAGCGACCACCACCAGATTACTCTGCGTCATACCTATTATATCAAGTTCCTAACGTTATGTACGTCGAACCTATTTTAGGACTGACTCAGAGTAATCTAGTTGTAGTCGCTGATACTTTCGTATTCGACTAACTGTCGTCTGACATCGACTGACTGACTCGTTACTCTTACTACTCCTACTTATTATAGATGGGAGAGTCTATTAACTATAGAATAGATGTGTTTCACCATAACAGATAGATAGATAGATAGATAGATATGAACATATTGAGATAGATATGAACATATTGAGATAAATAAATGTAAATGTATTTAGATAGATAAATAGATAGATCTGAGTACACCCGTCTGCTAGGGTGGCTAGCGTATCCCTGTAGCAGACAGCTGCTCAGGCTCATTTAGTTTTTGTTCAACACTCAACTGTGGTTTATGCTTCAGCTACTGTCTCAACTATAAATAATCCCAAGAATAAATATTTATACCATATAATATATATTTTGAAACTACTGAGAATAAGAAGATTGTTTAACGCAAACCTCGCCCCCACCCCAAACACCAAAATTGAAACCCTCATTATTGCTTGGCTTTGAACATTGACCAACAATGCAAGGAACAAATTTCATCACATTTTAGCCTCCAAACAATTCTTTGACGTTTGATAGACTTAGATAGATTGCTTTTAATGATGAAATGCTATCTACATTGTATCTATGTATTTGTCTATTCTTATATTGTCAATTACTTATCCGAATTAAACTAGGATTGAGTTAAACAGAAGAATTCAGTGAAACAGAAAGTAATTATTTTCTTAATGTACTTCAGCTATTTAGTCTTTGTATATCTTTCCTCTCCAATCCACTTTCTTTCTTTTTCTTTCTTTCCTTCTTCCTTTTCCCTCGCTCTTTCATTTTTTTTTCTTTATATCGACTTCTAAACATCCTATTTCAAAGTCTCCTATGCCGATATTATGCTTCTTATTTGTTTTTCTTTTTCTACAATTTTTTGATTGATTTCATTGTTCGTCTGTTCAGTTCGTAAAATCACAAAACTAATTTTCGTTTTCATTACCAACAATAACAGTAAAAGCCTAAATTTAACTATACACGTTTTTATTTCTCCATCATCGTATGAACTGTATTCCTTTAAGTGACCTTTCTTAAACAAATGTCACTGTAAAAAGGAATAACTAATGGAAAAAAAGCAGGAAATTAAACTGAGTTAAAAACATTGATAGTTTACGTTCATGCTATTTTATTCTAAAGAGTATATGAACAGCTTAGTGGTGAAGAGATTGTCGAGCATCATTGACGACATACTTTTTTCAAATATGCTATTTCATGGCTTTGAAGTAGGCATCAGCATTTTCTTTAAGCTTAGAGAAGAATGAAGATATTTTGTTTTCTGTCGGAGGCCACGATACCAAGATCAGGGTCTGGGTGGGTGTTTGGCTCTGAAGGTGCCCTTGACATCACTTCGAATCCGCGAAATCTTTTTGGTAGTTCAAAACAGTATCCACTGTGTAGATTTTTTGCCAGGAAATATTTTACCAGTGGCTCTATATTATTTGAGGTACCTAAACACTGTCCTGTGTTTTTCCAACCTCTTGTCCTTCATGGACCCTCGTAAAGACGTGATCTTGTTCTCCTGCCAAATATCTTGTTCTTGCCTCACCCGCTACCGGATTAATCTAGATGCGGCTACCTATGTTTATGAACATATGGGACATTGTTGACAGTGCGAAAGGACACACCACCTAAGTTAAATGATTAAGTCGTTTTCTACGGCTTGTCAACCCTTTGCAGGTTATTTAAGGCCCAAAAATATTTGTTGATTATAAGAATATTTTTTGAGCTAATAATGTTTTAAGTGGTACAATTCTTATTAATTAACTTAAGGATGGGGTTATTTGCGTGTAAATGAATATAATAAACCCAGCGAGAAATGGAACTTGGCTCTCCGATTAACAATTTCGAGCCATTATCCATTACACTTCCTGCATATCCCAGCTTGTGTGTGGGTGTATGTTTTTGCTAATATTTCTTCTGTATGTATATATATTGTTTTATTAAAAGGAGATACTATATATGTATACACACTTTGTATGGTGTGTAGTGTTTGTGTGTGTGCGTATGGTCTGTCTAGTGTGCTTGTTTTTGCTAGTATGTGTGTATATATTCGTTCTCCATACGTATATAGTATGTATTATATTATTATAATGAAATATATACAGTAACTACATGTGCCTTGTGTGTGTGTGATCCGACTAGTTTTTGCCATTGTATGTGTATGATGTGTGTTTATGTATGTGGGGTTATAATTTGTTTAGTGCTGGCTTAAATTTGCCTATGAAGTTTTTTCTCGTATTTGTAGGTAAGATATATATATATCTGTGTGTGTGTGTCTGTATTAAAAAGAATAGGCATTTTGTATTTATAATTATTTTCTAATATGCGAATAACTTTTTTTACAAATGTGGCTGTTAATGAAATCATGGAACTTAAAAAAAAATTTGAAAAGAAAATCTGTTTTAATGTCTGAATGAAATATTATTTTTTTTAATTTCCTTTTCTATCTGTACTTATTGATTATAAAGGTCATAATTTTACTATTTCCCCCGTATAAAAAGTCATCCAGTTCCAAGTCTTGCCTTTTAGATCACAAACGTAAATGACCTGAAAGATATAAATTTGCCATCATTATTAATTTAATCTAAAACGCTAAATTAATCTTCTCATCTTAGACAATTTTTCTTAACGAACTGAGTAACGTAAAGCAAACATATATTAACAATGATTTCCATTAAGCAACAATAATTTTAACATAAACTCCACTTCTAAATTACACATTTACTCACACTCCTGACTCGTGTGAGTCGAATCCTTGGATTTTGTATAAATTTTGGCTACTTTTTACATTTACAGCAGTCACAGTTTCAAAAAGTTATTCGCATAATAGTAATAAAATGTTTATTCTCTTTAATAAAACATGCATACAAGAAAAATTTATGCCAAAGTATACAGAATACACACACACACACACACACACACACACACATATATATATATATATATATATATATATATATATATATATCAGAGGTCTCAAGTCATGGTAGAGCTTTACAGTATTAGCAGTAGTAGTCATTGTTTACAAATTCTCTCCAGAGTGCTCTACCGGAATTAAATTTTCCAGGGGCGTATATATCGTCATCCATAGACAGACTGTTTCGCTGTATCACAGCTCATCTGAGTGGCTAGATATCCGATTGCCTCAAGCCGGGATCGAAATCCGACTGATTTGGCACCAATCAGAAATCTTGCCCCTGAGCTATCAGCGCCCGGTAGAGAGGATATATATATTTGTCCTGGGTATGACGATAAACTACATTCGGGTGTGTTGGGGCTCACCCACCTTCTCATCAGAATGGTCTGATCTCTCTACTACTAATAGGACAGTTCTATAGAGTTCTAGGGAGATTAGGTGACCATCACACTTCCGTCTCTCTACCGGAAGATACAGTTGGACTTTATACTCTCTCTGATTGTTACTGACTAACCTGCGTTCGTTTGACTACTAATCTCTCTGTTGTAAATACCTCTTCGGATATACCAGTATTTTTCCCTACGTATATGTTTGTCCTTATTTCAATACACGCATGCGGAAACACTCAACATCTCAACAGGGTGCAAGGCCTTTTGATAGGGAGATTAGTGGCTTTGAGGAGCGTGGAACCAACTCTTAATTGCTGTTGTTCCCAGGTCGTCCCTAACTCAGGATTAAGGTCCAAGATATCAGTAAATAGTGAACCTCCAAATAAAGATCCACTGTACATTTTTATAATAAAATGACAAACAACAGTTTTATAGAAAATGACAATCAATGCAACACTAAAATATTTTAAAAATATTAGCAAAACATTACCAACGATACATTTTATTATCTACAAAATATATATCTACAAAACATACCTTTAAGAATGTATAAAATTGTTATATTCCATGCTAATAGGAATATATATCTGAAAACAAGGTGGATAAAATAAGTAAAGGTTTATTGTACAAAACCAGTACAATAAGAATAAAGCTAACAATCATGCAGAAGGTCGTCCCAAGTCAACTCAGTAGTGAGTGCTACTATTAGAAGGTCGGTAGTTCTCGTGTAAGTCTGAGTCGTAGTCAACAGATCCCAGCTAAGCGGTATCTAGCAACTGCCCCACGCAGTCACATGTGACACAAGTTCGAATTTAATGTGGGGTTCCCGAGCCTGTAGGCTCAGCCAAAATTCCCGTCGACCCCGTATAAAACGGAGTCGGGTAGCTGTTTCCCAAGACGAGACTCTGCCCTACGGCATAGCCTAGTCTTAGGATTCTCTCTACTCAAAGGCAGAGAATTCGACAGCGCAGCTGAAAAGATTTCAGCTAGAGTGTCTAGTAACTGCCCAACGCAGTCATATGTGACACAAAGCTGAATTTAATGTGGGGTGCCAGAGCCCGTAGGCTCGGTCAAAAAATCCCCGTAGACGCCACATGAACGAGATCGGGTCTGTATACCTCCCCGAACGAGACTCTGCCCTTCGGCATAGCCCCGTCCGTGTTCCTCTCTGCCCGAAGGCAGAGAGTTCGACAGTACAACTGAAAAAGATTTCAGCTAGATGGTATCTAACAATTACCCACTCAGTCACATGTGGCACAAGGCCGAATTTAATGTAGGATTCCGAGCCCGCAGGCTTGGCTAAAAATTCCCCATAGAACTTGCATAAATGGGTTCGGGTCTGTCTACCTACCCGGACGAGACTCTGCCCTTCGACATTGCCTTGTCCGGGTTCCTCTCTGCTCGAAGGCAGAGAGCTCGACAGTAAAGCTGAAAAGATCTCAGCGAGACTCTGTAATCCGTTTACTTACAGATACTTATAGGATGTTACTACCTATAGTGTAGTCACTCATGGGGGTGACAAGTTATTCCATTACATCAAAAATTATGTACAGAATATCTGTAGTTGAAAGCATATAATTATGTACAGCATATTTAGATTTCGGCATTAAATAATCCATAGAGTTTGATATGTCGCTAGACAAAGTCAACCAGCCAAACAACTAATATAAAAGAAATCTATCAAGGAATTATTCAATATAATATCCTTAATATCCATATAATATTCTTTCTTAAGTCAAACTCTATTCCAAAATATAACTTCAACAAAACTACAACATGAAACACACATATCACCGCCTCTAGTAATCATGCCCACATAAACATGTATATACACAAAAGCTGAGTATCACCTAACATGTATTCAATTGTGAAAGCAGAATAACGTATATCATATTTTTATTACTTTAAAGTTCCCCCTAAAATTAAATTTCGGCACTAAATGATCCATAAGGAATTGATATGTCAAATAAACAAATCAATCTATCAACACACACACACACACACACATATATATATATATATATATATATATATATATATATATATATATATATATATATATAAAAGGGATGAAGTTTTATTTATTTATTAATGCGATAGTATTCACTTGATTCAAATTTAATTCGAATGTATTACATAGATTTGATCTTACAAACATTGTAGGACTTCCGGTTTCCTGGGTTTAATATCCCGCCATCTCCCACAAGCCGACTGACTGAGAATTCTTTTCACTGTTCTGTAAAATCTTTAATGCTGGTAATAAGATTTTTATATTTTTCGAGAAAATGCAACTGTTTTCTCTCTTTTTTTTTTACGCACAATTTCTTCCGAACCCTATCCAAGACGCTGCATATCTGCTCAACGAACCTGTCGTGGAAATAAAAAAATAAATAAATAAAACAAGATCAGGGCCAACCTGACTATTTTTTTTTTCTTCTGAAGATTATAGCACAACACTGGCTCATGAAGAGAAGAGAATGTTTTTAAAAGGAAAACAAACGAAGTGACGTTTTATTTATTTATTCTTTGGTTGTATAAAAGTATCGGTCTGAAGCCATCGGATGTGAAATCTTTTAGGGCTTCAGTCAAACGGGATATCACCAAAAAAGACGATGCTTTGTCATCAAAGAACAAGAACATTAAACGGAAAAGTAAGCTTTTATCACTTTACTAAGCCGGACGGTCTCGAAACGAAGGCAAAAGAAATAAATAGAATGTAAGAAAGCGTTAGTTCCGAAAAAAAAAAAAAAAACGTCTTTCGCATATCGAGCAGCCTATGAAATAGGGCATTTCTGCTTTTTCGTTCCACAAACATTCATCGCAACAAAAATCAAAGTGGAATTCAATAGGAATATCCGGAAATGCTGAAAACTGGTCAGTCTATACACCTTCCTTTTTCCTCTCTCTCTCTCTCATCCACATTCTCTTTTCTGTGTCGGTCCGCATAGATAAAGTTTCAATGATTAAACCTAGAAAACTCCAAACAGAAACCTAATGTTTCTTACTCGCAAGAATACACTTATCCATATATAATGCCAACAACGGAGACGGAATTACACACAATTGATTTAACACTGAGAAAGTTTTTTTGTTTTTTGTTTTTTGTTTTTTTTATGCAGTGTCTCAGTCTTTAAACAAGTTAAGAAGAAAGATGTCTTGAAAACTTCGTTGACAACCAGTTTTCTTCGCTACGTCTATTTTATCTCGATGGGGAATTGTCAACTTTTAAACCACGTGAATGAACTTTGCTTCTGAAAAAGCTTTGAAATCACGAGTCAAGAATTGAGAAACTGGTTGTTCTTTTCGAAGTAAACATTGTGATAACATTTGCAACTTGAAAGTTTGTTACTGTATTACTGTACTCAGTAGGTTAAACTAATTGACACCGAGAGGCGATAAATAGCGTAGAGAGGGAAGACTTATTTGGGAGGGATGGTAACACACACATGCAGACACAAATACGCACACACACATTAGCCCAGATAGCGGGAAATTACCCATAAGGTTTAAGGGTTGATATATACAGTGTAAGAGATAAGATATAAGAGAGTTGTCGGGACCGGAGAAGAAGTCTCTTATATCCGGGTTTCTCTTACATCCGGGTTTGGTCTATTTTATATACATTAACACAGGCTCTAATTTGGGACCAGAGAAAATCTCTCTTATATCCGGATTTCTCTTATATCCGGGTCTTTTATATCCGGGTTACACTGTATATATTTTTAAAACAATTGGCTATAGCACCAGATGCACAAAAGGGGTTGATACGACTAGACACCAAGACACACACACACACACACACACACATACATATATATATATATATATATATATATATATATATATATATATATTCACCAGGATGGCGTGAATTGATCTATATGGGTTGATATGCTGTTAAGCAAAGTCTAAGCTAACCAAACTCACACATACGCGCGTGCGCGCACACACACACACACACACACACACATATATATATATATATATATATATATATATATACACACACACATACATACATAAACAATACGCACACTCATATATATATATATATATATATATATATATATATATATATTAATTTATTGAAATATTCATTTATTTGCCTTATTCGTTTATTTATGTACTTATTTGCCTATTTAAAAGTTCCTATAAATTGGCTTTCATTTCATTTTACCTTATCTTGCTTTATCACAGAGTATTTTATTATTACTTTTATCACTACTTTTAGTTTTTCTAGAAATATTAATATTAATATTATTATTAGTAGTAGTCACCCTATTGATTCCCGGAAAAAAATAGTTACCCACCCGCTTCATTTTATAATACCTATTTGTTAAATAAGCGTCTCTCTAAATTAGAAATTATATTACTTCTTTCCAACCTTATTTTCAAACTTAAATTTTAATCCAGGTCTAACTTCAAATTCAAAATCAACAATTCATTAAAACATTTTAACATATTTATTTACACATTTATATCTTCCTATAAAGCTCTTATTTAATTCTATTTTTTATTTCCTTATTTTATTTTAAATCATTTTCTTTCCATTGATATGTATTATTATTATTAGCAGTAGTAGTACCTTATTTTATTTTGTTTTATTTTTTTATTATTTTATCACGACGTACTTTGTTCTTGATATCATTAGTTTTAGTTAGTTTAGTGATATTATTATCAATTACACTTATGATTTGGGGGAAAAAATACAGCACCCTTTGATTTTCCAACGCCCCTTTTTTGTTTACTTACGTTTTCAAAGCCAGCATCTCTCTAAATTAGAATTTACGTTTCTTATTTCTAATTTTATTTTCAACCTTAAATGTTAATCTGGGTTTAAATTTAAATTCAAAATTAAACTAGAATTCATTTAAATATTTTGACTCCAATAATATTCCACCGCAACAACTCGCAAGAACCAAATAATTAATAATAAATTAAAATTAAAAATAAAAAAAAAAACGGTGTCAACACAAAATATAAATGAAAATAAATATAATAATTCCAGCACTTGTAAATTGCTTTGACATGAAATTCTGAGTTGTGAAATTAATATAAGATATTATGTATATCTCTTAATACGTGTATTACTTAACATTGAGTACTGTTTTTTCTTACACTATAGTGTATTTATATCTATTTGTATATCGTCGCTCGCCCTTATTCCTACCTATATTTACAGTACTAATATATAACTCAACAAATCAAAACCTACCTACATTTCTCACCAACACAAGACAGACATGCTCCTGAGGTGTTGAGGCCTCACACTTATACACACACCTACACGAATATACACACTTACACACATCATAATCACTCACTCCCTAATGAGCCAAATGATAACACACACCCACAGCAATACACACGCTTACACATATCATACTCACTCACTCCCTAAGAACCAAATAACACACACACACACAAAAAAAAAACACTAAACAGAGACACATCCCCTCTCCAGGACCAATAAAACTGTCAAACTGACCACGGGAATTCAGAGAAGCATAGATCCATCCAGCTCTTATCTCAAATAACAACTTAAAAGAGAATGTTTGACCAACACAAGGAATATTAAAAGATTCATGTTAAAAAGATCAAAAAAATTAAAAAAACAAATGAGAACTACAGACAAAAGTTCATTTTCTCCAGCAAGGCATTCATTTCTGTAGTTTAGTGCTAGCAGCAAGCAGAAATATTTCTCCTCCCGATGATGGCCATTTTGGTCGAAACTTGTCGAGGAATCTAAATGAAATAATAATAAAAAAAAAACAAAAAAAACGAAAGAATATTAATCTACAACCCAGTGTGTCTGAAGATTTTAATTTTTTAATATTTTTTTATTGTTCAAAATATATATATATGCCATTTTGTTTCATTTCATTTAAAAAAAATGAAATCTCTCAAATGAGTGCTGTTATTTTCCACACACTGTCGGTCGAAGGCGTTCACGAAAGTTGTCCAGAACTCGACCGGTCATTTCATATGGAATGGCAGCAATTTCTTGACGAATGGCATCTTTTAATTGTTCAATTGATCGAGGTTGATGAGTGTATATCTTTGATTTCAAGTATCCCAAAAAAATAAAAATAAAATAAATAAATCGCTGGCTTCAAATCATGTGATCGTGTGTGTCAACGCTCTTTGTGCTGCTGTTACCGATTCGTTGTTCATGGTAAACGTTTCCACAATGAAAGCACGATGTTCGCCCATCAAATTCATGTTGGAAACTGAAAACAAAATGAAGCAAAATGAAACAAAATGGCATTATATGAACATTTCGAAAATAAAAGAACATTCTTCGTTCTTTACTCTATTTCGCTTTTATTAAACGAGTAAATGTGTCAGGTCATTTTGCCGCGCCCTATATATATATATATATATATATATATATATATATAGAGAGAGAGAGAGAGAGAGAGAGAGATTTATACAAATATACGAATTAAATGAGTTTGTCAGCGCTAAAAGGATTGTTCTGTTCACATGTTGGTCGGCAATTCGTCTAATCACTTATTAGAAACGGTCTGATTGTAGCGAAATATTTTTTCCATTCCAAAAATGTTTTAATAACACAAATTTGTTAATTGTTCATAAACTAAAAATTATTCTTACCACAGTGCGTGCACCCGCACATTATCATATACATTTATTTGGGGGTTGGTTGATTATTCGACTTAGTAATCCTTCTCCAGTTATTATAGGACGAAATCAGTCTTTTCTTTTATATTTGAGTCTATAAACATTTACTTGGTTCGAGGATAAATAAACATTGGTTGTTTTTATTCGAGTATTTGAGAATTCTCTTGCTCCCGAGATGTGCTATTATTATCCATTTTATCTTTGAGTCTGCAATACCCACGAGTACAGTTAAACATCAGTGGTCCATTGTCGAGTCTGCGAGTATTTACTAAATTTGAGGATAAGTAAATATTGGTCGTTTATAACTGATGTGGGCCCAAAGTCGGGACCACGGAAGGAAAACGCGGAACACGGATTAGAGGTAAGAAAGATATATTAAACAAAAGGTTACAAAGATGGAGCTTACTATGTGCTAGTGTCCAATATTGGTAGTCGTACGCGGTATTAGAATACTCTCTCTCCTCCTCTTCTCTCTCCAGAGTGTTATGTCGCATACTTCATATAGTCCTGGAAGAGTCCACGTTGTAGGTATGTTACGGTCTCACAATAATAAGTCGATAATCAACTACCTAGTTCTTGGACAAGTAAACACTGGTCGTCCCACATTTGTGTCTACAAGGACCCACCCGGCTTGGAAATAGGTAAAAATTGGTATTCCATATGTGAGTCTACGAAACGAAATTGAGAGAGAGACTGACAAAAACAAATACAGAATAAATGAAAAATTAAAAAACAAAAAGAATGAATGAATAATGAAAAAGGCAAAAGAAAAAGAGAAAAAGATAATAGAAAAAAAAATAGTGGAATCAACAATGAAGGGACAGCGATAAAAATTGGTAGGAAAAAGGAAAGAAAGACGATTCCCGATCAAAAAATAAAATAAAATAAAAATCGCTAAATAGAAGAAATATGTAGGTATGAGTTTTTAGTTCTTTATATTTTAGGGACCCACTCGGCCTTTTTAATCTTCTAATACAGATAGTGTCGTATTCTTATTTTTAGAGATCATAAAAGATTTTAGAAATCGTAAATAATTACAAAGCAGTGTTACCTTTTACGATCTTGGACATATAGTTCGTTTTCATTTTTTTTTTTTTACTTTTTTTTTTTTTTTTACTTGTGTTATTTCGCCTTTACCCAAAATAGAAAAAAAAGGAAGTAAAGAAGAAAGATAAAAAACGACCAAATGAATCTATTAACACTCAACAGTTAGACAACGAAACGAGAAAAATGACTTTAAAGCAGCGTTCTTAAGAACGCTGCTTTAAACTTAAAGTAATCTGCAGTACTGCATCCCGTTCGACTAAGGTTTCACTGTGTCACAGATATTGAATACTTCAAGACTTCCTTTCTAAACAAAGATTTTAGATACCGTTTACTCCATATATATATATATATATATATATATATATATATATATATATATATATATATATATATATATATTGGTAACTGCTTTTAGCATGAACTTTACGGCTTTGCCTTTGTCGCTCCTCTTCTATCTATGCCAGTTCGTCAGGCGCCTAAGGCTATGAACAGCCAACCAAGGAGAAGGGATCAAACACTGATCGTTTTCCGATGCGTTCCTATTGTCACAACTGGCTGTTCTTTCAAACACCGATCGGTCTTCCCTTGGCTTCCCAGGGATCCCGTTCGGAATGTATTTTAGGCCAGGGTATACTGGGGAATCTGGTCGCACATCGAAAGAATTGCGTGTTTTTTGTTTTGTTTTGTTTTTGTTTTTTTATTTTTATTTTTTTATTTTTATTTATTTTTTTTTTTGTCAGTTTGGATAGTGCGTGGATGGGGAAGTTACGCTGTCGAAATGAAAGGCGATTCACAAAAGTCAGCGACGATTAGCTTCCTTCGTTGAGCCGTTCTTCTTGAAAGAAAAGAAGTCCATTGACGTCGACAGAAGATCAGTATCCATCAATGGTCATTGAAAATCTACTTCCACTGAGCGATCTCCGCTCGGCTTTAGCTACCTGTTGTGCTGTACTCAACATCACTTTTATTTGTTTTTCGATTTTTAATGTCTTTTTTCTTCTTCTATTTCTGTTTTCCAAAATACATGCTGTCACTCTTATTCCAATCGTTTCTGATCTTTTTCTTCTCTTACTCTTTATATTTGTTTCTTTTTTTCCTTTCTCTTTACCTTCATCTCTCTTTTTTTTATATCTTCATTCCTTTATCCTCCTCCACTACTTTTAAATTGTCTTATACTGCTTTACCTTCTTCTTCTTCTTCTTCTTCTAAAAACCTCATTTCTCTCATTTCGCTTTATTCTTATTATTTCTTGTCTTTAGTTCTATAATTTTATTCTTCACGCTTGACGTGAGTGATTATAAATACTAGAAAGACCCGTGAAAATGTCCCGATTGAATGAGCCAATGGCAAGTTCTATGACCATAAAGTATCCGTAGAAATTACCCTATCGCATCGTTAAATAATTTGAGCTTAACAACTTTAACAAAATATTGCAATAACAATTATAAATATGAATGCTGGTTGTTAAGAAGTAAATAGGTAGGGATGAAAATATTTGAAATTGACAACGTTTTCCATTTCACTGAAACGACCGTTAAACAGCGTCTCTTCTTTCTTTTATTCATTTTTTCACTGAAACCGAGTAGCGTCCGTGATATGTTTTGTTTTTCCACGCAATCAAAACGGAATAATCCATTATTTAAAGTTAAAAAGAAAGCTTCAAGAATGCTTTTTCTTGTTTTCTTTTTTTTTTAAT
Source organism: Acanthosepion lycidas (assembly GCA_963932145.1). NCBI lineage: Eukaryota > Metazoa > Mollusca > Cephalopoda > Sepiida > Sepiidae > Acanthosepion > Acanthosepion lycidas. Next base: position 55,358,327 of record OZ010572.1, on the reverse strand, counting down.
TCTTTTTAAACGTACGTATCGAAATTGAGTGAAGGTACCAAGATAATATTTAATAATTTAAGAAAATTTCAAATTACGTAAATATTTTCCTTCCAGCTTTGTTTTTATTTATTCCTTATATTTCTGTTATGATGTTGATTTGGGGTTAGTAGAGACAAATAACACGTAACAATAAAAAGGGTTTTAATAGGTTGGTAAAAAGGTACAGTAATCGCCTGAGTAGGCAATAACTAGCTCAGCTAAGAACTTCTCTGTCTCTCGGACTCGGTATTTATTAGTCCACCCACGAGGACCAAATGTGGCACAAGGCCGGTTTAATGTGGGTATCCCCGAGCCCGTAGGCTCGGCCAAAAATATGGCCTTTCTGAACCCGCCTAGACGGGTTCAGGCCCTGTCAACCTCCCCGGACGAAACCTTGCCCTTCGGCAAAGCCTCGTCCGGGTTCCCCTCTGCTAATGCAGAGAGTTCGACAGTTGCCGAGAGTCTGTCGCTCGGACTCCCTCATGTCAACTGACATGCCACTCTTTAAAGTCTTTGTCCACAGACGCAGACAAGTTCATCTTCAAGAGGGGTGGTAGGTTTCCGACACAACAATTTCCATCTACATTTTTCATCACTGTAGTTTTTTTTCCTCGTTCTTAGCTCAAAATTCTTTTTCTTATTTCTTCCCACTCATTCTCTTATTCGCAAGCTTTCTACGTTACTTATTCTTATATTTATTTATTTGAGGCGTTCTCTTTTATCTTTTATTCTCAAACTGTCTACATTGCTCATTCCTAACAAATCTTTGATGAAACAGCATCTCCTTGCCTGAACTTATAGGTACATTATTATACTTTATATTTAGAAAGAAAAAAAAAGATAAAAAATTGACTAATATCTGAAGAAAACTTACGGGACTCGAAAGCAAACTATTCTATAAACGAAAACATAGAATACAAATCGTGGCTGAAATAGTTACGTTATATTATACTGAACAGCCATTAAAGACTATGACATTGAATGTTGATTTTCAAGGAAGAATGCAGTCTTCTTAATTTGGTTCATTTGATCCTGTGTTGAGTTTGTAGAGAACCCGTTTGGGTTTGCGAGTTGTTAAATTAGGAACGTGCTGTTTATTCCTGCTAGAAAGTCCAACTACAAGAACATGACGGACTCAAGTTGAGTCCAACGGAAGATGTAAAGAAAACAAAGAAGACCGATATATATATATATATATATATATATATATATATATATATATATATATATATATATATATATTAACAGATATACGTATTAAACGACAAATTTACAAGTGACAACGATATCAACATTTGTGTTTGCGTGTGAACGTAAAGAGTTTGTATTTTGGGTGAATGTTCGTACGTATGTGTGTGTGTGTTTCATGGCGTTTGCCCACAAGTGGTTAAAAACGCGGATCTCTACGACAGATCACATTTTTAAGTGTGTCCGCTGAAATGCAAAATCAAAAGAGAACGAGGCGAGAAATCGCCCAGTATTTATAGTGTAGGGAGAGCGACTCCTAGTGAACAATTAGGGAATTAAGGAGGAGCTAACTCCGACAAGCTAAGCCATGGATTCTCAACCGACACCCTGATGAACACGCCCACAAAAGGCTGTTTCTTTGTAATTGGCATATTTCTCTTTTGTCTTGAATTAAAACCTCTTCATTGAAAAAAAAAAGATACGCCCAAATGAACTCATTTATTACTATAAACATCACTCATAATACTGATTTTTTGTTTTCTTTGGCCTGTGAAAAGATGTAAAATATACGAAATGGCTGTCGTTATTGAAAATTTAGAAGACTGCTCGACTAAGCTGAGTTTTGTTAATATCAAAAATTAAAACCTAATTCTAAATTTGACAGTAGAAAAAGGGAGAAAAGTTTACACTTCACTTCATCGTCTACGTACCGTGTCGCTTCAGGACGAGGGCGATCATGGCTCTCCGCAACTTCATATCCTTTGCAGCTTTTAATAATTTTTGTCTTTCTCTATCCTTCTCAAACCCCGTTCTGCCATCCATTTACACAAACTCGTTATATAGGTTACGCACTGCTTTTTTCTGTCCCTCTTGTCTTCAATATGTCTTGTTAATGTCAAATGTTCCAAGCAAACCTTCCTGATAACCTTTCCTAGAAATTTCAACTTTTTCTGATTCTAATTGAAAGTGTTTTTTTTCTTTCCATTTTCTTTAAAACATTCTCATTGTTCACATGATCTGTCCATGGTATTCTCAGCATCCGTCTGTAGAACGACATCTTTGTTGTTCTCTTGTTCATCAGTGAAGATTGTTCAATCTTTTCTTTATGCAAACTATTTGTCTAGAACTTTGAGAAGAGTCATAAGCATATTCAAAATTGTTCAGGTGCTTCTTTATATAAATTATTTGTCGAGAACTTTGAGAAGAGTCGTAAGTATTCAAAATTGTGGAACAGATTCCCGAGGGGATGCTTCCATGGTAACTATAATGTTAACCACTTCAAGTTTAGGGTTAACAGTTTATACCTATAATATGCAACCATTACTTCCTCCCTATACGTCCTTACAACATCCCCATACAGATACTTCCTAACTTGAATGGGACTAAAGCCTTGTAGTAAGTGAATAATAGTAAAAACAAAAAAAGTGCGTATGCGTTGAATTTTCAGTACGTTTGTGTATGGGAGGTGTATATGGGTGTGTGTATGTTTGTGGGAAGTGTATGTATATGTTTATGTGGGGCAAGTACGCGTGTGTATAATGATTTTCCAAGCGTAGCTTAGACGTGGCACAAGGCCGAAAGTAGGCCAATGAGGATCGAACTCACTACTCATCATTGTTCTAGCAAACCAAGCTTTCTAACCATTACACCGCCTCGAGGAGCCCCAGTTCGCGTGTGTATATGATGTGATACGTGCGCGGAAGAAGGTTTTGTTTTCTCAATGAGATATTAAAACTCTTCCTATACCGTTTAGCTTCGGGCTTTAATAAACAGCTAAGGGACAAAAAGAAAAACACAGCGTGAAAAAAAATAAAAGAAAGGGTCGAAAAGAAACAAGAAGAGAAGACGAAAATTAAAGAGAAGACAAGAAACAAAAAGAAGAGAAGACAAGAAGCAAAAAAGAAGAGAAGACATGAAGCAAAAAAAAAGAGAAGACATGAAGCAAAAAAGAAGAGAAGACATGAAGCAAAAGGAAGAGAAGACAAGAATCAAAAAGAGAAGACATGAATCAAAAGGAAGAGAAGACAAGAAACGAAAAGAAGAGAAGACATGAAGCAAAAAAGAAGAGAAGACATGAAGCAAAAAAGAAGAGAAGACATGAAGCAAAAGGAAGAGAAGACAAGAAGCAAAAAGAGAAGACATGAAGCAAAAGGAAGAGAAGACAAGAAACAAAAAGAAGAGAAAACATGAAGCAAAAAAGAAGAGAAGACATGAAGCAAAAGGAAGAGAAGACATGAATCAAAAAGAGAAGACATGAAGCAAAAGGAAGAGAAGACAAGAAACAAAAAGAAGAGAAGACATGAAGCAAAAAAGAAGAGAAGACATGAAGCAAAAAAGAAGAGAAGTCAAGAAACAAAAAAGAAGAGAAGACATGGAGCAAAAAGAAGAGAAGACAAGAAACGAAAAGAAGAGAAGACATGAAGCAAAAAAGAAGAGAAGACATGAAGCAAAAAAGAAGAGAAGACATGAAGCAAAAAAGAAGAGAAGACATGAAGCAAAAGGAAGAGAAGACAAGAAGCAAAAAGAGAAGACATGAAGCAAAAGAAAGAGAAGACAAGAAACAAAAAGAAGAGAAAACATGAAGCAAAAAAGAAGAGAAGACATGAAGCAAAAGGAAGAGAAGACATGAATCAAAAAGAGAAGACATGAAGCAAAAGGAAGAGAAGACAAGAAACAAAAAGAAGAGAAAACATGAAGCAAAAAAGAAGAGAAGACATGAAGCAAAAGGAAGAGAAGACATGAATCAAAAAGAGAAGACATGAAGCAAAAGGAAGAGAAGACAAGAAACAAAAAGAAGAGAAGACATGAAGCAAAAAAGAAGAGAAGACATGAAGCAAAAAAGAAGAGAAGACAAGAAACAAAAAAGAAGAGAAGACATGGAGCAAAAAGAGAAGACATGAATCAAAAGGAAGAGAAGACAAGAAACGAAAAGAAGAGAAGACATGAAGCAAAAAAGAAGAGAAGACATGAAGCAAAAAAGAAGAGAAGACATGAAGCAAAAGGAAGAGAAGACAAGAAGCAAAAAGAGAAGACATGAAGCAAAAGGAAGAGAAGACAAGAAACAAAAAGAAGAGAAAACATGAAGCAAAAAAGAAGAGAAGACATGAAGCAAAAGGAAGAGAAGACATGAATCAAAAAGAGAAGACATGAAGCAAAAGGAAGAGAAGACAAGAAACAAAAAGAAGAGAAGACATGAAGCAAAAAAGAAGAGAAGACATGAAGCAAAAAAGAAGAGAAGTCAAGAAACAAAAAAGAAGAGAAGACATGGAGCAAAAAGAAGAGAAGACAAGAAACGAAAAGAAGAGAAGACATGAAGCAAAAAAGAAGAGAAGACATGAAGCAAAAAAGAAGAGAAGACATGAAGCAAAAAAGAAGAGAAGACATGAAGCAAAAGGAAGAGAAGACAAGAAGCAAAAAGAGAAGACATGAAGCAAAAGAAAGAGAAGACAAGAAACAAAAAGAAGAGAAAACATGAAGCAAAAAAGAAGAGAAGACATGAAGCAAAAGGAAGAGAAGACATGAATCAAAAAGAGAAGACATGAAGCAAAAGGAAGAGAAGACAAGAAACAAAAAGAAGAGAAAACATGAAGCAAAAAAGAAGAGAAGACATGAAGCAAAAGGAAGAGAAGACATGAATCAAAAAGAGAAGACATGAAGCAAAAGGAAGAGAAGACAAGAAACAAAAAGAAGAGAAGACATGAAGCAAAAAAGAAGAGAAGACATGAAGCAAAAGGAAGAGAAGACAAGAAGCAAAAAGAGAAGACATGAAGCAAAAGGAAGAGAAGACAAGAAACAAAAAGAAGAGAAAACATGAAGCAAAAAAGAAGAGAAGACATGAAGCAAAAGGAAGAGAAGACATGAATCAAAAAGAGAAGACATGAAGCAAAAGGAAGAGAAGACAAGAAACAAAAAGAAGAGAAGACATGAAGCAAAAAAGAAGAGAAGACATGAAGCAAAAAAGAAGAGAAGTCAAGAAACAAAAAAGAAGAGAAGACATGGAGCAAAAAGAAGAGAAGACAAGAAACGAAAAGAAGAGAAGACATGAAGCAAAAAAGAAGAGAAGACATGAAGCAAAAAAGAAGAGAAGACATGAAGCAAAAAAGAAGAGAAGACATGAAGCAAAAGGAAGAGAAGACAAGAAGCAAAAAGAGAAGACATGAAGCAAAAGAAAGAGAAGACAAGAAACAAAAAGAAGAGAAAACATGAAGCAAAAAAGAAGAGAAGACATGAAGCAAAAGGAAGAGAAGACATGAATCAAAAAGAGAAGACATGAAGCAAAAGGAAGAGAAGACAAGAAACAAAAAGAAGAGAAAACATGAAGCAAAAAAGAAGAGAAGACATGAAGCAAAAGGAAGAGAAGACATGAATCAAAAAGAGAAGACATGAAGCAAAAGGAAGAGAAGACAAGAAACAAAAAGAAGAGAAGACATGAAGCAAAAAAGAAGAGAAGACATGAAGCAAAAAAGAAGAGAAGACAAGAAACAAAAAAGAAGAGAAGACATGGAGCAAAAAGAGAAGACATGAATCAAAAGGAAGAGAAGACAAGAAACGAAAAGAAGAGAAGACATGAAGCAAAAAAGAAGAGAAGACATGAAGCAAAAAAGAAGAGAAGACATGAAGCAAAAGGAAGAGAAGACAAGAAGCAAAAAGAGAAGACATGAAGCAAAAGGAAGAGAAGACAAGAAACAAAAAGAAGAGAAAACATGAAGCAAAAAAGAAGAGAAGACATGAAGCAAAAGGAAGAGAAGACATGAATCAAAAAGAGAAGACATGAAGCAAAAGGAAGAGAAGACAAGAAACAAAAAGAAGAGAAGACATGAAGCAAAAAAGAAGAGAAGACATGAAGCAAAAAAGAAGAGAAGTCAAGAAACAAAAAAGAAGAGAAGACATGGAGCAAAAAGAAGAGAAGACAAGAAACGAAAAGAAGAGAAGACATGAAGCAAAAAAGAAGAGAAGACATGAAGCAAAAAAGAAGAGAAGACATGAAGCAAAAAAGAAGAGAAGACATGAAGCAAAAGGAAGAGAAGACAAGAAGCAAAAAGAGAAGACATGAAGCAAAAGAAAGAGAAGACAAGAAACAAAAAGAAGAGAAAACATGAAGCAAAAAAGAAGAGAAGACATGAAGCAAAAGGAAGAGAAGACATGAATCAAAAAGAGAAGACATGAAGCAAAAGGAAGAGAAGACAAGAAACAAAAAGAAGAGAAAACATGAAGCAAAAAAGAAGAGAAGACATGAAGCAAAAGGAAGAGAAGACATGAATCAAAAAGAGAAGACATGAAGCAAAAGGAAGAGAAGACAAGAAACAAAAAGAAGAGAAGACATGAAGCAAAAAAGAAGAGAAGACATGAAGCAAAAAAGAAGAGAAGACAAGAAACAAAAAAGAAGAGAAGACATGGAGCAAAAAAGAAGAGAAGACAAGAAACGAAAAGAAGAGAAGACATGAAGCAAAAAAGAAGAGAAGACATGAAGCAAAAAAGAAGAGAAGACATGGAGCAAAAAAGAAGAGAAGACAAGAAACAAAAAAGAAGAGAAGACATGGAGCAAAAAAGAAGAGAAGACAAGAAACAAAAAAAAAGAGAAGACATGGAGCAAAAAAGAAGAGAAGACAAGAAACAAAAAAGAAGAGAAGACATGGAGCAAAAAAGAAGAGAAGACAAGAAACAAAAAAGAAGAGAAGACAAGAAGCAAAAAAGAGAAACGAAGAGAAGACCCGAAAGAATAAGACAAGGAACAAAAAGAAAAAATGAGGAGAAGAGAAGCAAAATGAAAATAATGGAAAAGAAAGAAAATAGTGCATTTGAAAGGGGGGGGGGAACGAAAATAAAAAATAAAAAAATAAGATACTGAATACAGACAGACAAGAAGTAAAATGGAGAAAAAACAATGGAGTTGTATATATAGGTGTATAAAAGGGGAAGAAGGGAAAGCAAAGAAAGTTGTGCAGTCTAAAAAGGAAAAAAAAAATGCAAGTAAAGAAAAGAAAAGGAAAACAAATCCAGACGGAAAAGAAGGAAAAGTGAAGTAAAAAAGAAAGAACAAAATACAAAAGTAAAATGGAAAAAGAATTAAGTCTAAATGAATAAAAATGAAAGGCAAAAATGTATGAAAAATGAAGAAGGATCAAAGAGAAAAAGAAAGAAGAAATCCTTAAAAAGAATAGGGAAGAAATTTCTTTTAAAAAGATGGGGAAGAAGAAAGCTTTACAAAGAATGAGGAAGAAGATAACTTTAAAAAGAATGGATAAGAAGAAAACTTTTTAAAAGATTAGGAAGAAGAAAGCTTTACAAAGAATGAGGAAGAAGATACCTTTAAAAAAATGGGTAAGAAGAAAACTTTTTAAAAGATGAGGAAAAAGAATCCGTTAAAAAGAATGGTTAAGAAGAAAGCTTTGCAAAAAATGAAGAAATTTTTTAAAAAAATGGGGAAGAAGAAAGCTTTAAAAAGAATGATGAAAAAGAAGTATAAAAATAAAAATGTTTATAAAGAAAGAGAGAAATAAAGAAAAAGAAAGAAAGAAAAATGTAGGAAAAGAAATATAAATCAAGTAAATAATTGTAATAAATGTAAATTTACTGGAAAAGCAGTCCTTGTTTTAAATTGATTTTTACTCAGGATCTACGGACGTTCAATAACAATTACTCAGCTAATCTAAAGCTTCTTTTACTTTTAGTTTTGTTTTATTTTATTTATTTGCTTTTTGGGTGGGATTTGTTTTATTTATTTTATTATTTTTTTTTCATTTAATCTTGCTTCATCAGATTTTGTTTTGTGCTGAAAAAAAGTTTTTGACAAAACATCAACGTACTCACATAACGTGTATAATGATATAGTCAACTTGGAAAACATCGTTAGCTTCTGACTACATTTGTTAATTTGGCTTATTATGGTTTGGGCGAAAATTATTTAAAAAAAAAATTAAATGAATAAAATAAAAACCCTTTTCTTGTCGTTCAGGCAAAATCATCTTATCACTTTTTTTTAACAAATCATCGCATATAAATACAACTGCCACTTTTACTTGCCGGCTTTTCTAATACTTTAATTCCATTTATTTCGGCTTCTTACACTCATATTAAGTTTTGAAGCAACTCGTAAGAAAACAGGATAATTATTTCAAATGTTTTCTTTTTCTCTGGATTTTTCCCTTTCGCTATTTCGATTTGATGATAATAAAGTTTTAATAAGATTATGTTATCTTCATTTTTCCTCATGTCTGAAATCTCAAAAGTTGCTATTCTTCTCAAAAGGACGAAAAAAAACCTACGCCTCTCAATTATCCTGTTTATTTCTTCTTGTTTTGCTTTTAGCTATATCTATGCAAGGACAATTTAATAAATAAATTATCATTAAAGGAAACATATAGTAGGTACTTGCAGACAAAGCAAAATAAAAGGGATGCATTTATGGGCTTTAAGATCTATTTTAGCAGTAAAGAAGGGAAATAAATCAAATTACTATGATTGATGTGCGCATGCGTTTATTCATTTAGGTAGTTATTTATTGTTTAGGTTTTTAAAAAAAAATATATATAAATATAGCCTGTGGTAGAGTAGGACTCGTGCTTGTCTATTTCTGTCCGAGATAAGCTTTGTTACCAATGCCGAAGTTTTGAGGCCGCCAATGTTGAGCTGAGAAATAACAACAATGATGAAGACAACAGAAAGACATAAAAGGCAATATAAATCTTAAGGTGGCCAACCAAATCGTTAGCGTTTTACTAAATCAGAGCGTTTTACTAAGCATAGTTTAGTAGCTTGTACCTAGCGTAGCTTAGATATAAACTGCTTAACTCGTACAGACCCCCGGCGAACTGATGCTAACTCGTAGCACACACGCATTACCCGACCGACCTACGAGTTAAAACTCACTAGCATTCATGCAATTAACACAAACTCTTATAAAGTCGTTATGCTGACAAATAAAAAGGTAAATACACACATTCCTTTTTTTTTTCAACTCTTTTGCGTGTTAACACCATTCTTAATTCTTGCTTTATTACTGTTGCTTTGCCTATATTCGTCTTGTGTGTGTGTGTGTGTGTATATATATATATATATATATATATATATATATATATATATATATATATGGAGCTACGTATTAAGTTTTACCCTGTCCTTTTCTTTCTTTTGTTTTTGTTAATTGAAAATTTTGTCAATTCTGTTTGTTGGCCATTTCTGTCAATTACATTTAACCATGATCAATTATTCGACAGATTACGACCTCAATACGCATCCACTGTATGTGAAAAAAAATCTTTATTTTTTAAACAGTGTAAATTTACATCTACCGTCTTGTGCATTCGAGAGTCTTAATAAAGAAAAAGTAGTATCTGGCAAGGTTCGAAACTGCATGCTCCTTATCGGGGAAAACAACAGTCTTTCCAGGCGTGCTTTAGATCGCTCATTTCACGAGGTCTAGTGACTCTTTTAAGAAATGTTCCGTTGCCCCCTATTAAGACTCTTGAATGCACAGGCAGGTAGATGTAAATTTACGCTGTTTAAAAATCAGGGATATCTACCCAAACATATTTACGCACTAAATATAATATTTAAAATAACACAGAAATATGAGTGCGTCATTTTAATATAAAGCATCTACTACTTTCTTACCTATCAGAATTGCAACATATTACATACGATTTTATTATGTAATAAGCGGAGACGTTAGAAGTATAGAGTTGAAGTAGACTTTAGAAGGAACCGGACCAAATCCTAAACGGAAAACAAAAGATAAACCTCTACTCGTGTTCAAAATACCATGGAGGAGTGTAAACCGGACGATAGGCGAACCTATCTACTCCTGTTGAGGAAAAATAAATAAATAAAAATAAATAATAAATATTGTAAAAGCTCACAGTTTAGGCGGAGATGTTAGGAGTAAAGGGTTGAAATAGACTTTCAAAGGAACAGGAAACCCTATGCTAAACACGAAACGAGGGATAAACTTCTACTACTGTTCAAAAGACTGGGGAGGAGTGCAAACCGGACGATAGTCGAACCTATCTACTCCTGTTGGGGAAAAACGTAAATGAATAGTAAATCAAATTTCAGAGTTTAGGTGGAGGCGTTATGTATAGTCTATATGTAGAGTTTATTTAGAAGGACCCGGAAACCCTATCCTAAACGAGAAACAAGGAATAAACTTCTACATCTGTTCGAAAGACGGGGAGAAGTGTGAACCGGACGATAGTCGAATGTTTTTACAATAATGAATAAAGATATTCACCAACTTATTTTAGATACTATGCAAATAAAAGGAGTCTAGAGGCTACAATGGTTGAAACGTGTTCTCCTATGTACTGTATCCCTTCAGTGTGTGGACTTTCATGATGAGCTATCATGGCTCTTCACAACTTCCTATCCTTTGTAACTCTTAGCAATTTTTATCTCCTTACTAACCCCCCACTCCCGTTTCTGTGCACAAGCTCGTTATTCACTGCTTACCTTTGCCCCTCTTACCTTCAATATTTCCTGTAAGTGTTAAATTTTCCAAGCTTTCTTTCCTCATTATGTATCCTAAAAAATTCAATTTTCTTTTCAATTCTAAGTATAAATTACCTCTTTCTTTCTATTTTCCTTCAAACCTCCTCGTGGTACAAATGCTGCGTCCATGTTATTCTCAGTATTCTTCTATAGAACTATATCTCTGTTGTTTCAAGTCCCCTTTTCATTTGTGTGGAAACTGACCAACACTCACTGTCATGGCGGAGGATTGATATTACTTGACAATTCATCATTATTTTCTTTGCACTTATTGTAATTTACCCGTTTTTTAATACTTAGTTTAGTTTTTGGAATATTTATTTTCTATTTCAATGTACCTTCGGGTTTCGGTGTTACATTATCCGTCATCTTTTTAGGCAGATCTCGCATATATTTAAACTTCGGTAGAGGTTTAACCCTTGTTTTCTGTTTAGAATCAGGTTTCCAGTTCTTTCTTAAGTCTATTTCAACTATATTTTAACGTCTCCACCTAAAACTTGGAAATTTTATTTACTCTTGATTTACTTTTTTCCTCAGTAGTGGTAGGTAGGTTCGCCTATCGGCCGGTTCACATACTTCCCGGTTTTTTGAGCAGATGTTATTCCTTGTTTCCTGTTTAGGATTGGGTTTCCGGTTCCTTCTGAACTGTACTTTATACTTCTAACGTCTCCACCTAAAACTCTAAACTTTTATTTATTATTGAATTAATTTTTCTTTTCTCAATAGAAATAGATAGATTTGACTATTGTCCGATGGATACGCCATACGGTCTTTTTACGGGAGTAGGGATTTATCCCTTGTTTCCTGTTATATGCTTCCAGTCCCTTCTAAAGCCTTTTCCTTTCCAGTGGCCTGTTACGAATGCAGATAGCCCAAACACGCATATACTAAGGTTAATCTCCGCTTGACAACTGAAAAGGTCACGTGGGAGTCTCGAGTCATTTTGGAGAAGCAAGTCAAGAGGTTGACTGACCCAGTTACCCGTATCAACAGACGTCTAGACAGAAACTAGACAGGAGACTGACGTAAGGTCATGAAGCAGCAGGAACTGGAATTCGCGCCAAAATGCAGGACACGTGGGAATTAGAAAATTACTTGGAAGTCAGTTGCTGTCTTGTCTTTGAAGGAGCAAGACACGAAATCGAAGCGCTGATAACTTATGAACCGAAATATAAGACTCATTTTGGTAATGATGGAACTTGTCCGATTCATCATAAGCAACTCCGGATAAGAAATATAAGGATGTATATTTCTGTTCGTTAACTCCAAATTGAAGAAGATAAATCGAGTTATTTATCACAGAAGACGCAAGGAAATTTGTACGCTGAGAATATAGCCTGTGTTTGAAGAAAGAAAGAGAAACCGCGAGTGAAGGAGAAAGTATATATCTCTGTTGCAGCTGGACCATGTTTGAAGCTGAACTGCGTAAAGAAGAAGAAAGAAAGAAAAGGAGAAAACCAGAGAGAAAAAGAAAGTATATATCTCTGTTGCAGCCGGACCGTGTTTGAAGCTGAACTGTGTAAAGAAGAAGAAAGACAGAAAAGAGAAAAACCAGAGAGAAGAAGAAAGTATATATCTCTGTTGCAGCCGGACCGTGTGTGAAATTGAATTTGTGTAAAGAAAAAGAAAGAAAGAAAAGAGGAAACGTGAGAGAGAAAAGAAAGGACAATGAGTAAGAGAGAGAACTGAATATAAAGATAAGTAACTATATATTTTGAACCCGTGTTAGAAAGATACACATGCATCCATAAATTTTATGTGCTCACAAACACCTTTCCACATGTCAAAATAGTAATATGAAAATCCTATCCCATTTTTTTCTTTTCTTTTTTTTGGTTATGCGTTGATTTCTGCATTCGTAGTTATTCATACTTATTTTTTTTCTTATCCGTTCGGGTTCAGTCGAATCCACTTGGATTTGGGCATATTTTGGTATCCCAACATAAGTCTTGAGGTTCTGGTCGTCGGATGCTTTACTCATGCTTATATTTTTCTTTTATTTTAATATCTTGTGTATATGTATATATTAAAATTCTTATACCAAAATTTATTACGCCTTATCGTTCATCCTTGAATTGTGGATCAGTATTTGTGTTGAAACCGAAGCGAACCTGGGAAAAGATTACTGTTCGATTATCCTAATCGAACAGTGTTCTTTAAAATATTTTTGTTTACTAATTGTTCATTTGTCATGGTCTGGGAGAGATAACCCGTATCTCTCCATCGACGTGATAATGTATATATCTTCTGGTCGGCGTATGATTGCATTATTAATTATTCGTCGAGTAGGGCATATGACATGGCCCCTTTTGTCATGCTGGAATTATCTCTTTGCTTAGATGGTGTCTCTTACTCTTTAACTCTCTGCCTCGAGTGGTTCTTGGGTGAATATCATTGTAAAAAAATAATTTGATTTTCACATCTCTAATTCGAAGCTTAGACGGCACGGTGGAGTAATGGATAGCGGCTTGAATTGAGGAATCGGAGAGCCGAGTTCGAATTCCAGTCGATTCCATTACGTGCTAAAAGCCTTGGGAAAGGTGTGAATCTTCTTCTTCTCCCTCCAGCTATGGGTAAATCGCAGGACAGACTGGGTTCTATAGCCTTGGAGTCTAGAAGTTTGAATTCAAACCCGGAGTGGAGCCCCTAAGGCGGATGGACAGTACTTTGTGTTACCTTCCGGCAACTCCTGCAGCCGCGCTGATACCAAACTGTATTGGTTTATTTTCTCCTTTGGACTCTGCTAGCAAGGCTGAGAGGGGAAACTAGACGTCCGGGCAGTCCTAGTTCTCCATATATCCAGCCCAGGATCGTAGCGCACCGCGTTACTCTATCGTCTCTCGAGAAGGACGGATGACGACGACGAATTCGAAGTTAGCATCTTGAGCTGTTTCTCTTGCAGATAACCATACATTCTATCTTCTTGCAATTGTCAGTTAGTCCTTTCTTCCCGCTATCATTTACTACCTTGTCTAGGATTCACTGCTTTTTACTGTGTTTGCCATAATAACAATTCCCCATCACTAAATTTTCAACATAAACAAAAGATTATTGACAAGAAAGCAACTTTCACGTACTTTGCCCAAATTATACGTTTCTCTTCTTTTATTTTATTTTTTTTATTCATTTAAGATTAATAGTTTGATTGCTTTAATATTTTCGCCTACGTTCGTAATATTCTGTATCTTTTCTCTCTACGTGTTCCAAATTTCAAATATTTTCTTGTCTGTCAATTGATTTTCTTGCTTATTATCGTTATAATTTTTCTCAGATCGCTTTTTGTGACATTCTTAAAACCATTTTTCTTGCTCCCATTTGAACAATATTTTTAAATTTCGTTTTCATCGTTTTATTATTTTTGTTCAACTTTTTCGCAATTTCCAATTTTTTGTTACCCTCACCCAATAACTGTACAATATATTGTTATTCTTTTGTAAAACCCATGAGAAACTTTTTATATCTGAAATTAAAAAATAAATATCAGTAACTATATTATTATATATGTTTATTTACATGATAAGTGTTATCAATAATCAAGAGTGGTCTCCCCCTGTTTTGTTACTATCCTCTTTAAGAGAGCTATTTCTGTTTACTGGGACTATAAAAGCACACCATACGCGAATTCTCAGTTGAATAAAGCTTTCTTAAAGCCTACACCTGCGTACTTTTGTCATTACAATAAACATTTCTCGATTTGAATAATAAAACCTCACACCTCTAAATAAGCTACTGTAGATATTTCTCAAGAAAACAAATATTACAGGCTGAACTTCACGTGGCATATTTATCATGTAAATATAAATATAATCTTTCAAGTGTGTCAAACACTGGCTTGTTATTAAAAATTCAGTTGTAAAAACCTTGACTTACAAAAATCTCGGACGCTTATTATTTCGTCAACATTTGTATTGGGGTCAGTGAAGAAATAGAACATAAATTTCTGTAACAGTTACCCTCGAATATAACAGATATTATTTCACCAAAAGACCTGGCCGCAAAACAATGAGACAAAATAACAGATGATCTAATGTCTTTATCGAATAGAAATTTCACAGCTTTCACTGTAAAACAAAACAAAATGCACCGTAACAATTACAACATAGTCAAAAATACAGAAAGGGGTTTACGGCCATATCACGTTGAAACACCGGTTCTCGTACGATCATCGAAGTTAAGCAACATTGAGCTTGGTCAGTACCTAAATGGATGACCAATTTGGAGTATTAGGTGCTGTAAGCTCGGATGTGCGGGTGGTGGTATAATATCCATTATATCAGCTTGAAATTGGAAATCAGAGGGCCAATTTCCAATTCCAGTTAGGTTCCTTATATTTACTTACGTGTAAATAACCTAGGGAAAGGTATGAATCAACCTCTTGTCCCCCCAGTTATGGGTTAATTAGTAGGACTTGTATCAGTAAATCCTTATTATCTCAAAAAAATTCGTACAATCTAAAAGTACATTGTCGTTAAATAACCTGAAACAGGTTGATAAGCCATAAAAAAAACAAACAATAAAACATAAATACAGAAAGGGATACGATCATATTTTTAAAAACAGACCTAAAATATGCACTTTTTACACCGACGAAGCAAGAAAGTGAAAACCTTAGTGCAGATGGCCGAAGAAGCAATATAACGTTAAAATATTAACCAGTAACTGATTATCAAACATTGTTCCCAGTGTCACGGACAATTAATCGTGTGGACTGCATTAGCAGGTCGCGTTGCACAACAAGAAATTTTCCTGTTGACATTGTCGCTATTATTTTTTTATCATTAGGTTGGTGCAAAAATAATGACGTAATAATGTCGTTTTTTTTACGTATTTTTAACGTCAAAAAACGACATTATTACGTCATTATTTTTGCACCAACCTAATATATATATTTACCTAATGAATGACATTGTGTTGGATCCTATAACAATCCCATCTATCAGTGGTTAAAAAATAAAATTTGAAGGACAAGCGAATTTTTGATTGAAATTCCTCTCTTAAAAAGACCTTTTAAGTGAAATTTCGTAATCGCCGATGACACCAATTCTTTATTAATTATTTTAACAATTTTTCCTTAAATATAGACTAAAATTAAAACTATACAAAACAATATTGCAGCATGGAAGGTTAATTTAAACGTCACTACAACTTCGATAAATGTAATCGTTAATGACTTTCGTCTTCCTCCGAAGGATGCTCATTCTTACTATCAGAAAGAGATATTTGTAATTTCTAGGGTAGATAATGTGGAAAGAGGGCTTAGGAAATTTGACAATGACAGGACTAAAGGCCAGAGGGGCAGACGAAAGGAACGAATAACCCAGCTAACGAGCTTGTATATATCGTTGGCAGAACAGGTATTAGGAGAGATAGCGAAAAGACGAAATTTATGAAGACGAAATTTATCAAAGATATAATAATCTTCATTTGCAACGACTGTACGTCGTTGCAAATGAAGATTATTATATTTTTAATTAAAAATATCTAAATAAATTTTAATTGCATATTCTTTCTGATAAAACGTAATTGTCCATAAAGCGTTCTGAAATGTAAGGCATATAATTATGTAATAAAAGTTCAAAAAGTATAAGTAGTGTTGTTTGTGATGCATAATATTAGGTTGGTGCAAAAACAATGTCGTTTTCTCACATAGTAACATATGTGGGAAAACGACAATATTTTTGCACCAACCTAATAAATCTATACTATTATCTAGTGATAAGCTGAAGTTAAATCTACTTTTGAAAAACAACGTTAACTGACAAGTTTAGATGCAAATTAATATTTGGTCTTGGATATCGATCATTTTTTTGTTATATTATTCAGAGTATGGTAATCAGTGCAAACTCGATAATTACTGTCAGATTTGGAAATAAGGTAGAATGAAATTGTCCATTCATTTTCAGAGAAGGTTATTACTACGGAATTTTGAATTAAGAAATTCTATTTGTGCTGCGACAGATTTTTGGGTTCGGCGAAAACTGGAGCATAACTTTTTGAATCTGTCCGGTGATAAACTCCACAATATTTTTCACCCTTGTTTTCATGACGTAACGTAACAATTGGCTAGTGTCTCATTCTACTTCTATGTGCCGTGTCCTTTCATGACGTGGGTAATCATGGATCTCCACGATATCCTGTCCTTCGTAGTT
Organism: Acanthosepion lycidas; assembly: GCA_963932145.1. Classification (NCBI taxonomy): domain Eukaryota; kingdom Metazoa; phylum Mollusca; class Cephalopoda; order Sepiida; family Sepiidae; genus Acanthosepion; species Acanthosepion lycidas. The sequence goes on along the minus strand of OZ010572.1, from coordinate 55,341,483 downwards.
CTTAGTAAATTTCGTATTTTCGCTATCTCTTTTAATCCCTGTTGTGTCTACCATTTACACAAGCTCGTTTGGTAGCCTATTCGTTCCTTTCGTCTGTCCCTCTTGCCTTTAATACGTCCTGTCAGTGTCAAATTTCCTAAGCCCTCTTTCCTCATTATCTACCCTAGAAATTGCAAATTTCTCTTTCTGATGTATGGTAAGGTAAATTTTCGATTCCACGTTTAAAGAAATATCCCCCACCCCGCAAAAAATTTGAAAGTCTTTTTTAGCTTCCTTGTTTCCAAATGTTTTGCCACTGATCAAAATGACCGAAACAAATGAAAATCTGTAGATGCTAAATGGGGTGAGTACGGAAATTTGTGGAAGAACGTCTCATTATAACGATTTTATTTTTCTTTGGGTTGGTTTCGCAGACCGTGTCTTTGCATCGTCTTTCTAGAGAATAACATTTTCTGTTTACCACAGCAGGGCACTTTTAATGTAATGCTTTGTTTACACGATCAAGTTGCTGGCAATAAAAGTCTGCAGGTATGGCCCTTCCATGTTCCACTACACGGACCTATCATATTCCACCAGACGCAAAACACTACTGTGAATGAAGTCCTGATTTCAGTGGGGACACTGATTTTTCATTTTGTGATAACCAGTCTTTTTTTCTTTTGATATACTGTTGTAACCAAGGAAAGGTTACTGAATGAGGAATAACCAAAACGTAGGTTGGAAATAAAATGCTAATCTTTATAACATCAACAAAATACAATACTCGCCAGCGGCGTGAAGTAAGTAAACCACTGCTAGTGGTGGACTACTTAGACAATATATTACGATATCTACCTGCCTCTCCACGAGGTAGGATGCAGCACAAGGCCAAATTTAATGTGAGGAAATTCGACAGCTCGGAATTTAATGTAGGGAAATCTGACAGCTCGGGCAAAACTTGCCCGTAGACCCCGCATACACGGGATCGGATATCTGTCTACCTCCCCGGACGAGACTCTGCACTTCGGTATAGATTCGTCCGGGTTCCTCTCTGCTCAAAGGCAGAGAGTTCGACACAGTAAGAGCTTCCCATGCTGACAGCTCACGCTGCCAGCTTAGGCAGCATAAATATTCCACTTACAATAGTGTCCAACGTATTTATGAGGATTGGGACATACCCATTAGTATTCATAGGTACGGTATATAATATATACAAAACCCATTTTTCATCACCTGTAACTATGGTCAAAAGTTGTTTTTTCGGTTTTCATATGCTGATGAGAGAACCAAATTCCCTCTTTGCAAGTTTTCTTATTTCAAATACTTTATAATCGATATATGTCAAATAGAACTGATGATAAACTTTTTCTCGTCGCAGGTTCCTACCATTCAGCTGTGGTTCTGACTTTGATGGCTGACATACTTCATAGCGGTGATACACGTGATTACTTTCCGAACATCCTAATAGAAGAGATGAGGAATTAATTCAAGATACAGTTTCCTTACGATTCAACCTTGGTTCTGCCTTGGGTTTTTTGTTACTTATAATTCATAGCAATGTAATATTTAAGTAGTTTCCGGATAGCCTTATGACATGAGGTTTCTATGGAAGAAAAATTTATTCTCCCATTTGAATTACTCCCGTTATAGTCGTTATTATATCCGTGATATAATAACACTGTACTTCACGGAATAGAAAAATAATGACAAACATTCTTAGTTCTTAGAGAGCTACGTCGTACACAAAGTTAGATATATATACACGAAAAGAAATTATAACATGTATGCAGCAACAAACGGTGTGTAAAAGAGAACCTTACTTGTAATATTTCACGAAGGGAAAACTGTAGCTACGGTGGTTTCTCTTTGAACTCGATCAGGTCATGTGGTTTTTCCTGTCAGACCTACTGCTGTGGGTTTAGGGACGTCCTTCTTCTCTGGGCAACTGCCTTCGTTACTCTATACCCTGACATCATTCGCCGGTTGTCACGTGATCCGCGTGACTACCTCAACGAAAAGAAGACAATCACCGTTTGTATCACTACAGCCTAATATTTGGTAATGAAAACTGTATTTGCGTAATTAGATTATATCTTTTTCATTGGTTAGAATAAAACAAAACAGGCAAATGACTTAGATCGACATGGAAGGAATCTGAAAATTTCTTTGTCAAAATGCAGAGTTTCTAATTTAGAATATCGTGGTTATGATGTGAATGCAAACGAACTTTTATTTTTCCTTCTACTCAAAGGGCAAATGAAATGAAGTCTCTAATGTGTTACTACGCTAGCTGACCTGCAGTCTGAAATATCTGACTATTATTATTTGGTCACTGACAGTAGCATTTCACGAAGCGATGGGATAGACAGTCCTCTGGATTTATTTTCCATAAACTCTGACAAAGTAATCAACTTTCGACAACTCATTCAAACTCACCATGTGATTTTACATACATAAAATACTATATGACACTTTTCACGTTTGAAATCCAACAAAATCGGATCGCCTACAACAATACCTGTCAGTACTTACGGTATACGTTTCTGCCATAGTACATATTAAATATCATCAGAATATACTTGCTGATTGTAAGTTGCGACCGACATTTGAAATACAAATAGACTTCCATGATTTGCGTGTAATTATTGAGGTTAGACGATTTGTGTTCTACTTCAAGTCGTGACAGAGAGAGGATGTCAGTTTGAAAGTGAAACGTTCTTAGATTTATAAAAGTGCATTGATGATAACTGTATTACAAAAATGTATTTTTATACTTTTTAGTGTTGTAGCGATAGTCATTTTGCTCATTTTGCTATATAAAGTTTTTTCTTGAATACCTTTTTCATAATCATTTTACGATTTCAATAAATTCCAATTTCCTCTAAAACATGTCTGGGCAAACTACAATCCCACAGTCGCATGCGACAAGTGTGATTTTATGCGACAAAAATTATTTTTTAAAAGTCCATTAAAAAAAATGTGGGTCATTTATTAACTTTTGTTTTTGTGACATGTTGCATAAAATCGCTATCAGGAAAAATTAAAGAGAAAAAAAACATGGAAAACATATATATTTAATATTTATTTTATTTTCATTAACAAAATCAAAGTGAAAAGATTCAATATTCAATCTTTCTTGTGCATCAGCAAGTAAAATGAATCCTGATTCTGAAAAGCTGTCTAAACTGCACAAATCTCATTAATAGTAATAAATATAATTAATTATAAAACTAATTTCTCATATTTCTATAGCCTGTTCACCTACTAAACAAATAAATATATAAATAAGGTGCGTATGCATGGCCGTTATTTACACTGTCGTTGTTGTGAAACTCATGTTGGTATTCGTGGGTAATGTAACTTAGCCCAATTAACAGAGGCCTGACAATGATACGGCCCTCCCTGAAAAAAGTTTGCCCACCTCTCGTAGCTACTGTTAATACAACTACAGTAGAATAAATCCTTGGCTACTTGGACTCATCGTTTTGCCGTTGAAATAGCTAGATGTAGACGTAAGCTGTGTTCAAATAGGTTCTTTTCTTGTACTTCTCACTCCTTCTTATTTCTTGCTTTCATACGGCCTAAAATCTTCAAAAATGTAAATGCAACGTCAATTGACATCTTTTGTCCGCCTGAAACCTGTTCTTTTATTGTCCTTTCTCCTCACTAAAGTCTTTATTCTTCATGTTCTTCCACTCCCAGTAATTTCTTGCGTCTTAGAAACATTATCGCCTTGCTTGAGGTGTCAGTTATGTGCCATGCGTGATACATGACTGACGAAGCAGATTTTCCCCGCAATAGGTTGCCCTTTCTTTTTGCTGTAGACCAGTTGCCATCCAAATCTATAAAACCTTGTCTATCCTGCTATTTACCCATAGTTGGGGGAGGGTGAATTCATATAATTTCCAAGGGTATTAGCACGTGTGAGAATGTAATGGATCTGAGTGGAATTCGAACTCGGCTCTCCGATTTCTCAATCCAAGCTGCTATCCATTACTCCACCGTGCCTCCTTCTGTTCTTTAGTAGTAGAAGTAGAAATTGCAATAAAAGCCTTTTAAAACCCTGTTAAAGCCTTTTTAGCTAATGCGGGATGTTCCTTTTGTATTAAAATATTTTAAATGTATCAGTGAGTTATGTGCCATGCGTGATACACGCTTAGGTGATCATGTATCTTTCGATACATGACTGATGAGGCAGATTTTTTTCCCAGCAGTAAGTTGCCATTTCTTTCTGCGGTAGACCAGTTGCTATCCAAGGCGGTCTGTCCTGCTATTTACCCATAGCTGGGAGGAGAAGAGAAGGATTCATACCTTTCCCAAGGGTATTATTAGCACGTAAATAAATGTAATGGATTCGACTGAAATTCGAACTTGGCTCTTCGATTCTTCAACCCGAGTCGCTATCCATTACTCCACCGTGCTTGAAGTGAAATGGTTAGAAAAACTTTGCCTTATCTTGACATGTACTATACAGTTACGTTCATATTTTGCACTAATGCCCTTAAAAAAGGACATGAATCCATTTCTTCTCCCTTTGGCTATGGATTAAATAGTAGAGTAGACTGAGCTCTCTGGTCTTGGATAGCAGCAAAGAATATTAATTCAAAATGGTAGATAAGGAAACGAAAACCACTCCATGATCTTTCGCATGACAATTCACAGATAATAAAGAAAAAGAATCTGTGGAGGACCACGATTACCAACGTTCTGAAGAGACACGGTGATTAAAAAAATTATACTGTTTAGTAACATTCTATCAATCGAGCATTACTTACTCAGATGAGAATTTTAAATTAAGTCCTATGGATACTGAAGATCTACTTCCTGGACTGTATCATAAAACAGATTTTTTCTACTGCTTATCTTTTAGACGTTGCTTCAGGCGTGCATTGACATTCAACGCCCAATAAATGGCAACCTCGAATCGCATGCTGTTCGTATCCGCTGTGTACACGAATTTCTTTAAACTTAAAAAAAAATAACAATTACAACAAAAACATTTGTTACATTTTGTTTTTTTTTGGGTAGCAAATAAATTCGTCCAATTCCGAGTAAATTTAATCGATTCCAGTTAATTGAAACGCTGCAGACTCAGAGTAACTTGAACTAATTTGGCCACTGCTTTGATTATATAACAAGAGTTTATAGTTGATTATATAACAAGAGTTATAAAAGAGTTTTCACAACAACTAAAAAGTGAAGAAAGAAAAAAATACCACATTAGACAGATTATACTGAAACCTCGCAACCATTTATTTTGCTTACAGACGGAAAGTTGGTTAGTTCTTTGGGTCCTGTGATGGCCAACATTTTTGCTGTGATAATGAGGAGCAATTTGAGGTTTTGCATCCAGTGTTAAGGTTTACATGTAAAAAGGAGAACAATGCCGTTTTGCCTTTTCTGTATGTGCTGGTCCACAGATCTTTTTTCTGTCTAACGTAAGCCTATTTCAGTGTATTGTATCATAAAACAGCATTAAATCGACTATAATCATAACGATTTTCATTCAAATAAGCTTTCTGTCCGAATTTCTAGGGTAAGGCGTTATCATTATTTACATTAGTACCAAAGTAATCATACTCATTGTTACTATCCCAACATTTCGGCCGCTCTGACTTCCGGCTTTCTTCAGGTGTTTCGTGATCTGGGTAACCTTCAATCTGAAGACCTTATTCACGCTATATAATGTAGATTGTTCTCGTTCCACTGTCCAGGCCTAGGTATATATCGTATTGTTCTAATTTAGTATTTACATTTGAACTATTGTCCTCTTCTTTGTTATTGTTACCCCAACGCTTCGGTTGTTGTACCCTCCGTCCTTCCTCAGGCGTATATTGATCTGAGTAACCTACAAGGAATTCTGAACTGAACCCTTTATTTAATCTATGGGGGCAGGCTGTTCTCTTTCCACTGTCCATGTCTAGTACTTATTTTTAGTACTGCCTCGGTATTGCTCGCCCTATTTCCCCTGGGTTCAAGTATACACTGCCCGACCCAGGGATTTTAGCAGCTTTTTCTGCTCACATGACTTTAAAGGTAGGATATTTTATTTATTTTTTAATGACAGACTCAGAAGTCATTTAAAGCCTTATTCCAGACCCCAGAAAAAGAGAATCAACCACTGGTAGTTAAAACTAGATTTCGAGCGACATTTAAGCTAGATTCCGCGGAGGGCTCTTTATTAGGCCTTTGGATTTTTCAGAATTTTTGCATATTCTCAGCATTGAAAGCTCTCTTAGCTACCGTTTGATCTGGGTTTTCATTTGCATGGGACTTTCTTTTCCTCACTGCAGCCTTGGCTCTTTTGATTGCAATCTGGTCCTCTGTTGGAGATTTCTTTTTGCGAGGCATACGGTTGCAGTATGCGATAGGCAACAATAAACTACAGAAGAACTTAAAATTCATCACTGCATTTAAGTATTGTATTAGGTTGGTGCAAAAATAATGACGTAATAATGTCGTTTTTTGACGTAACGTCAAAAAACGACATTATTACGTCATTATTTTTGCACCAACCTAATATTAATATTTAAGCTTACATTTTAAAAGTTCAACGATAATTCTTTCGTCGCCACTTAATTTAAAGACAATTTGATGTACGTAGGTCCTTACTTTCAGTACAAACAATTACTTTTATTTCATGGGTGACTTTCGCTGGATTTCGCAATTAATTTCAATTATTTTCAAATTTATTTCCAAGTTATAAAAATTGTCATCGTACAAAAAAAAAATCGTGGCAAAAAAAAAAACAACGTAAAAAATCCCCAAAGACAATCGCACTAATTAAAACTAAAATTTCAGGATTGTGACTCCGGATATGGACCGGAATGTTTTTAATTTGTTCATGGAATCGGCCTGATTCCAAAATGGTATGATATGTTGGGCTACGGCCTCTAGGAGTATACTTGAAAAAGTTTGACACACTGACATTCGCGTTTATTCATATAGATTGCAGATATTGATGAAAAAATCCCCCAAGTCTTGTACAAGGTTGTCAATAGTGGGCGAAAGAATAAGGTTTGAACTTACTATCAACGTCCTTTCATATCAGATTTATCACCATCCGAAGTCCAACGAGTACTTACCAAGATTAACTTGGACGGGTACAGATGTGCACTGGATAATCGTTTATTTAAATAATTTTCAATTAATTCATGGATTTGTAATATTTAAAAACAGGATCAGTCAGATCCATTGAAGTGATGGGAATCCCAACGATAAACAAAGTAAGCACATAAATCCGATAAAAAATTAAATTTTTAGAATAAAAATGAGAATGATGCTGGTGTTTCTTGTTTATTAAGTTTGGATTAAAGCAAAAACAGATTGTGAAGCTTAAAAGATGTCAATAAATTGAAAATCAAATATTGGAATTTATTCATCATACGTTGTCAGATTGTTTAAGAAATTGTTTTAATAAAAATTATGTTAAGTTCCATTCATCTCGACAGGACATTAAAAAAAAACTAAATTATCTCCCATGTTTTAGAACTGGTGTTGCCATTGGAAACCATGACGTCACTAATCAGTAATTAAACCAAAGCGCGCCAAATTTTGCTCTTTTTGCAATCTATTCGTCGATGGTGTTTCTGTTATTTTTATGACGGATTTGTTTTGTTGTTGTTTGTGAAATTTTCGACTCACAAAAACATCTAAGACCTTTTTTTCCGACTACACAGAGAAAAGATTTTACCAGTTTTTTTCTGCTCACATGACTTTAAAGGTAAGATATTTTTATTTATTTTTTAATGACGGACTCGGAAGTCATTTAAAGCCTTATTTCAGATCCAAGAAAAAGGGCATCAACTTCTGGTAGTTAAAGCTAGATTTCAAATAATGGCTGCAAACGGACGGCGGGAAAGATTTGATTACAAGCGAAGTCACCCGTGAAAAATTTCGTGATTTCTACCGAAAGTTCTACACCAGAGGACCTGTTCTGAGCTTTGCCTAGTTTAATGCCTCTTTAACTGACTTTCCTCTCATTCAGACGATTGAAGCAGCTAGAGCTGAGATTCCCAGAACATAGGACGATATGCAGGAATAATTGAAGAATTTCGAAATAAATAAAGCTCCATGGATATGTAGCCTTTCTTACAAATTCAACTTCAGACTTTCTCTCATTTTTTGCGGTATTTTTTACTATTACACTAATCTCATCCCCAACTATTTTATGCTTTTTAAGTAGTCAAATAGCCAATGACTGTGAAGTAAGGGCAGAATTGGTCACCCGTATTAGGTCTATAAGGGAGACGACTGTAATAGTAAAAAATTGCCGTCTTTGTTAACACTTGTGTTTAACAATTTGATAAAGCAAGGGAATAATGTAAAAATACTGTCAGAATGTGATTAGTATCATCTGTCCTTAACTGTTAAATATAGAGTTAAAACTTTGACTAAAATAGTAGCAAACAATTGTAGTCTGTGTTGGTTCATCCTCAAAAGTACTTGCGCTTTGAAGGGTATGATTATCAAGAATAGGTAGACAGAATCCAAGAGACGGTCAGCAATCCAGCCACACTGATCTCTCTAGATCAGTAATTCTCAATCCATTTCACCATGTATCAGAATACCCCCCACCACCATTTTTCAAGATTGCCCAACTCAAAAAGTGCATTTCAAATAATATGCATATATTATTAAAAAATCTTCATTCTTTTCCTTGTTAGTACATATACATTTACATGGATTATGCTTATGAGGGAGTTCTACAAATTTAACAGCTATAGAAAATGTTGATGGATTTTAAAACTTGAATACATGTCCAGTAATCTTTTTAATTCATAACTAATTATTAAATAAATAAACCGAAGTATACGTCAATAAATTTAAAAATTCAATAGAATGCCGGGGTATTATAACTTAAAAGAAAAACTAAAAGATCCCCGCCTTCCTCCTGAAATTCCCTCGTCTAAATCACTCTGAGGTGTTGGTTGGCCATTATACTTAAGATGCTGTCTTTTCCACAGCCACTTCGCTCTTGGATTCGCATGTTGTATGGGATATGTGAAGCTGTAATCGAAGTGAATGGGTTAAGAGCGAAGCTCTTCATGTTCAGATGTTTTCGGAAAAGTTGTCTACTTTCGCTCATGCTGTATGTCCTTACGCTGAAAACTTTTTTTTCGCGATTTGAAGGCGAACGCTGTTCTTTGCGGAATTACTTAGTGCTACCATCACCCTGCCTATGCCGACGACGTTTCCACGCTTTTAACGAAGAATGTAAAGAACGAGGAGATCGGCGATTTGTCTTTTTTACCTATCATCTGGTTGCCTTCTTTAAGAACCCAGGTTAACACTACGATCAAGGTTTGAAAAGAGAGTCTATCTTCGGATTTGGGCGTAAGGCAGGTTAATGTAGTACGACTGCATCATGTGAAATGGAGCAAACTTCGAGTGGGATTTTGAGGTGATTAGTTGGTGTAAAAAGGATTTCGTACCTCTAAGAAATATCTCATTCCAGCCTGAGTTTGTCGGAGTTAGCTCCTCCTTAATTCCCTAATTGTTCACTAGGGGTCGCTCTCCCTACACTATAAATATTGGGCGACTTCTTGCCTCGTTCTCTTTTTCATTATTGCACATAATCATTGGGGATTTTTTAACTTGTTTTTATTCCCCCGCCCCTACAGACAACGATTTGTACATATGAGGACTATTTAGTATTTTCATTAAGACAATGAGATATTTTGGTGGATGTAGTAAGGTAAGTATGAATGTGTTGTTTTGGTGGTAGGAATATTGTATTGTTTGATTAGGTCAGTGGTTGTGACTAGCTAAGTTTAAAATTAAGACAAATGATGACCGTCCTTTCTCCACCACCCTTTTAGGCCTTGTGCCACATTTTCTGTATTTTACAGAAATAAATATTCCTTTTCATTTCTTCATTTCAGCGAACACATCTACAATGTAAGCTCTTGCAGAAGATAGTGTATTCCCATTTGTGGGAGACGCCATGAACATTATACACACATGCACGTACGTACGAACATTCACCAAAATACAAACTCTTTATGTTCACACGCACAAATGTTGATGCCTTTGTCACTTGTAAATTTGTTGTTTAATACATATATTTGTTGACATATCGGTCTTGTTTGTTTTCTTTACATCTTCGGTGGGATTCAACTTGAGTCCGCCATTGTTCTTGTAGTTGGACCTTCTAGCAGGAATAAACAGCTCGTGTTACTAATTCAATAACACTCAAACCCACAAGGTCTTCTACAAGTTAATGTCGAAAAGTTTTCTTTTTCTTTAAACTAATTTAACTTCGCTATGTAAGCTCATTGCCCTCCCACTACAAAATTTCCATTTCTTTCTTAAATCCAACCTCCTGTTAAAATGATACAGTAAAGTCCTTCGGCGCGATAGAAATATTTCGATTTCGCCATCTTACATCATTTTTCGACTGGTTAATTTAATTATTTTACTATTACACTTGTCTCATCCCTGACTACTATTTTATGTTGTGCCTAAGAAAACGCTACTGTGTATTAATTATTTCCCTAGTACAACTAAGTATCTCCACGAGATCGCTAAAAAAGAACATAGCATGATGAAAAAGACGCCAAACTTGACGAAAAAAAAATTTTATCGTCTAAATGTTTATTATTAACAGGAAAGATGAAAGTATTTTGGGGGTATTTTTTTACATTTTTTAATCGTTCCTAGCGTCCGAAATTTTCGTTAAAAATCTTTTTTTTTTTTTTTTGTTTTTTGAGTCAGCAAAATTGACCCTTTTTTCCATTTTATAAAAAGACTGGAAATCTCACTTTGATATTCTTTTAAATATCAATTACCATTTTTTTCAAAACTTATTTTAAGAAAATCAGAAATTGTTTATTTAAAATATTTTGAACCAAGCTTAACTTATCTTCTGCGCCAAAAGATGTAATTTGAAAATAAAACAAAGCAGGTTATAAACTTTCGCGTCACTTGACAGGTGATGAATGACATTGACAGATTCCGTGAGGATAATTTGTTCTACGGAAGGAGAAAAGTGAAATTATTTACATTTAACTGAACAAATTATCTACCTCGTTATTTTTAAGGAAAACTTTCAGCACTCTAATTTTTTTTTTTGTACTTAGCTTTCAGCTTGAGTGAGATTAAATATCATATTTCATAAGAAAGGTATCTAATTAATTTATAGGTACCCTTATGAAATTTTATCAGAAGTGTACATAAAATAAGGAGACTTAGCAAACTCGATGCGGCTTTTAACTAATTTTATAATATTTTAACAACTTAAATGTAAAAATCTATTATAATTAAGAAATTAAAAACCATTTTTCATCGAAAAAATTTTTGCTTCCAGAAAATATTGTCCATATTCATAAAAACAACTAAAAGCAAATAAAAGCATTTGAAATTAAATAATATATTTGTTTTATTGAGTTTTGTATGTTACAATTCAGAGCTGATTTTTAAGTAGTGGGGGTCCAATTAAAAACAAAAAAAAATTATTTGCATTCCTCAAAGCCTTGTGCTTTTGACTATTGCAATCACTAAACCCGATGCGATCGAATTTCTAGCGTTTTCATAAAATTAGTTATGATAAATATAAAAAAATATTTCTGCCATGACTTTAATAAAAAAAACAATTTCGATCATCTGTGAATAGTTCCTGAAAGTTTTATTAACATCCGACAATTATTTTTATTTTTCTAAGATTCTCCAAATTAATGTGTCATACCAAAAAAACGTGCTAAAAATTGTCTGTTATTTTACTAGTTCCGGTGATACAAAGAGAAACAAGGTTTTTTAATCAAAATTTAGAATGTTCTTAAAAGAAGGAAAGATTTTTTTTTAAATTATTAAAAAAAAAAAAACTTTGGTCTTTCCTCTTAATAATAACATAAGCGTTTAGACGATAAAATTTTGTTTTCGGCAAGGTTGGCGTCTTTTTCATCAAGCTATGCTGTTTTTTAGCGATTTCGTGGAGATATCTAATTACAACCGTCTCATCCTTATTATTTTATGTTGTGTCTAAATCAAAGTAAAAACGCTTTGGTGATTGTGACAAGTGTAATAGTAAAAATTTGCCTTTTTTTTTCTGTAGTAGGATGTAGTGAGGATGCATACTTCTTTCTTTTTATATGCTATGTCCTTTCAGGGCGTAGGCGATCATAGCTCTCTACCTCCCTCTATCCCTTTCAGCTCTCAAGAAGTTCCTTCCCTCTGCCACCTCCCCAAGACTACATTCTGCCATCCACTTGCTTAAGCCCACTAGGTATATCATGCGTTGTTTTCCCTTGTCTCTCTTTCCTTCTATTCGATCCGTGAGTATCAGATTCTCCAGGCCCTCCTTTCTCATTATGTGTCCCAAGAACTTTCAGCTACCTCTTCCTGATAAGTATAAGCCTTCTCCTTATTTGCATTCTCTCTAAGACGTCATGATTGCTCACACGCTCGATCCATGATATCCTCAGCATCCTTCTGTAGAACCACATCTCCATTGCCTTGAGTCTCTTCATCTTTGAGGAAATCGTCCAACATTCGCTGTCGTAAAGGAGGACAGATATCACGTAAAGCTCATTATTCTTTACTTTGTTACCAAAGAAATCCTCCTGTCTCGCAATACTCTGCCCAGCTTTTGGAATGCGTCCTTAGCCATTCCAATACGTCTGCGGATCTCAATGTCGCACTTACCGTTCTGTCAAAGCGCTTCCCAGATATTTAAACTTCCGTGTCTGCTTGACTCTAGTGTTCCCGAACTGCAAATCGCATTTCAGTACTGTCATCTGCGTATCTTACGTTTTTAAGATCGTGGCCGCCAATGCTGAATCCCGGTAGGGTTTCCAATTCTCTCTGAATTGCCTCGCTGTATAGGTTGAACAGGTCGGGTAAGAAGACGCATCCTTGCCTTACGCCCCTTTCTATTGTTGTATATTCGCTGAACTCGTTCTCTATGCGCATACATGTTGTGAAAACATTTAGTAAAAAAAAAAAAAATGTAGTTATTTGGGTGACTTTGTTTTAGCTGCGTGTTCAAATCACGCCGGATGATTATCAGTTATTACGACATTCGGTTGGAAATTTTAACAATCTCAAAATAAATGAATTCAATATTTATTTACTTCCTTTACAAAACATAAAAAAGGAAATCCATTCGTCCGTGCATCGAATATTGCTAACAAATCAGGCCTGGTGCTTATGCTATATATCTTGAGATTCTTGACAAAATCCAAAGAATCTGTCGGAAATAATGAAGAATAGACTTACGCTAGTGGAGCGGCGATGTCGACCGGGGAGTCCTAAGGCGCGAACTTATCATTCTCCTCCGCTTTAGTAGTTTTCCATTTACAATGGCGGAAGAGGTGAGGGCAGAGGTATGTTATAAAAATCCCTTCACCTCATACTCTTTTTTTGGCCGACAGCGAAACAAGTTATTATTTTCCCTGTCTGTTATTACAGTGGTTACCTGACTCTAACTCTAGCGGAGTGGGTCGCAAAGGAAGGACGTTTTCTTTTGCAAACCGGTCATTCACCAACTATCTCCACGCTGGTCTTTTCAGTCGAATTCAATTTCGACAAATCTGCAACGTTATCGACCCTGACCTGGTATCTCGGCTTCAGTCACTTTCCCGCCGCCGTAATGTAGCTTCCCTGCGTCTTTTTTATAATATTTTTACGGTAATTGTTCTGATGAACTCCCCTCTTTGGTACTTCAACTTCAATAATTTAAGCACAGTACTAGATTGGCAGTTAGGTTTCTTCTTTTCACTGATGAAATTGCTAGTTGTAATGGTAAGTTCTATGCTAAAAATTTATTTTCCCGAACTTCTGGCTTGTGGAACTCTCTTCCGGCTTTCTGCCAACGAGGATTTTTTTTTTATTTTACCTGGTGTGAAATGATTTAAAATAAGCCTATTAATACACTCTCTCAAAACAATAACACAAGCAAAAATAAGTCAAATCAAATAAGATTGTAACTAGATTAGATTAATTAACCTTTTGTAGTGGTGTTGACTAGTTTGTTAAAGAGGGATATTTTGTGTTAGTTGGAGATATATATAGTTATAAATAATCAAGAGTGGTCTCCCCTTCTTTTGTTACTCTCCTCTTTGAGAGCGCTATTTGTGTTTACTGGGACTATAAAAGGACACTGCGCGAACCTTGTAATCTCAGTTGAATAAAGCTTTCTTAAAGCCTACACCTGCGTACTTTTGTCATTACATATATCTCCACCAACACAGAATGTGATATTGTTTTGAAGATATTGTGGTTTATCGTGTTTTTTTTCCAAATAGGAGATAGCGTGGTGTGTTGTATGATATGCGGTTCGCTTTGCGAGGAACTAAAAAGGCCTCTAGAGAGGAAGCTAGACACATCTTTCACTAAGGCATCCTTTGATTGGAGAGAAAATATTTCTTTAAAAAATAGAGAAAATATGGTACCATAAAGTGGGTAGGGCTGGTCTTCACTTATCCGATCTTTAACTTAGCTAGTCCCAACTACTAACCCATTCAGACGAAAATTGTTTCCTTTATCAAAACATTACATTTGTACTTACCAGTAATGCTACAAACGCCATAATACTGCATTTACTAACCTATTCAGACGAAAATTGTTTCCTTTATCAAGACATTACATTTATACTTCCCAGTAATGCTACAAACACCATAATACTGCATTTACTCTGTGGATCCTAATTGTAACTCCATATGTACATTTTGTGGAAGGAAGTGAAAAATAACATTTTAAAAATTGCTTGGAGTTGAGAGAAAGAAAAAGAGTGAATTTATGCGTACGCAGACACTGTCGATGGACAAAATGCCAAAGTGTCGAAATGACTAAATGACAAAAGATTAGAAATGTACCTATAGTATATGTCTATATTTCTGAGATGAGGTATTATGTACACTATTTACATTATTCGAACTATTGTCCTCATCTTGTCGCCATATTTATTACAACGTTTCGGCCGTTGTACGCTACGGCCTCCTTCAGGTGATTGGAATGTCGAACTGAACCCTTTATTTCGCTCACTGGGGTAGACTTTTCTAGTTCCACGTGCCCACCGCATTAACCAGGTATTGAACTAGATGTAACTAACGCCTTTATCCCCTGTGTCATATATCCTTGAAGACACATGACAGTGGATAAAAGCGTTAGTTAGATCCAGTGACAGGACCCAAAGAATGTGAGTTCAATACCCGGTTAAGGCAGTGGAGAACTTGGAGAGGGGAATTAACAGGAGATAACGGACAACTGACATTCATTAAACACGACCCCAGCGTGAAATAAAGGAATGAATCTCCAACTGCAGAATATCTATCAACCGGCATACAGGATCAGATGTAGGCTCGGTCAAAAATTCGCCGTAGACCCAGTATAAAACGAGGTGGGGTAGCTGCTTCTCGAGACAAAAGTCTGCCCCTCCTACACCTAACCCTGTTTGGGGGCCCTGAGCAGTGCTTTGTGACCTTCCCTATCTTATCAAAATTTTTCTACCTACATTTATATACATTACAAATTGTGGAAAAATAAGTGAAATTACCTGCGTGTGTTAAGTTGCGGTCAGACGTGGAAGGCGGAGTGTTTGCTATGGCTTGTTTTTCAAAGTGAGGCCGCTCCGAGCACTGGTTTTTGTAATCTTTTTACCGGAATGGGTTGGATGCGCAGGTCTGCCACCTTGTTACTTAAGGCCTGCATTCTATCCTTTCTCATCTTTTCTCTCTTTATGTATGTATGTATGTGTGTGTGTGTGTGTGTGTGTGTGTGTGTGTATATATATATATATATATATATATATATATATATATATATATATATATATATATATTTATTAAAGACATTTTTTATGTTTAACGTTCTTTTTTTTTTTTTATAGATACAAGTATTTAAGTAAATGCTCTGTTTATAATAAACAGTATTAAATAACATTTACCGGCCTGAATGTCCGAGAAATTTTCATAGAAAAAATGTCTTTAATAAATTGTCGGACACTGTCCATTTCGTAATATATATATATATATATATATATATATATATATATATATATATATATATATATATATATATATATATATATATATAATGTAGTGGGTGGGAGGACTTTGAGAACAGTCGTTCTGCAGGCTCTCTTCTTCCCTCATTATTAATTGATCCCTGATTGAAATTTAGGTCGCGAGACTAGGCTGTGTTTCGCAACACTTATTGTATCGGACCGGCTTCTGATTTACTCTTTGTCGAAAATTCCTTTTGATTCAAAGTTAGACTAAGCACAACTGACTAGTAAAAGATGAAGGTTTTTCACAGATTTTGGCGTCATTCTGTTTGGTTTTGTTTTGTTTTGTTTTTTTTTGGGGGGTATCCAAATCCGGGATGTTTTGCTCATGCTAAGACTCGTAAAACGCTATAAGTTCACACTTTTTATTCATAATGTTGAATATGTTAAAATTCAACATTTTAAAAAGAAAAATCTCATGTTGATGTTAAAAATTGCCACAAAGTATTATTGATTTACTTCAGATGGAATGATCTATTTTGTATTTAGATACATTGTATTTATTTTCAATTTTTCTAGTTGAATTGTTACCTTATATTGCATATAAACCATTATTGTACATAATTATGTTACAATAAAATTTGTATTTTATATGAATAATACTTTATGGAAATTGAGACTGCGGGGAGACCGTGCCATAGATTTGGGTGCATGACCCCTTTGCACCGGCCTTGAGATAACCTACAGGTCCGATTAACAGGCAATATTACCAACATGCCTAAAAGATTCCACAATACAACAGAGTTTAAATCGGTGCCTATTTGTTAGAAATTAACATTACCATGTGAAATATTTGATCAGGAAAAACTAAAACCCTATTTTTCTCGAGCCCACTTTCGGGAAAGTAATTCTTATAAAAATCCTGATTTCGACTTTCATCAGAGCAGAGACGCAATTGACTCCAAGCCGTTTCAAACAAGATAAGACTTGGTTAGGTAGCTCCGCACTCCAGCATACGAATCATCTCAACAATAACAAAGACGGTCAGTGAATCTTCGCTGACGATAAGTCTTTTCTAAACTACAACATTTTTCTGTGGACCAATTACCTAAAGACTTTCTTAACTATAGGCTATTTTAACTCATTTTCGAATTCATGTACATATGTTTGTAAATACAAATGATTTATTTAACAAGCATACTCATGTCTTCCTTATTTTTATTATTGGTTGCAATTCGGACTTTCTGATTTTTAATATAAAAGACCGGGAAGACTGAATTGCCTATACTTTCTTTCGTACCTTCTTTAAATATTTATCTCTTTTGGCTTGAGCAAGAAAATATATTTTATTCATGAAAGGAATTATGTAATAATTTTTCTTATTCATTCTTTGTGTTTACGTAATTTCTCTTATTCATTCTTTGTGTTTAAGTTGTTTGGATATTGTCCCTTCTGTAACCTACTATGTTTAATCCTCAGTGTTCCTGGACAAGTTATTCATACATTGTTGAGAACCTTAGAAATGCTACCTCTGATTAATAGTTTTAATACCATTACTAATATCCGTCGATTAATTAAGGATATGCGAGTACTGTAACAATTATCGGCATTAAAAGTACAAATTTCATTTCCTCCGTGTTCTAACGTTAAAAAGGTGTTACAATCCATGACGATGATATTTCTTCGTCATTCTAGAAATAAAGATCGGCAATTTGATCATTCTTAACAACCCTTCCACCACTGTTGATTCATGATGATGATATTTTAATAAACCTCATTTCAATTTTTTCATTGCTTGCTAAATAAAAAAAAAAGTAACCTTCGAGAAATTTCCATAACAAAACAGTCAAAATTTGTGCAAAATCTCTAATTTAAATGTTTCAAGAAATTCTATTAGCCAAAAAATAAAAACTACAACTTTCGCCCACGCATTTCGCAGAAAAATTCGCAACAGCTACAAAGCTCCGTTGGAGCCGATTTCGTTGTTAAGAAAACTATAAATAGAAATAGTAAACGAAATTTCGTCGCATTTGAGACTCGGACATGCTAAAGATACACACGGGAATTATGTGCCGCCAAAGAATCAAACTCCCTTTATGAGAGATTAGAAAAAATTACACAAACTTTTTCAATCAATATCTTTCATAGAAAAATCTTTTGTCTAAGTTAAATTCAACCTTTTTTAATTAAAGACAAACAACTTTTAGACATTGAACATTACCGAAACAGCAAAGAACTTTTTCTCTAAAATATACCTTTGTGCACATCATTACAAACAAAGAAATTGTAAATTGTGTATATAAAATTTAATCTGTTTCAAACATATATTTTTTGTCGTGATCGAATATCGTTACCATTTGGTCATTTCTTATAATTTATGTTTGTGGATATTGCATATTTTATTTGCAGTACAATTTTAAATATTCACGCAGCCGTCCTAGATCTACTACAATATGTCATCATTCTAGAAATAAGATCTGAAACTTCATAATTATAAAAACGACCTTTCCACCACAAGCAAAGGTAGCAGTAGTAAAAAGAACACAGACAAGTCGTATCTTCTTCGCTCAGTGAAAATCCAAAGTTGATGATTTCAAAAGTTTTCCCTTAACCACGGATCTTCGAAACAATTATAAACAAGTCCAAATTTTAAAGAAACAAAATCGAGACAATGAGCCTGACATCATTTAACATACAAAAATCCAATATTGTAAATTGATAGCATCACGAAAAGAAAAATATACATTCTTGTCATTAATTTCAACACGTGTCTCAGTCTTATTGTATTGTTGTATTTATTGTTGTACGTTTCATTCCTTTCATTTTCAATATAAAAAAGAGAAAAAAGAATAGCTACTCTATCCTATCAACTACATGATACATTTAACACAGGGTAACTTACATTAACAACTCAGCATCAACACCATTACAGAAGTTTCACCCTGACTACTTTTTATCTACGAATCGCCATTTTGTGGAACTGACACCCACGTGAGCTCTTTCATAAACACTACAATCTTAACCTCTCCAAGTCAAGGGTCAATCGTTATCTATTCTCCTTATCACCATAATCTTCACTTCCTGCCACCACCTCTTTGCCAATTTAATATATGTAACGTCAAAAAACGACATTATTACGTCATTATTTTTGCACCAACCTAATAACAACCCTCTCATTTGAGTGACTATCGAGCTTCGAAATATGGAAAACTGTTTGTCACTAACATATTTTTTTTTTTTTTTTTAAATCTCATTTTTGTTTAAGTGTTTGTTACCAACTGTTCGCAATCAGATTTCAAATTTTATTTCTTTTCCAATTCTGCCTTTTTTTAATTTTTGCGTAGCGCGGTATTCATATGTACAAAGTGGAAAAAGGGTATATAGACGAAAGCAGACAGATAAGCTTGCTGGCTTGATATCAAGGGACAATTGAATAAAAATAGGTGATCAAGGATAAAAGGCATAAATATTGCAATAAAGTAAACGATGATATAAAAGATCAATGTAGTAGAAACTATTGGTGTTCTTTATGCTTTTTTCTGGTATGGAACTAATTTATATTTGAATAACATTACATACAAACTTGGACGGGAAAGAGAGTATACAGACAAAGGATGAGAAAACAACAGAGGTATGGCATGATAGATAAATCTTATTCGTCAATACCTGTGAAATTTCCACGGGCACAACTAGTAATTAATACCTGGTTACACTGACTTAATCATGAGTGGGGTTTTTTTTTGGGGGGGGTTCTTTGTTTCTTGTTTTATTTTTTATTTTTTTTTACAAAAAATATCAATTACCAAATAGCAAATGACCACTGCTACAGAAATTTGATATGGCTTTTCCTTAATGGGCATTGATATAAAAATTTTAAAAATTGCAAATTTTATTACACGCAAAAAAGGGGTATTGTTCTAGAGCGAGTAATTACATTTAAAAAGCTCATTAAAGAAACGCGTCAATAAACTTAGTCAGTGTGATTGCAACATAAAATGCGCATTGTTGCTAAGCAACAATAAGCAGGTGGCGCTCTTTGTCTAGATCGTCAGTCATTCTTGGATGATCTCCCTTGATAACATGGCGTCAATCCTATGTATGCAGGTAGGGATGTATTGTAAAAATCGTGTTTTCCTTTTTGGCACCTAACATTGACCGTTTTTCTTAGGACTAATATCCTGAAACAAAACCATTGACACTTCGGAAATTGTCCAATAAAGCGTTTGCTCTATCGTCTTACTCGAACAATGACCCTTTCTGTCGTCATACTGCCTGATGATGACGGCACACGTGTGAATAGTAGTACTAATAGTTGTTAACCAAATCGTTCTTATCTTTCTATTCTCTTTAGTCTTTAAATTTGTTTTTATCTTTTCTTGTTATTAAGATTAAATCGTCTGTTTATGTAATTATTTAAAGACTGTATACACTTTTCCTTTATGTGAAATTCAAATATCTTTTTTTTTCTTGTGATTGCGTGTTGTTTAAATGAGATGTTTATTTCACATTTTGGTGAAGAAAAAGAAAAGATTCTCGACCTCTTTTTCTTTCTTTTGTCTACTCCCGTTTATTTTAAATTCTGTGAATGGTAAAAATGCCAAGAAACTGCTGTGTTACCCGTTTTTAGTTCTCTCCTAACACTGTTTTTGCTGTTCCTCTAGTTGTCATTGAATGACATTGGTAACTGAATTTTAGTTATTTCATCATCTTTGCCTGTCTGTCCACGTTGTACTGTTTTTTTTTTTTCTGCCATCATTTACAACTCTCTCTCTACATCTACTTATTTTCAGTTTTTCATGTTTTATCATTTATTTTACGATCATTTAACCCATCTTTTATTTTTATCTTAAAAAAAGAAATACTGGAGGGAAGTGTTAAATACGCGTTTTCTTTTTCCTATCTTTTTGGATCCTAAATCAAATTTCTGATGTCCCGTTTCATAATTTACATTTTTAATATTTTCATACCGTTGTATTTTTCTTGTTTTATTTCACACCTTTTTTACATTCATTGCAATGCTGGTATGTCGTATATGCATCTTCCTGGTGACTTGTTTTTCTTTAATAAATCTCTTATCTCGAAATATTCGGGTATTTAATTAGAAAAGAGTGTTTAAAAAACGGGCCGTTTTGCTGTCAGATCATTTCGAGTTCAAATTCGTTTCAAGTCCAAACGAATAAAGTAGTTTTTTTTATTTATTTCAATGCATTGAGAGAATAATTTTGTCTGAAAAATGTATTTTTTATTCGATCTTTTGCCTTTAGATTTTAAAACCTTATTAAACGAAAAAGAAACCTTATTCGCATCAGGCAAAAAAAAAAAAAAAAAAGACGTATTGTTAAAGAAATGTTCTCTTTCGACTTGCGTTCGTTTTTAGAGAAATATGAGATTATTAAACAAAATTAAAAACATTGAAATTTAAAAATTTGTCACAAATTTTTATTTAAATATGAAAATTTTATTTTGGCGATAAAACCATATGTTTTAGTAATTTTAAAAAAAAAATTCTTATTTCTATAATTTATTGACAGATTTTTTTTGCTTTCTTTTTTTAGTGACGGAAAGCTGATACCATTTTGCAGTTTGCTAATTTTATTTTACTTTAACTTACTCAATCAAACGAATGGCCGTGCTAAAAAGCTCGCGAGCTTACTACCGAAATCTCATATTTTTCATTTCTTATTGAACCATAGTAGTAAATGGCACTTCACATTCGTAAAACTTCGCGTAGTTTCTGCCCAAGGTTATGAAGCACCCAGTAAGAAGTGAACTCATCATCACCCAAGTTCGCTAGCTATACACAACGCGATTAGTCGTTCAAAAATTCGCAGTACAAGCTGTTGATATCGTATAACTAAGTATCAAATTTAAGTCAGTTTTATCAAGCCCCTGCTCAGCAGGTATTCTGTTCCTCTCACTGGATCATAGTAGTTTTTCTTAACAATGCATACACAATGACTGATGCTACTAAACTTTACTCTTAAACACTTTTTAAACAATCTGCTAAAAAAATTAGATTCTCTACTGCTTGAAACACATTTTTGCCGTGTGAAGGTAGCCACTTTTTTATTATTACTTGTGAATTGCCAAGATTTCTTGGGGAAACATAGTGAAGTAGTTTCTTTGCGCCTTCTCCATAGTTTGGAATTCAATTTTCCTTCTCTTACACTGGTTGCCACCCCAGGCTAGAGCCATGTCTGCTCTTCTATTTAACCCATAGCTGGAGGAAGAAAAGACAGATTTACACTTTTCCTAAGGACAAGTGAATTTGAACTTGGCCCACTAATTCCACTGTCCATGCTGATATTGGTTTAAATACTGGTATGAGGTATCAACTAATACCTTTTGAACATTGGATTTTTGCCTGTATATATGACTCTAGTGGATTAGCAATGAAAAGAGCATTTACTAGTTATCCCAGTACTATTGACCTTAAGACTAATGTAACTGTTCTCACCAGTTCAATTAATATATATAATTATCAGTTCTATTACTAGTTACCTTCTAAAAATTTTGCAGGATGTGAAACAAATCTCAAATTCCAAATCAAACTCCATGCTAAAAAGATATTTGTTTATCATAATTCTAGTCTTCTTTTTAAGACTAGATAGTAATTGTCACAAAACCTGTGTGATTTGATAACTTCAAATAATTTCACTCAAAAGTTGCAGTGGAAGTAGCAAAAAGATTATAATGATCACAGCAGAACTTTATAAAATTGTTGATAGTTTTTGGAGGAATATCAGTTATTTTTACATTTCTGTATTACTATTAATTTGATAGGTTCGATAATCTCTTTGATTTAACATCACTCAAAATTTATTTTGATAATTTTCTTGAATAATGTAGCCATGATATTCATATAACATCTTATCAAAATATAGTTCCTAATTAATATAGGAATATATATTGTGAAACTACAAGAAAGCATTGCTTTGTTTCTTATAGGTTTTAAAATTAAAGTTTAATTTGGTTTTTGGCCTGTAATGTGAATTTGGTAGTTGTTTCTGGGATATTAAAACATTTAATATTACGATAAGCTTATTACAAAAAGCTTTTATTTGGCAAAATCTGAAGAGTGGCCTAATGATTTCAAGAGATTTCCTAGTTCAGTGGTTCCCAAATGGTATGGAATGCCTCATAGGTGAAGCAGAATTATTGAAAGACAAAGAATTAAAAACTGTTTAAAAAAAAAAATAAAGCTTATTTCAAAATTTAAAGTATTATGGCTTACTTGTAATTGCATGCATAAATCACTGTATGAATAGATATAATTTTTGACCAATTTTATCATTGTGATATTTTGGTATTACATAAAGTGTTAAGAATGGGTCTACAAATTGGAGGAGAGTTATCAATAATAATAATATTCTGGCTTCAAATCTGAAGTTATCTTCCTTTAACCTCCCCCACCTCTCTCTCTCTCTTTTTTTTTTTTTTTTGAAATGTATTTTTTATCACAAAATCTGGTGATGTGCAAGTAAACTTTCATTCTGAAAATGTGGTCCAGAGAAAAAAAAAAGTTTGGGAACGACTGTCCTAGATGGTAAAAATAGACTGGAAATTGTATATAATCAAATTAAATGGTGCTAAATTATACTGTTGTCTTTAAAATTCTTTTAGCTAGTTATTTCTAAAATATATATTTTTCTGTGTTAAGTTTTTTATACCAATGTTTTCTTTTTTATGTGAATTTAATCTGTTTTGTTTTTGTTTTTTTTTTTCTTTTTTTTTTCTTTTTTTTGGTGCCAGTCAATACTCAATTTTGTCCTTTCAAAACCACAAAATTTCTCTGTTCTTCCACAATGGATCTTATGTGTATGCTTTCTTCTGTAGAAAGGTGCAGCAGTCAACATTGCCTACAGGGATTGCCTAAACAGCTGGAAATGAGAAACATGCTGGTTTTCTTTTTAAAAGAGAAAAAAAAAAAAAAAAAAAGAAACGAGGAAAGCAAATACAATATATAAAGCAAGAGAGGGAGACTTTATTTTGAAAGCAAAATATGGTTGACATTTTTCTAAGGATTACTACAGTAACAAAGTTTGGCAACTTTGTTCTCATAAAAAGAAAATAAAACAGCAAGAAAGAAAAAAAAAAAATAATTTTAATGATTATAATAATTGAGAGAAAAAAAAAGACAAAAAGATTCACTACTTAGTTGGAACATGTTGCCAGAAAAAAAAATACTGGATTGTTATAAATCAGGAGAAAAATCTTATTTAAAATGGAAGTGTTTATTCTTTTTTTCTTTTTTTTTTTTTTTCTTTTTTCTTCAATTTCTGTAAGACTAACTGCTTCACTGTGGACCTTTATTGCAATTCTTATTCAAAGTGAAGATTCTTATTAGCTATAAATAAAGTATATTCACAGAAATAAAGCACTTTTCCGAAAGTTGTGCTGCCTCCTGATATGAAACCTGCGTGGATCACATGTATTACTTGATGAATGAAATGTTTCTTAGCAATATAGATGTTATTATGCAAATAAAAGGAACTAGCAAGGATTTCACAAGTGGAATAAATATAAGCATATATTTAGGAAATAATACTCTACTTAATTGCAACCTATAGAAAAACATAGCAGCTAAAGTTCAAAAAGACTGTGTGAGTTTAGGCCTTTTGATATTAGGTTTATTTGCATACTATGGTTAAGATTGTACTTCTGGAAACAGATGTAAAGACGTGTAAGCAAAAATTGCAAAAAAAAACAAAAACAACCTTATGAATTGAACAATAAAAGGTCCAGCATTATATATGCAAAAGACTTTAAATTACACTAGTAAACAAAACTCGACCATTGATTCTGTATAACTCCTACATAATTTCTATTCTCAAGGACTTTGTATATGAAAATAAGTCCTTATAAATTCTTTATAAGCTTAACATGGCCCTTGTCATGTTTTTTAGGATGGGTAGGGAGTTCCACTCCCTCACTTCCAAGAATTGCTACATTGTGGAATGGATACTCATGTGAGTGCTTCTTTGAGCACTACAATCTCAACCTCTTCAAGTCAAGGATCAATTCTTATTCATCCTCATAACATTCACTTTCAACAATTTCCTCTTGTATTCATATCATACACCTTTATTTAGTAACCCTCTACTTTTGAAGTCATAGTAGGCTCTACTCTTGAGCCTTATAGTAGGTTAATTTTAGTAAAAAAAAAAAAAAAAATACACAAAGCAAAGATGACTATTCTCAATTTGTGTATCTGACATCAGTGACAGTTTTGATATTAGACTTTCAGTTAATTTTCTTTCCTTCAAAATAGTTTCAGTACACTACATAAATCTAAAATTGTTTGGTTTTCAATTTATACATTGACAGTAGAACTCAATTAAACACCCAATAAATCTAATATTACCCAGAAATAGTTTTATACCAAGAAAAAGAGCTGAACAAAAATTAAGATTATTTGTAAACTATCTTTTAAGATAAGAACAAGATTCAATCTTCTAATAAATTGATTGCATAAGTTCTTTGATTTTTGTTATCAGCCAATCGATATTGAATTTTTGTCTGCACATGAGATTGATGCTTTGTAAAACCTTATATGCCAAATAATTTCTAACCCTTAATTGAAATTGTTATATCTGCAGTCAAATAAGATCATTCTATAAATTCTGTATATGCTTGCTAAATATTTTCGCTCCACACATTTTTATATAAGCATGTGAATCCCAGAATACCTTACCAAAAATAGCATGTCACAAAAGCTTTCTGTGACTAACAATATTTTCTGCCAACATGCATCACTAATGGCAGATGATTTGAAGAGCTCTGAAACAATATATAGGAAATGCATCTTTTTATTTATTTCCTTCTCTGTAAGGCATAAAATTAATGACCTAATTGATATGTAAGCAAGAACATTAATAATTTAGACATGACTATAGCAAACTGATTGTCGGCTTCATAATTATTCTATATTTTATTACATGTTTATTTGGCTCATGGTTTTGCTGCTGATGATTTTATTGTAACAATGCTCAGCAATTTTACAAATCTGATTACACCATAGTCACTGTAAATCTACAAATGTTATAAATGTTTGAAGTTGTTGAGCACAGTTTTCTTTTTGTTCTTGTCTATACTGAGCAATGATTTACATTTCCTTACATACAAAAGACATAATCTTTTGTATGATGTTCATCTGTTGACCTATTCTAGGTAAGAGTCTAGAGAAACAAAGTCTATCACAAAAAAAACTTTTTTCTCTTTGTTCAGATTTAAACAATGTCTGAACAACCTTATTCTTCTCACCCAATTCCAGGTAGGTTTTTGCAACCTGCCAGCCCTGAAACACCTGTCTTGAAATGGTTTGACCATTTTGATGTCTGCCATGGTAGACCCTTGTTCTAACATCTCCATGATTTTCTAGCTCCATCTTTCCCTGAGACATACCACTGGCCTCTTGGTAGATGGTTTCCAGTTATGTCATTGTTTCAGATTCTGGAGTCATTCTATGTGCCAAACATGCCCATACCCTTTCAACTCAGCCTCCTGAATGACTATCAGGAGGCTTTTCATCTCCATTTCTTGTCTGGTGTTCTCATTTTTCATCTTATCCCAATGTGTGACTCCCTTCATCACTCGAAAACACCCTCATCTCAGCTGCCTGCTCACAACTCCTTTTTGTCAGTGTCAGTGTCAGTGTCCAGAACTCGCATTTATACAGAAGTGGCCACTGCATAGTCTTGTAGGTGGTAATCTTTACATGTCATGTTCTTGTCCTTGAGTAGTGGATAGAGCATTCCAATATTGTGCTACTGTAGATGTTAATTTGATCTTATCATTAATTAGTGTCTACATCCAATAAGCACCCAATTTTTAAGAAACTTACATTGCATATTTCAACTTGACATTCATTCGCTCACTCACTCACTTGAAGAATTAACATTCCATTTTTGAGGTAGGTTTTAAGTGAAACAAACTTGAATAATGCCACAAGTGGAATACCATGGAATTTCTGAAACCGATGTGAGTTCTTTGTGTGCATGTAACTATATAGCTATATAAATTTTATATACATTCATGTAAAAAAAAAAAAAAAAAGAAAATTCCATAAAAATGTGTACTCCAAAATAGAAAGATAAAAAATATATATTTACTTATTTTTGTGGCAAAATATGATAAATTCCTGTACATCAGAACAATGTTAGGCAACTGAATGACAAAACAGAAAATTCTGTGTAACGCATTTCAATCTCTAGGGGATGAAACGTATCACACACAAGTCATTCTAGGGGATGAAATGCATCATACAGAAATTTTCCATTTTATTTTTGTACACATATGTAAGGTACATAATGTGTGTGTCCTTATATTATAATTGTATATATGAATATATGCTTAACTTGCATATTTTATGCATGGGTATGTATATTTCAAAAATATCTTTGGATTCATATTTTCCATAAAATGGAACACATGTAGGTTTTAAATATTTATATGTATATGGTGTTCATTAATATATATATATATATATATATACATACACATATATATATATATATATATATATATATATATATATATATCCATTAGGGTTATGACGTTTTTGTAACCCTTATGTTTCTGTGTCATAAATAGAACTTTTGTTCAAAAGTAAGAAAAATATCATTAATTTGTTTTAGTTCATGAAAAAAGTCACACCTGTCGCAAACCCGAAAGGTTGATTTTTACCATATATGCAATAAGGGTAACAAAATAATATTTCAGGAGTGTTATTTTTCAATTTGCTAATGATGTAATTGGGTAGTATTTATGTATTTTTAATGCATTTAACAGTTTATAACTATAGCATAATATACAAACTTACAAATAAACAAAAACAAGTTCTAGAAGGTTCTAGAAAGTTGTACTACTACTACTGCTATACTTATATATGATTTTAGAAATTTTGTGTTGGAAGTGACATTTTTTAAAAATAAACTGAATTAAATGCTTCATTATGTTTTAACAAGTTCATCAAATTCTGATACAGTAAGTCCAATTATTTTACGAAACGTCATAACGCTAATATCCATACATATTAATCTATTTTTATATTCATGTGTGTAATTTCTAATGAAGTAATGGATTTTTTATTTATTAATCCAACAGATTTTAAAGGCACTATTCAGCCTTGCTTGATCAGCAAAAGTTCTTCATGGCTGAGATGGTATATGCATGTCAGATCTAACAAGAGTTTCTCCTGCCCAGGAGGATGCACGTTTGAATCCTGTCAGAGATCGCATATTTTTCTTTAACAAGATTTCTCGAATATTCAGACCGTTAGATGAAAATAAATATACTGTTTACTAAATCATGTCTACTCAAATATTAGTATCCACTAAAAATGTTTAGTGTGATAAAATTTGTATGTGTGCCAGTGAAGACCAATTTTTTATTTCCACTGGTTAATAAAGTTTATCCTCAGTTGAAAACTGGTAGATAAGAGCAGTTAGTTTTCCTACTTACAAACAATATATATTTTTTACTTTTTTTCTCTGACCTTCAAAACTTCACCTATTCTTCTTCCCCACTAACTACCACTTACCTGTGCAACAGGTATAATAACCATTTTCAATTCTTATTAACTCTCACTTAACCATTTTCCTCTGTACAATTTTCTTTCTCCTTAAGTTATTTGTAGGTCAAACACCAACATGTACAGTGATACATTAGTGCATTAACGTTTCCAGGCTTTAGGTTGAGTTTTGTTTGTTAAAATTAATAGCTGTCTTTTAGTGGAGTGAGGTGAATTATCTATTGAAATTTTGCACTTTCCTTTTATACTGATTTTCAAACACCTGCAGTAGCTGTTTTCACAGGCCATTAATAGTAAGTGGGATCTTTTCCAGAATACCCAATCAATATTGCTTAGTTCTGAAGTTGGCTTAGTCTAAGGAATATGTTCCTGTGGCATATTTTGCTATTGGGAACAAGGAAGTTTCTCTCTGAATAATGTAAATATCAACATGGAAGTAAAGAATAAGTTGATGCTGACTATCATCATTATTAAAGAAAAAACATTTAAACTTTAGTGTTTATCTTTTAAAGTATAGTTCATTAATATTTTCAGATTCTGATTTTTTTTACTATCTGAGATTTGTTTCCTTCTGTAAAATAATTGATATAATATTTATCAACCTATCAGAATTTCTCAGAAAACCTTAACCTTTAGCACTATGCATTATTAATATTACTACTACTTCTGCATTCTTTTAAAAGGCTTCTCAGTTGCAGTATCCTTATTGTTAATGTCAGTCAGTTATTTTCTATTACCATAGCAGGATATAACAGCACAACTATGAAATTCAAATAGACTATTGTTCAGGGATCAGTCATCTTCAGTGGCAGGATAAACTTTTTTTATACAGTGATAAAAGTTAAAAAAAAATCTTATTAGATTTAGTGAAAATTCTGATATTTTCTTTTCTGAAATCTTTGAGAGAAAAAAAAAAGCAATAGAAGTGTTAAGTGTACAGGAATTTCACAACATTATAAACAGCTGCCTAAACTCTTTTTGTATCTAAAATTTTTAAAATAATTATCACATTTAGCATACATTTTGGTCAAACAGGTTTTTTTTTTTTTTTTTTTTATCTAACTGAACAAATTACAACCATTTAATAGAAAAATATCCATCTATTTTTAAAAAAAATTATACATGGGCTCAACTTAGAAAACTAGAAAAGTCCTCAGTGCCAGAAGCAACTGCATTCTTAAATTCAGTGGTTCTTTTTAATAATTTGTCTTAGCAACCATTAACAAGTCCTTGTTATTGCCTGGGTATTAGTTGGTCTCAGTCTTGACAACGCTCCAGACGTAGTAGTTAAGGAAATTCAAATCAGGTCACAGGTGACATGATTATAAAACTCCTAGGTGATGTGGGCCATGTAAGAAGCAGGAGTTGACCACATATGATCATCTCTTCAATCCAGAGCTTGACCACCATGTCCAGCAAATGCAGTGCCATTGACTCTGAAGGTATGTGGGAAGAAATAGGTTGGCATGACATGATTTTTTTCCTTCTAACTCAGAAAACCATCACAGACCATGTGAACATGGTATGCCTCACATGGGTAAAAAAAAAAAAAAAATTATAAAATAAGATTAGTGCAATATTTTTCAAATGATTATTTAATTTCTAACAATCATGCTGTCATTTGTGAAATTTGTTATCTTTGAGTAGAATTTTTGAATCAAAATTTTTTAGCTTTATTGATAAGATCTTCCTTCTAAAAGTTTAGTAATAGAAATTCTCTTTACAATGTTTTAACTTGTTTTGAAAACAATGTTAGTGATTGAACACTTTAAACTTGTATTTGGGTTTCATGTGCTACCAGTACCAAATCAATGGGCATTGTGAACAACAAATTTTGAAGTTAAAATAAAAAAAATTTATTAGTCAAAGTAAGCACATAATGTTGCCAATGAATTGGTAGGAATTAACAAACTGCTAAAAGCCATTTTTGAGCTGAGCCACATTGAGGTACACCTTTTGAGATGTATATAAAAGTGGACACAGGTCAACACTAAGTGGTGAAACTCTTTCATGCTTCAGTGCAATCTTTAGACCTGAAACTATTGCCCATTGGTAGTGACTTCATTGTTCATATATATATATATATATATATATGTTCTCTTCTGATATTGAGCACTTTTAGCCATAAATCTAGCATACTTTAAAACTTGTATGTACTACCCAGAAAAGTGGTAATTCATAGGTGAGTAAGGAGGGTGGGATATTGTATCAGTTTATGCCATGTGGCTATTGAAGTATGAAGCTTTTCATGCAAAACATGATAGACCTTCCCGTTTGCTATTACTAGCCAAAAGTTTTGCAATTTCTGGTGCATCAATTTCACATCATGATAATAGGACTGCCATGATGGTCTTGACCCATTGACATCATGACTTTTTTTTTTAATGAGTAACAAGTTTGTTGACCATTTTTCCAATTATCCAGTAGAAACCACTTTTCAAATCAAGAAAAGCCTCATTTTAGAAAAGAACAAGGATATTGTAGTAAACATTAAATCATGTTAATTAGTTACATCTTGCGGTTCTTATTTCTGCATTTTCTTCTCTTTGCCAATTTGTGCCAGATGTCTTCTGATTCTTGCTTGTGCTACTTCCACAGCTATCAATTCGTTCCTTGTTAGTTGATGGTTTGTAGCCCTAACCAAGCTTATCTTGTAGACACAAATCACCAGAAATTAATTTTTGGGAACTACACATGGTCCATTTTGAAACTGATTCCTATTCCTACATGTTGTTAATGTGGGAGGCTTTGGCAGCGCAATGGCCAAGTTTGTACTCATGGTACGTGATGACACAAAAAAAGGCATTTATTAATTTTTGCTTCATTAACTTATTAAAAAAAGATTGTCACACTACACTGGAGAGATGTTGATCTTTGAAAGGATAAATATATACATACATACATGAACAGAAAGAATGTAAAAACACTCACACTAATGTAAAAGTATTTTTTCTAGCCTCAATAACCTATGTCCTTCTCATTTGACTATTTAGAATGTCATTCATCTGACTGTTTATATCAATGTCCATTTTCTTTTCTTTTTCTCTCATAAATTATGTAATTTGTACAGTGTATTGATTCATTATAAGTCAGTATAAACAATTTATTGTGATCATGCAAGCAACAGATAACATTGGTGTATTTGAATTGACTCGTATCAAATGGCAAATTAAAATCCAATTGTTTTAAAATCCTATTTTCATTAAAATATGTACACACACACACACACACACACACATATATATATATATATATATATATATATATATATATATATATATGATGCTCTAAAAATACTGGACTCCCTATTTATTTCCAATGAAATTACAGCAGATATAAGAATCGCCATAATGCCATTAGATAGAACAAGCTTTCAGCTAGAAAACAATATTTTTCCAGTTTCCTCAAATGGCTATACATTTTCACTAGCAATGAGCAAGAACCTGCATGCCAAACTTAAATATCTGTGCCAGAAGTGGTGACCCACTTTTTCATGTATGACACTGTTGCCACTGCTGAAACACATTAACCGCTGCCTAACTGTGTACATATACACTGTTTTGTCTCAGTAAATATTCAGCAAACATTGATGACTGTTCAGTGGATGTCATTTTTTTTTTCCACTTGGAGGAATTCAATGATACATCACTGCTTCATTTTCACTTTTATGTCGGGCACCATTCTGCCAGACTAATACATAACTGTAGGAACCTCCACAAATTTTCAGTACCTAAGGTTTAAAATTATTTTTTATAAATGAATAAGCTTTCTTGAAACTTTCATTTTAGCTTTAGTTGAAACCTAAGGGATTAAATTTATTATTTCCAGTAAGCAAAATACACCAGTGTATTTCAAACAGAAATTATATTGGAATCAATTTTTTTTTTTTTTTTTTTTTTTTTTTTCTAAAATAGCTAGTTAGCATCCTGTTTTAGTCGTCTTTCATTGCTGTATTAAAAAATCTTCCAAAAATAAAATGTACTTTTCTGAAACTTTATTTGAGGAATATTAGCTGATTTAAAGTATAATTAATCTGATTTGAAAAAATAATTTACTTTCAGTTTAAAATAATACAAATGTATTTTTAAAACAGCAGCTGTGTTTTTAACTGACATCGCCATGTTTTACATAATTGATAGGTGATGTTGTAATGAATGTTATTCTACAGAGACTTTATCTGTAAAACATAATTTAAGAAAATGACCTGAACACTTTTTTTTAAAATAATTTTTAAGTACTCAGTAATCTTAAAAATGTTGGAAAATATTCTCCATAATCTAACTTTAGGAATGCTGACTTAAAATTTACTATACTCATCGCTCTTATTTTCTGACCAATGGTGTTTATGGTTGTCCATACTTTCAAAAATGGGTATGTTACGTAATATGAAAATATTACGTAACATGCCCATAAAAAAATAAAATAAAAAATGATTTTAAAATATCTTGGTGTAAAATGATTTGTATTGAGTTTTTCAATTTTTGATTAGTAGATATAATTTTCCCTAAATAAAAATATCACCTAACCAGATGAAAAATAATGCAGAATTTTAAAAGGTTTATTCATCATAAATTATTAAAATAAAAACATGAAAACAATTCTTGGAAAAATTAATGGAAAAAATTTTTTT
Source organism: Acanthosepion lycidas (assembly GCA_963932145.1). Classification (NCBI taxonomy): domain Eukaryota; kingdom Metazoa; phylum Mollusca; class Cephalopoda; order Sepiida; family Sepiidae; genus Acanthosepion; species Acanthosepion lycidas. The sequence continues at coordinate 55,308,399 of OZ010572.1, read as the reverse complement.
CTTAAGACAATATTGTCCTTAATAAATCTTATTTATAAAAGTAATAAAAGATTTTCTAGTTAAATAATGTCATAGTTTTATTGCATTTTTTTTTATTTTACAATTCGGAGCAGATTTTTGAGAAATGAGTAGTAGTTTGAAAAATAAATAATTTAAATTCTCCAAGGAATCCTGCTTTTAACTAATAAAAAAAAAATTTCAGATGAACATTTAATTAAAACATAATTTGTGAATAAGTCCTGAAAGTTTCAGTAAAATATGACAATTATTTGATTTTTGCAAGAATTTCTAAGTCAGTGTGTTTTTCACCAGAAAAAAAAAGGTGTTAAAACATTAATCATAAATAATACATTGACCACTGACGCAAAAAAAAGAAAAGGAATTTTTACCAAAATTTTAAACCTACTAGGATGGATTAAAAAATTTAATAAAATAACAAAAAAAAATAATTTAGTCATTTCTCTTAATAATGGCAACAACCATTTTGATTAAAGCTGTTTTTAAGTTTAGTGCCTTTTTTCATTATCCTATGCTGTTTGTTTCAGCAAAAAAAAAAAAAAAAACATTATGGGCTATTGGTGGGAAAGTTAAACTTCTACTGTCATAATACCAACGTCTGACAACTGGCATGACTTTGTGAGCCAACATAATAAAGTAATAGATATTAATTTTCACATAGACAGAGAAGAGTATGTAGGAGATATATGTATGTATGTATGTATGTATGTATGTATGTATGTATGTATGTATGTATGTATGTATGTGTGTGTGTGTGTGTGTGTGTGATTTAAATTTAGATGAGAATCTGGTGAAATAAGTTTAGGATAATTTTTTTTTTTTTTTTTTTTTTTTTTTTTTTTTGGGTTTTACTAATTTCAGCTTAGTTTTTATTTATATATTCATTTGCTTTAATATTTTTGATATCCCACATTTTTTTCAACATCAGCGTAGTACAAACAGGTGATAGACTGAAGAAGCCCAGTAGTGTATTGTGGGCTTTTCTAGGCATCCTTGTTTTTGTAATTGTGAACTATCTTAGAGAAAAAACTTTTTCTTAAACTCTGGGCCAGTTCACATTGATTGTACTGTTTAAAAAAAAGACAGGTATGTTGACACAAACACAGGTATCCGAGATATATATATATATATGATGGATTTGAATTAATGAATAATCATTAATCTAACATTTTTGTTGCTTAAACATTATTTTTCTTGGATACCTGTATTTGAGTAGACACTCCATATATTTATTAAACAGTATATTTATTTATTTTGTCTCTGGAAAGTGCATATTTTTCTCTAATAGGGTTTCTCAAATATTCAGGATGGTAGATGAAAATTAATATACTGTTTAATAAATAGTGTCTACTCATATATGAGTATCCACTAAAAGTAATGTTTAAGTCATAAGAAAAATATATTTATATTATGACAAATAATAAAAATGGTGTTTATATATTACAAGAGAACAACAGGTTTGTCACTTAAATTATCAACTTATTAAATCATTGTTTTCATCACTTATTTATTTTAACAAATTTAAGTAAATAGAGCACAAGTTTCTCTGTATCATTTTCTTAATATAAATTTTGGTTTTTGCTATGTGCTGACATTCAGTTGGATTTATTCTTCAACTGTCTCCTGCACATTCAAACTTTATCTTTTAATTTAAATATTTAAAAATATCTTTACTTATAACCAAATTTCATTTAGTCTACATGTTCCAAGTTAATATTTACTTCAAATTTTATGTTGCAAAAGACATTGATCTTGAAATTGGTTGTGCTGATCTGAGAATGTACTCAGGTTAACCATTATTTATTTTCTGAAGTCAAGACAATCTTTGAAATGATGTATGTTAACAAATTTAATATGCATGTAGTGTTACTTATTTTAGTGTGAAAAATAGAATCCATAACCAAAGCATTCACTTTTGCACAAATGCTCTTGAAAAAGGAATGACTCCATCTCTTCTGTCTCCGGATATAACTTAAATAGCAGAGTACTCTCAGCTCTCTAGCCTGAGTTGTAGCTGGTCTAGAAGGACTACCTTGAATTTAAAACTGGAAAAAGCAACAAGAAACCACTCCACTAACTTTTCCAAGAAGCCATGGCAATTCACAGATAACGAAGAAAAAAAAATATGTGGTAAACTACAATTGCTTGCATCCTGAAAGCACAGGGCAATTTTTATTTTTATTTTTTAAATATAAACAAAATAGTTATTAAAAATATTCCGATTTTAATAAATTCTGCTGTTAAGATCATAAGTGATTTAATGGGATTAAAACTTGGTGGTCTGGGTAACATAGTGAAATCTTCATATTCCTAAAACTATTCCTATACAACTTATACAGTATGGTGCATTGCCCTGCGGAAATATACTACTGCCATTGCAGAAGACTGTTGCTGTGAACTAGTGTATCAGGTCTTGAAGGATGTTGCAGTCGTTTACAACATATTATCTTTTACATGAAATATAGTAGCCATTTTTTCTCAGAATTCTGCCTAAACCATCTTGTTGCTTTCACCATCATTCATTCTGTTTACATTACTTCCCCAGATTAACAAAACCCATTTCCTGTACCATCCACTTTCTTCAGAAAAGAAACTGAAACTCATCCAAACTTCAAGATGAGCCATAATGTCTACCCTTGTTAGATAGGACTCTTTTGCTGATGTTACTACAAAAAACGGAATCATGAATTTGTTGAAACTCAAGCTATCAAATCACAAACATTTTTATCAGACCTCTCAGGGAAAATGATTGGTGGATGCATTACATGGAAGAGAAAAAAACGTAATTTGCCACATTATACATTCTTATTTGAATTTCAGATATTGATTCCAGTCTGTTATTCAAATTGATTGGTATAAATATTGAGTGGGATGTTTAAAAACCTAATTCTGATAGACATCCCATATTTACTTTATTTGATGGCATGTATGACCCTGTTGATAAAAATGTATCTCCTTTGAGTTTCAACACCTCATCTTTATCTCTCTAGCCACCAAGCTTAGAGAGAACAAGCAAAAATAGTGAGTAATGCTCTATCACAGGAGAAGAGTTGTGAACTTGATAAAATGTTATTGTTATCTCTGAGTGTTATTTGGATGAGATAACAGCTAAGTTTCTGGTGAAGAACACTTTCTTTGCTTTTTTTTTCTTCTTCTTCTGACTTTATTGTGTGGCCTTTGATCTAGAGGGCACTTAAAATATCAGCTCAGATAAAACTCTGATCATACAGTGAATTAAGATATTGTAGAAAAAAAAAAGTATCAAAACCTTTTGATTTGTTTAACACTGACCTGAAACGACTTGTGTGTGTGTCCATGATTTAATGACTGATGTTTGCAGTGAATTAAAAAGAGAGGGCATTGTTTTGGATTGGTTGCTAATTGCTGATTATTTTCTTTGTAATTCTGTCTCTGTACAATTACTGATAATAATTCAGTGTCAATGTCACAATCGTTACTAAGATTCAAGTTTGTTCGTTTTTTTTTGTTTTTTTTTCTGTCTATCCTAGAGACATTTGTCTGTTACGCAAAAACATGAACTCCAAGATTATTCCAAAATTATGAATTTCTGGATTTTTCTCAACTGATTGTGATATTTTTCACTAGTGACATAGAGCATTAAATTGTTTTTTCGGCCATCATATTTTAAAATCTATAAGAGAGGCAATCCTAAGCATTGTTTTTAACCAAAATAGTTTTCTCCAAGGAGGTAACAAAAATATCATTTGTTTATTCACATTGTAAAGAGTCTTCCGCATATATCATCTCTACCGCTTTCTCAACTGTACTTCACACACCACTCGCATTGTCTTCAGAGTTCCCCTCTGCCCACTAGCAAGCAATTTAGCTGCTTATATAGTAAGCAGCATGTGTTAATATATTTGCATAGGTGTGATGTACATTTCATAAAATGAAGGTTGTTGTGCATGCGCGTCCTCCCCTAGGTCTCAAACCAGATTTCCTGCGACAGCTGCGGCAACTCGAATACATGTCATACTAGGTAAGCCATGCTCTGCATTACTACACTCCCACCTGATCTGATCACACAGGTGACAGCCAGCAAGGATGGTCACTTGTCTTATGCTTCTCTGTAGTGGAACCGAAGAGGTTTGTGTGTCTAATGTGGGAGGACCATCGTGGGAGGGAAAATCTCTTCATCTGAGTCTGTGGTACATCATCATCCCTCATATGACTGGGCATTTGTGTAGAATCCTTACATTTTACTATGATTCTTGGTTATGAAGACTCGCTGTCTTTGCACTCCGCTGTGCTCTCACGTTCTGAGGACTCCCTGTCATGGTCCACCCCCTTGATGGGGTAAATGTCCCTAATATGGCACGGCCTCTCATTGAACTGAACTGAACATAAGCTGTGGTGCCCAGTCACCACCCACTTTCCAAATTTGGGAGAGTGCAGATTGTGTGCAGGGCCTTCACCCGCACTACATTTCCAATTACATAGTTTTCATTCTCCTCGCATGCAGGTGGAGATGCAATGTTTATCCTTTTCACCACAGCTGATGTAACATTCTTCAGTGTTATATTGAAGAGATACACTGCTCCCTCCACAGAACACTACTTTCTGGTGCCAATGCACTTGGTGTGATTCTTTTTTTTTTTTTTTTTTTTTTTTTTTTTTCCTCTTGTAAATCACCAGGATGTCAACCTTGATAAGATTGTCACCATTCAGGTTCATGTTGACAACCCTGCTGACACTAGTCCCTCCGTTGATGGTCATCACATGCACAAACATTCTCATCCATGATTGGCACACGTCTTTGCTGGCAAATGATTAGGAGCAACCTAATGAGTTAATGATTGCCATGCAAGGCTTTCTGTCAATTTAGACCATGATTACAGGTAGTGCCAAGTTTTTATCTGCTTCAGGGAAGAGACTGACACTATTGTCTATTCCCCTGTTTTGTTTCCTGGACAGGTACATGCCAGGTGACCCATAGTATGGCACTGAAAACAATGTGGTTCCTGCTCACGTGCACTGCTGCCTTCCTTGGTAGCTGTTTGATGGCTGATGCCAGGTGGTTCAGCCCGTTACAGGCATAGCATGTAACGTTTGTACAAAGACCAACAGAGATGTCTTTGGTCTATGTTACTCATGTTGTTGCTGCCATTACCACTATCAGTTCCAGTGTGTTGTTCTTTTTAGGATCGCCTGGGCATGTGCCAACATCTGATCAATGGACAGCATGTCCATTCTTGATGTTGAGCAAAGGTGTTACTTGACCTAGGCTGCTAGTCCAGCCACAAATGCATATCTGAGTGTGTAGTTGCTCACTGCTCCACACAACACTGCGAGCTTCCGTAGCTCTGCCAGATAAACAATGACGGATTTGTTACGTTGAATCTGGTTTACTATGAATTCCTTATATGCTACAACCTCATCCATGGCAAAGGCCGCATATAAGGCAGTCTTTATTTTGTCTATATCTGCCTTCTCATCTCTCAATTGCATGTGCCCCCATCAGTCTCAAGGAAATGACATGTTCTAGCTGCTTCACATTGTTCAGTCTGCAAACAAGCTCTGCTTTTTCCATCCATTCAACCACCGATCCAGCACCATCAAGTAGGAGAATCAGCCTCAGATCAAAACCACCGTCTATCTCAAATGCCGAAATAGCTTGTGAAGAGTCTTCTGCCTGTCTTCTTTATCTCTTTCTCAGCTGTATGACACACTACTAGTCATCTTCAGAATTCTCTCTCCCCACTAGCAAGCAATGTAGCCACTTATATAGAAAGCAGCAGGTGTTACTACATTTGCGTAGTTGTGATGTCCATTTCATAAAATGATAGTCGTTGCACGTGCACACTCATAGGCCTTGAACTGCATTTCCTGCTACAGCTGCTGCACCTCAAGCATAATTTGTAGTAGGTCATCCATAGCCTGTTACTACACACATCAGAGCTTTTTTTTTTTTTTTTAAAGCAATAAAGACTTTATTAATAAAAGAAAAAAGACTACTTTTTTTCTTTTTTTTTTTTTTTTTTTTTTTTTTTTTTTTCTTCTTTTCTTGTCATCCTGTCCCTTTGGGGCACAGCAATCATTGTTCCTCACAGATTATCTATAAACTGCCATGACATTTTCAGAAACATAGTGGAGTGGTTTACTTTTGTCAAGTTTACACTGATTTGAATTCAGTTTGGATTTCCTAGACAGTTTGCTGCTCAAGAGTCCAGTCTAGTCTACTATTTAACCCACAAATGATGGGTGAAGAGATGGCTTCATGCTATTTGTATGAAAGTTAATGCAAAAGACAAGACAGAAATTTGAACTCAGCTTGCCAATTTTATTTTCCATGTCAATATATCTGTGACATTATCTGCATATCTAATGTTTTAGTTGTGTTTCATTCTTTGTTGATTAGATATTAATTCTATATTAATGATTCATTGTTTTAAAACCAGTTTCTTCAACCTTGTTACCTTAGTTTTCTTTGATCAATTAGATTAGCTGATTAAATGGACTTGATTTTATAGATTCTTACGCCTTTCTTTTGTTTCTGTCTTAATCTTTGAAACTTGTCAAGTGGTTGCCAAGAGTCATCTTAGTTAATAGGAAAGAATACTTGCTAATGAAGAAAGACAAAAGAAAAAAAACAATTTGTCATTTTATTATGAATGATCTACTTTGCAATTTAAATATAACAATATAAGGAGACTCCAAAATTTTGTTAATTGTATTTTAATTATTGAAAAGTTAATTTTCAATAATGAAATAGTGATTGGTCTCCATGGTAAATTTACTGGTGAATTGCATCTTATAATAAATCATTTATTTGCTCATTCATATTCTATTGGAATAATTCAATCTATTTTGTGAAAGGTGAACAATGAGTACTTGCAAAGTAATAACTCATTAGATAATGCCTCTGATCAGAGGATTTGGTGGTTCAAATCTGAAGCAAGGTAGCAACTTGACTATTGAAACAAGCTTTCATTTCAGCCAGTGGTTCATGTGACACACTATATATATTTTGCATTTTCATATATATATATATATATATATATATATATATATATAAATGCAAAATGGGTGCTGAAAAGTTCTCTAACATCTAAGGAAGATTACAAATATAGGTTTAGGGAGTTGAGAATCTGAGAAATACAGATGTTTGACAAAGTAAATTATTTTTTTAATTTATTTTACTTATTTATTTTTTTTCCCCCAAAATTTGTATTTCTCAGATTCATAACTGCATACATACCTATGAGCCCCCCCCCACACACACACACCTCCCGGATAGATTATATATTTGTATGAATTTGTATGCATTGTTTCCTTGTTTTAAATTCAGTGATATTGCTTGAACTGTTCATAGACTTTTTTTTTTTTTTTTTTTTTTTTTTTTTTACACACACACACACACAAATTATGGTAAGGACAATTTCAAATTCTTCTCTTGGAAGAACAAGAAATTATGAAACATTTAGGAATAGTAAATGCAATGGATTTGTGCAGAATTTTAAGTGATAACATTTCTTAGTTTTCAAAAGAACAAATTCTAAGCAGGAAACTCTTCCAGCATACAGAAAAGCAGTTGCTCAGGCAGCATCTTTATAAGTCACAGATTGTGTTGCTAGAGGAAATCCTTCTGAAAGTTCTGGTGGTACTTTTGGTCAGGTTAGTTTTTGGTATATATTGCCACATTTTATTATGCAAGATAATATGTTCACAATATAATTGGTATTAACCAACTAATACTTATAATAGATTCAGAATATATTTCCATAAATATATTTTGTGAATTTCAGCATCTATTTTTTATTATAAAAATATTTACAATAACTTATTTGATAGTATGAGATTGTTCATCATATCTTAAATATATTTAATAGTATCTTTATTGATTATTTTCAGGTTCAGGTATATAAAGATTGGCATGGGCCATAAGATATGACCTCAAAAGAGAAACAAAAGATGATACACAGTTATTGAGTGACAGGAACAATGTTGGTAATTGGGGGTGGGGAATTGGACAGATGAGAACAATTATAAAAGAAATTGTGAACATTGGTAAGATACAAGTGATAAAAAGCCATCTGGCTTTTATAATGTCACAAACAGACATTTGAGCAAAACTGAAAGGAAAACAGATTGACCGTCAAGAAAATATCTGGAGAAAATGGTATTGCAAATTTAAGATTCATAATGTTAAGAACACTAGCTAAAGACCTGAAAGTAACCAGACTAATTTTAAGTAAACATTATAAAAAGAAACAAGATTTGAGTGAAGTACTTGAAACTTATTTCTCTACAGTAATTTTAGTGATGAATATAGAGCTACATTGGTTGGACTAGAATATGACTTAGAAAGCAGTGAAGCTGGTGAAGTAATGTTTTGGGTTAGTATTATAGGAAGTAAAAAAAGATATAGGTGCCTTTTTTAAAATTGATAATACCAACATAAATGCAGAAGTATAAATACAGATAAGTATTGTGAAATTAAATAACTTCTCATATATATTAGTTTTAAGGTGTGCTATATTTATGGGATAAAGTGCTCATTATCAGAGATAGCATGTATGTAAATAGAAATCAACACTCAGATGCAACAGACTGTTTCATGCTAAGTGCAATTATCAGGCCTGATGATTGCATTTAGCATGAAACAGTCTGTTGCCTCTGAGTGCTGACTTCAATGTTCACTTACATAAATATAAAAACACACACAGCACTCAGTTAAAAAAAAAAAAAGTCACACATTTTGATATACATTCATATCAACCTTGTAGGCTATTTTTCTCTGTCCTTGAAAATCACACCGGATATTTACAATAATTTACTGAATACAAGGACAACTTTCTTCAAAGTTTTCTTTTATTGTATTGGGACATAAACTGTCCAATGTACAACTGGTTTTACTGTATTGTGGTTTACCATAAATTTCTATTGTAAATATTAATAAAATGCCATAAAAACTCATTTTATTTCTTTGATAAAAATGCAAGAAGAAAGGTAGTGTGAAATGTTTAAGAAACACTGCTTCAATTCAATATTACTGATTAAAACCCGACATTCTAACCAAATGAGCCACAACTCACTATTGTTAGTGAAGGAAATCATACATCTGGTTCTAGTAATTGTAGTAGTTGATATTGCTGTTATTATTAGTACATTTTTTTCTTGTCTATACAAGTTTGGTTAATGACCACAAAAGATATTTAAGAATTTTTTTTATTATATTTTTCTATATTTCAGACCATTTTCCTAGTTTCCAGCACATATTAAAGATAAATTGTCCAATGTCTGTGTACTTTTGGCTTCCATGAGAGTTTTTTTTGTACTATGTCGGTTTCATTTTCAAATATCATGTCTTCACATGAGATTTCCTGTTAAATCCTTATCAATAACACAAAAATACTATAGCACAAAGTTAAAAAAAAAAAAAGACTACAAATACTAGAAACATTAAGCATAAAAAACAATATCAAAATATTATCAAATTTAGTAACAAGCATACAAAATAGATTTCATAAATAAAAACAAACAAAAATGCAACTTGAAAGTGTATTTGAAAATAATGAAACTAATATAGTACAAAACACCAAACTCTTTGCTAATTGCTTATGAAAGCCAAAAGTACTGTGATATGTTTAAATATGTACTGAAGGCACTATTTACATTATTCGGACTATTATCCTCATCTTTGTCGCCATATTTATTACTTTTCAGCCATTGTATGCTCCGGCCATCTTCAAGTGGTTGGAATGTCGAACTGAACCCTTTATTTCGCTCCCTGGGATAGACTGCTCTGTCACTGGATCTAACTAACACCGTTATCCACTGTGCCATGTGTCCTCAAAGACACATGGCATAGTTCAATACCTGGTTAAAGCAGAGGAGAACTTTGAGAGAGGAATTAACAGGAGATAACTGACAACAGACATGCATTAAAAATGGCACGTGGAACTAGAAAAGTCTACCCCAGTGAGCGAAATAAAGGGTTCAGTTCGACATTGCAACCACCTGAAGAAGGCTGGAGTGTACAATGGCCAAAACATTGTAATAAATATAGCGACAAAGATGAGCACAATAGTCCAAATAATGTAAATAGTGTACATAATACCTCATCTCAGAAATATAGACATCTACTGCAGGATTATGCACACATTATGTACTGATATGGTTAAATGTGTATTGGAAACCAGGAGAATAGTCTGAAAAAAAAAAATCTTTGGCAAAGAACTTTTGTTGGATTTTTTTACTTATAGTATATTTTGCAAATTATAAGAAGAAAAAATGGCAGTAAATGAATTTCACTCTATATGCCAATTTTATGTAGGAAAAAAAACCCTTCAAAACTCAGATGTGTCAAATGTCATAATAATAGTACATCAAAATTCTGATAGCAGGAGTAAAACTATAATAAATCTTCATATGTATAATTGTAGATATTTTAAGTTGAAAGCATTTTATATTTGGAGCATGAATCAAAATTATTTAGATAGCATCATTCACATCATGAAGTGTCATTAGTTCCAAAAAATACCTTTTGAGTTTCAAATAGACAGGCTTGGATGATTTTTCTTATTTAGTGAAAAATCCACAGCTGGAACAACCTTATTCTCACCACCCCATTTATTGAATATTCAGGAAACTTTCCTTCCATCCTTTAATTTAGATTGGACTGTAAGAATTCTAGGACAAAATCCTCTCATTTGAATACTTAATGAAAGAGGTGGCAGGAATAAGGACATTCTATGTGGATTTTTCTCCAAAAACTCATTCTGGCCTGTCGATTTTCAAGTAATTTCAACCTATTTCTTGATAAAAGCCTACAGCCATAACAAGTTGAAATACTTCTTCCTCTATAATCACATAAGCCGGGTCATTACGTAGATGAGAGACCGCTTCGGAATACTAGGTGCTTGGGTGGGAAGGTGGTGTAATCGATAATGGTTTGAAATTTTTAGTTGAAGAATCGAGTTGGGTTCATTATATTCACTTACACACAAATACCTTTGGGAAAGATATGAATCAACTTTCCCCCAGCTATGGGCTAATTAGTAAAACTTTTATCACTAAACCATGCAATCTCAAAAAAACAAACAAAACAATGCTTTCTGCCTTTAAATAGCCTGTAAAAAGGTTAAGCTGTAGAAAAATGTGAAACACTAATTCAGTTCCTGACTCTTCTTTCTCCTTTTATTTTTATTTATTTTTAAAAACAAGATTGTGCATTGCACACAGAATCTGATAAGTGCAATAATTTAAAGTTTAATAAAAAGTAAAAATCTTTTCCAGAACTGAAACTATTTGTGAAAGTTTGTGGCATGTTGAGGAGTTAATACAAAATACTAGTATCCACAGTATCATCAATAATAGTCTTCCGATTGATAGCACTTCAGTAACCCTTTGCACGTGTGAACAACACTTTATACTTAACCTGACTAGTAGTACGCATGCATATGAGCTTCACCAAAAAAAGATGCTCACTTAGATTTTATAATTTAAATTGATATTTAGGAAGAACTGCATGCAAAATTGATGTCTTTTTAATCACAATAAAATATTTATTTACCTACATTTCATGTTCTCAGTAACCAAACTAAATATTTTCATAATTTATGATTATTCATTTTAAACATTAATTTCATTACCAGCTTATTGCATTTATTTCACTTATCAGTATTTTAATCGGTATGTTGTTATAGTGTCTTACATAATGAAAAATTTATGTAATGTAGTGAAAGTTTTCGGGCTATGCCCAAAAGAAAATGCTGCTAGAAATAAAATTTTATATTTTAGGCCATTTGAGCATTATGCTTGTATAATCTGCAAAATGGAAGCAGTGTTTATGATGGTAGATGTTTACATGACATTGAAATTATGGATTTATTGAACTAATGTGTTCATCAAAACTTGGTGGGTTAAGCACAGCACTATAATTTGTATAGCATCTGCACAACTTGTTTCAGTGGACCTTCTACCACTCATTTTGTTATGACTGATAGCAAATTGAATATCTATTTATCAGTCAAACCCTTAGCCATTCCACTAGACTGGATGGTTAATTTACCAAATAAAAAAAAATGTTGGTGTATTTTAAACAAACACACAAAAAAAAAAAAAATTAGCCAAGTAAGATTTAAGATAGGATTAATATTAAAAAATGAAAGTTATTTGGGATTGCTTGAGTTAAGATAATTTCAGATAGCATTAACGCTTTTGCTGCAGTGGATATATTTATACATCTTTATGAAATTTACATTGCCTGCTGTTGACACAGACATACACTACACGTGTGTGTATGTGTAAAATAGGATATAGAATCGCAACAAAGTTTGGAAGAAATATGACGAATGGAAACATTTTATAAATATATTGTCAATACAGAAAACACATGGACATACCTACAAACAAATCTTACTTTCAACCCATTCTGAAAAATTGGATAAGGATTTTAAATTCATTTCAGGAAAGACTGAATCTTTTGCTTTTGAGCCATTCTGAAAATAAGATGAGGATTTACCTTCAATACAGAAAAGCTGGGAGTATAAATAACTTTCAACATGAACTAAGAATTATAAAAAGATACAGAATAAATATTAATGGCTTTTGTGAAAAGTCACTTATTTTCATTTTTTTCTTTCATCACAAGAAATGCTAGCTTTGTGGAAAAGATACTAATGAGTTAATATTTAAGCATGCACACAAATATTTCCTCCATTTTATTTTGATCTGATGAAGACTAGAAATGCAAAATGCATAGCCAAATCAAGTATCAATGAAACAGCTTTCCATATATATATATATATATATACATATACACACACAGGGTGTGATGGATAAATTGTTATCTAAATTACACAAATATGAAAATAAGTGACATCTCATTTTAACAGATGTATTTACCAAAATTACACAAAAATATCTTGAAATACGAAAGAGTAAATTTATTCAATAAAATCACCATTGGCTTCAACCATGCCCTCCAGACGACCTCAGAATCTCCTGCAACTCTTCTGGATGGTCTCCTTATTTGAGTTGGTAAATACTGCCATAATCCTTGCATTCAGATCATCTTTGGTGTTCCAACGAGTTGGTCTCTTGCTCAACTGCGCCCCACACACAATAATTAAGGGGGTTGCAGTCTGGGGAGTTAGGTGTTCAGATGTAAGGGGTGATATAGTCACAGAAATTGTCTAACAGCCATGACTGGGTTCTCCTGCTTGTGTGGTATGGTGCAGAGTCCTGTTGCCAGACATAGGGTTTTCCAGCAGCCACCCTCTTGACCAAGGGTAGTACTATCTCTTCAAGGCACTTGATGTAAGCTTCCATGTTGAGTCTGAGGCCTGCACCAACAAATTTGGGAGTTCTTATCAGAACAATGAGAGTGAGTTTTTCAAGCTGCCATACCTTTATAATCACCATTAGACTCATCCAGCTCTTTCCGAATCCTCTGAACTGATTGACACCCAAACACTCTGAAATGTTTGTATTGGAGCTTCTGACATGAATACTAAGCAGTACAGCATGCCATTTTCCAAATTTTTGGTGGAGTGAATTCTCATGGTGTTCTTTTTTTCACAGATGGTGCCCAACTGACCCTACTCTGCTATGCAGTTGACAAAATTAAAAACAACACACATGCTCAAAACTAAAAATATAAAATGGCCACAATTTGTCCATCACACCCTGTGTGAGTGTGTTTTCAAGATACCGTGAAATTTCAGTCTGTATTGTTTTGCATTATATACGAACTAGCCCTTGTTGCTATTTCCAAAGCAGTAAAAACATAGAGGAGGGAGGAAGTTTCACTTGGATATCTTTTATTCAAGAAATGCTGCTTTATGGAAGACGCTAACCGGAACACTAGTTTTAACCTCTTCAGGTGGTCAACTGTTATCTGTCCCATCCTCACAATCTTCATTTCCTACTCTTACATAACACATACTTCATTCAGTAACCCTCTGCCATGAGTGGCTCTGTAGCCTTGTATTGGGTGAAAATTTAGTTGAAAAAAAAAAATAAATAAATAAAAGTCTATACTATAGAGTATTTGATGAAACCAAAATGGTAGCAGCCATGAGAAATGGCCTTGTCTTTATAGTCATTTATTTCCAATAAATGACAATTTTCTATTTCTCCCCAAAATGGGCTAATGGTCATAAAAATTCAGCAGTGAAAGTGTTAATGTATATGAGTGAATTTAAATGTTAAATTCTTATTTAACATAGTCATTAATTAAATAAAATCCAATAGTAAGAACTGATACTCGAAAAAAATGAAATGTATAAACTTATTTGAATTAAAAATACAAGTTAAAAATCTTTTTTTTCATGTTATATTTACAAAAGCTAGAACAATATCAGTGCCTTTTATCTTTTTGAAGTGATTGCATAATTGAGTGTTATTCATACAATTTTTGGTAATTAAAATCCAAGGTTTTTGAACAAATAGTACAATAAAATCTACTTGGAAAATACAAAAAAAAAAAAGACATTGTGTGACAAGAAATATTTTGACATCACAAAGTAAACAGGATTTTGTCAAAAAAAACATGAATGATTTTGGCTATTTAAGTCATATCTAAAAGGTCAAAAGGCAAAGTGAGAAGAAAAGACTAAACATCAATTGCAAGAAGATAGAATGCATGGTTGTCAGCCCAACAACAAATTATGAATTGGAAAGATACCCAAATCAAACAAATACAACAATTTAAATATCTGGGAAGTGCCTTAACAAAAATTATGATAGCAAAAAGTTTCTTCCAAAAGCTAAGCAAAGCATTAAGAAAAAGGGAAAATTTGATTAGAAACAAAGAAAGGAATATGGAACTGTTATATAATATCAGTTTTCCTATATGGCAGTGAATGCTGGACCATCTATGCACAGAAGAAGAAACTTGAGGCAATAGAAAGGCTTTACAGAAAGATGCTAAGAATATCATGGGCTGAACATTAATTTAGAGAAAATAGAAACAAAAAGGAAACTTATACTCAACATCAGAAAGAGCTGAAATTTCTAGGATACAATTAGGGAAGAAGACTTTGGGAATTTGACGCTCAAAGGACATTGAAGGCAAGAGGAACAGAGGAAAATAGCGCATAACTTACCTAACAAGCTTGTGTAAATGAATGGCAGAACAGGGTTTTAGATACCAAAATGACAAAATTTACTAAGTGTTATAAAAGGACAAGGAATTGTGGAGAGCCATGGTTGCCAAATGCTGAAGGGACATGTCCTATTGAAGTTAAATATAGACTTTATTTTATTTATTTATTTATTTTTTTTATTTTTTTTTTTTTTTTGAGAAGTACTTGATAAAACTCAAGTTGCCAAATGTAGAATTTTACAAACATAAAAAACCAGTTGCATTTACATTTATGCCAGGGATCAAGGCCCCGCTTTGTTAAAGCTACCTGCCCTCCACTCTGATTATTCATCAAATGTGATTACTTAATATGAAGGTGGAACTGTGATTTATGCATAGAGCATTGGATTAAGTGCATTGACAAGGAAGGAGATTGCTGAAAATCCAACATAAACTAACATAAATGTTACTCTCTCTGCACTTGTCCAAGAGCTTCATGAAGTAGGCACTAAGAACTTTTTCTGACCCTGTAATATTATCCTGATAAAATATTTAACATTGCCCTGCTAAATTTCATATTTCTATGACATAGAAAACAAAGAAATTTTATCTACATAGATGATTGAGATTTGAAAGTAACACAAATTCAAACCATATTCAATTTTTATGCTATTCTTATTAATCCATTGTTTGGTTAACAATATGGAAACCACATGCAGTGTTCAAATTTTGGCAGTAACAGTTTGTTTACTTTGAAATACTTTTCAAAGGAAAGACATGAACCTGTTTCTTTACTCTCTACCAGTTATGAGTAAAATAGAAAAGGCAGACAAGGCTATTTAGCCTTGGATGACAACTGGTCTTCGAGAATGTGAACTCTATTCAAGCTAGGTCTGAAGTGAAGTAAAGGAGAGCTGGGCAGAAAGCTAATAACCTTACCCTCCCTCAAATCTGCAATAGTACCCCCACCAAATGGTGTGTGCTTGCATCCCTATGCTCTACAATGAGCCTGTAAGGAATTAATAAAATTACTAATAATGCTTTCAAAAGTTAACACTCAGGGCTAATTTTCTTTGTACATCAGAATCTGATATATGCTTAAGTTAGGTAACCTATCTTTACCTGACTCCTGTCTCTGGGTAACCTCCTGCCCTTCTCCCAGTAGAGTTGATAAACTTATTATTTGCACTTTAATAAAACTTTAGGTGTTGGTGGTTTTTTTTTTTTTCCTTTCCATTTTGTATGAATGTATAGACCAACACTCTGTAAAAGATAAAAAGAAAGTAAAAGAAAAACATTACAATAGATAAGAGAAGAAGGTATAAAAGGCTGTTGTCAAATACTTACATACGCAACATTTCATGTTGAAGCTATTAGCAGTTATTGACTAAAATGTTTGGAAAAATCACTTTTAAGTAAATTCAAAATGGCTCTCTTTATTGTATTGGAACTACAATTTTACAAATCATTTCTTTTGAGATGTTTTAATTGTCTCAGTCATTGGTGGCAATGAAATATCAAGGAAGAAATTTGTTTGCCTGATATATTTTATCTCTCAATACTGGCCACTTGCTTTACCATCATTTTTTGTTCCTCTTCTGTCATCCATTCACACAAACTCATTAAGTAGTTTACTCACTGTTTTCTCTTCCACTTGATGTAAAAAGTTATAAAGGTTATGAATTCTTAAACAGTGAAAATATTTAAAATTTAAAGTAAAAATCTTTAGAAAATATAAAAATTAAACATTTAAATATAAAATAAAAAGAATGAATATTCTCAAAGTTTAATTTTCAACAATGACGAATTTAATGAGTAGAAAGTTAAGTTTAGAAATCTGGCTTTTTTTCCAGTTCAATTCTGAGTTCATTTTATATTTTTCATCTTTTGCTTGTATTGATGTTTATTAAGTCTTGGTTTTGCAACTGTTTTCAATAAAGAGAGGCAAAATAATTTTTTTTTTTTTTTTTTTTTTTTTTTTTTTTTTTCCTTACATGAAATTTGTTTTAACTAAAGTCAGTTGGTATTTCTTTCTTGATTTTTTTTTTTTTTTTTTTTTTTTTTTTTTTGGACACTGAATTAAACTTGTACTTAAGTTTGACCAGAAATGTTACTTTTACAATCTTATTTTGGTGCTTATTACTTTTAGAAACCTGACTAAATGTTGTAATACCAAAGACTTCACATGTTTTCTGCAGCCACACTTATTGGTACTTGTTGTCTTATTTTGGTTGTGATGCTCTTTTTTATTATTATTATTAGAACACTTACTCAATTACAAACTACACGTATCTACTATGCAATGTTGCCCACAATAAAAAAAAAAAAAAAAAAAATAATGTTGAATCACGAGGGAAAGATGAAAGCTGAAAGTTTTGGAAGAGAACAAACCTGTCTAAAGATATTTACCTCCACTCCAGGATGTTTTTACTTAAATCACTTTACAAGTCCTAACCTTGTGGTAAATTATTAGCTCAGAGCTCAGCCTACAATCTATCTCTTTCTCTCTCTTTCTCTCTCTCTCTCTCTCTTAAGTGATTCCCAGCAGCAGTCATTCCTTGATAAGCTTATTGCAAAATCTATCTGACCTCCTGAGTTAGAGCTGTTCAATTTCCTTCCTGTCGTTTCAGTTTCTTGACTTGGTTCCCAGCTAGAATTCTGAGCTTCTTTATGTCTTTGTGCTCTTATGGCACCAAAGCTCCCACTTTTAAATTGAGATGCTGGGTTTGTGCCTTTGACTTCTTCCTGTAAATATACTGCATTATATGGAATTGTTCCCCTAGCTCACTTAAAACACTTTCCCTTTAAAGCTCAATCCCTAAGTGCTTAACTGTTTGATATTGTCAGTCTTGTATCAGATGTATCCTCAACCTGACCGGGGAGAGCAGACCTAAGCATTACTCTCTTTAGCATCTGCTCCACTCTCTTTTTACCAAAAAAGCAGGCTTGAGTGAAAGAGGAAAAGATTATGAAGAATAAAATTCTATTCAAAATGTGAAGCAGATCATGCCTGTTATCACAGTTTTGTAGAAGAACCAGTGATCTTTCCACAAATGGAAAATCTTTGACTGAACCTGTAGAGGTTTTTACCTTTTCTTGCCCACTTGTGTACACCATTAAAATGAATTTGAATAGGTTTTGGTCTTTAATCATTTTCCCAAAAATTCTTTCAGACAATGTCTATAACTACAATCTGTGATAAAATTTTTAATAACATTTGTGCCTCTTTATAGTAATGTGAATATGTGAGCTCTAAAAAGAAAAACTGAAAAAAACTGATAGTAGTAAGTTAAGCAAGGATTGTAAGAAAATGGAATTCATGGTTAGCAAAAGGGACAGCGCAAGATTGGAGTTACACATTGGGGACATCAAAATTAAGCTGTATAAGAAAATGGAATGTATGGGGGTGAACCTAAAGGAACATCCTAAGATGGGATGTCAAAATTAACTAAGTGTAATAATTCATCTATTTGAATAATGTAATAACAGAAATCCAAAGACACTAAAAATAGTGCTTGACTGCTGTGTAATAACCATTCTTCTATATCACAGTGGAAGCTGGGCAATTTTGTCTCAAAAAGACTTGAGGCAACTGAGACCTGTTCTTTCTAAAGAATGTTGAGAATGCCATGAACAGAAAGTTGTAAACATACTTGACAAGTTTGTGTCAGTGGATTGAAGAACAAGTACGACAAAGATTAAGAAACAGCAGGTATTGCTGAGAGCAATAAAAACGGGGAGTGATATATTAACCTGTTATAAAGTTTGTATAATATTCATAGTTGCTGGTTAGTAAGACTAAGGGAAATACAGGAACAAAGGGTTGAGTGAAAACTGGCTCAATTGCATGAGAACATGGATTGAGAATACAGTTGTTCAGTATGACTGAAAAGTTCTACGCCTTTGCAATCCATTTTTTTTTGCTCTGATCCATACACTTGTCATACAAATGGATGAGTTCATATTTCAATAATAGGTGTAAAGTCTTGAATTGATAATGCAGCCAGACACACACACACACACACACACACACACACACACACACACACATATATATATATATATATATATTACATGAATCATACAAAAAAACAGATATAGAAGTTAATGATATAAACTTCTATATCTGTTTTTTGTATGAATGATTCATGTAATGTAAATTGAACTGCACCACATACTTTTTATATATATATATATATATATATATACACACACACTTGTTAAATAGCAGAGCAAATTGGGCTTTCTAGCCTTGATTGGCAATCAGTCTTTTATATACTGCATCCCTTCAAGATATCATGACTCTCCAGAAATTCCTATCCCTTATGACCCTTAATCAGTTTTTCTCCCTTTGCCAAGGCTCCTGACTCCTCCCATTAGACCATCCATTTGCCCAAGCACATCAGGTAAGTAACTTGCTGCTGTCTCCTATCTTTTTTGCCCTCAATAAGTCCTATGCTGTCCTTCCTCATGTATCCAAGGAATTTTAGCTATTTCTTCCTGATCATGACTGTGTTCTTTCCATTGCCATTTTCTTTAAGGCTTCCTTGCTATTCATTTGCTCCATCTATGGAATTCTCAATATTCTTCTGTAGATGCATATCTGTTGCCTCCAGTTTTTTCTTCATCCATGGAGAGATTGTCCAGCATTCACTGCCATATAAGAGGATGGATAACACCTAGCAATCTCTCCCTCTTTTCTAATGAAAGTTTTTCTTTTCTCAGCACCTTACTTATCTTTTGGAATACCTCTTTTGATTGTCCAATGTGTGTTCAGATCTCTGTATTGCATTTTATATCCAACACTTGAAACACTTCCCAGATATTTAAATTCCTGCACCTACTTCATGTTGACATCTCCAATTTGTAACTTACATCTTTTTCACTTGCTGATTACCAATCAATGTAGGAAATGGAAAAACTCAATTCAAACCCAAGGAAGGTTGTTCAGAGACTTCATCGCACACTGTACATCATTTCTATGTTATTAGATCTGAAAAGTGTGGCTGATTTTACACAAGCCTTTTTATAATCAAATCATATGCATTGATAGTCTGGTGATTCAGTTCTATGAAGTGAATTGTTAGTCCCTTATATGACAGAGACCGTATATATATATATATATATATATATATATATATATATTCTGTTAATACGTTATTTTAATAGATACAATTTATTTAAGTAAATTTCCCCAAATGATTATATCTACTCACAAAATGTACCTTAATGTAAACATTGACAACATTTTATGAGCAGATATGATCAATTAGGAAAGATCATTGAAGATTTGTTGTGTATAAACAGTAATTCGGACTTTGCTAACCAGGTGCTTCTTTGTGACTGAATGGTTAACAGCACATCAGAGCAAATGATGGTTCCCTTTGGGGGTTACAGGTTTGATTCCTGTCAGAGAAGCACATATTTTCTATGGTATTTCTCAAACATTCAGACTGTTAAATGTAATTATTAGGTTGGTGCAAAAATAAGGACATAATAATGTTGTTTGTTGGCGTTAAAAAATACGTCAAAAACGACATTATTACGTCATTATTTTTTCACCAACCTAATAATGTTTATTTACAAAACAGAACATTTACTTAAATAAATTGTATCTATTAGCATAATGTATAAACAGAAAATATATTAAATAATTGTTGCACTTAATTCATTTCATTATTTATATATATATATATATATATAGGCACAGTGGGGTAATGTATAGTCGCTTGGATTGAAGAATCGGAGAGCCGAGTTCGAATTCCAGTCGAATCCATTGCATTCACTTACATGCTAATACCCTTGGGAAAGGTGTGAATCCTCCTCTTCTCCCTCCAGCTATGGGTAAATAGCAGGACAGACTGGGTTCTATGGCCTTGGATGGCAACTGGTCTAGAAGGACAACTCTGAATTCAAAACCTGCGTTTGGGGTCGTAGTGCACCAAATTTCTGTATTTGGCCCTTCAAAAAGTGTGGATGGTCCTGCATGAAACTTTCACCACTATAATCAAAATCACATGTGCTGTTGTTGGGCTGTCGGTTTTCTAGGAACTGATCTGCTTGACCCTTGTACGTCGAATTGATAGGAGACTCAAGAGTATATATATATAAAATAGTCTAGCAGACTATTATTTTTTAGATAGTTGTATTCTCCTATTTCCTCATTTTGACCTTTGAGGTCAGATACAGGAAAATAGGAACTCGTTTTTGATTGGTTAAAATCAGCATGAGAATGTTAGTGATTTCAGGGAATTAAGTTTTACGTATTATTTACATTATTCGGACTAGTGTCCTCATCTTTGCTGCCATATTTATTACAACGTTTCGGCCATTGTACACTACAGCCTTCTTCAGGTGGTTGGAATGTCGAACTGAACCCTTTATTTTGTTCACTGGAGTAGACTGTTCTAGTTTCACATGCCATGTTTAATGGATGTCAGTTATCTCCTGTTATATTCCCTCTCCAAGTTCCCCACTGCCTTAACCGGGTATTGAACTCACACTCTTTGGGTCCTGTCACTGGATCTAACCAACACCTTTATCCTCAAGAACACATGGCATAGTGGATAAAGATATGGAACTAGAACAGTCTACACCAATGAGCGAAATAAAGGGTTCAGTTCAACATACCAACCACCTGAAGAGGGCCAGAGCACACAATGGCCGAAACGTTGTAATAAATATGACGACAAAGATGAGGACACTAATCCGAATAATGTAAATAGTGTACATAATACGTCATCTCAGAAATATAGGTAGATACTAAGTTTTACACATCGAAGAATGTAGATGTGTTATTTTTGTTTATGGAAACTGCTCCTCCATGGGGATGATAGAATGACACCGCTGGTTAGTTATTTAACTCTGATGCATTTAATAAAATATTTAACTATGACATGTTTAATAAAATAGATAAGTTTAAAACCCCTTTTGTTGAAGTTCTTATTTATTGCCAAACTAAAAAAAAAAACAACCAGCGATTGGCAACCAGGAGTAGACAAGTGAGAGAAGATACATTATGGAATTGACTCCAACAACCAAAATACCTTCCCTAGAACAAGGAGGCTATGCAACAATATGAGAGTGAGTGAATGTGGATTTAGCAGCAAGAATCAGTCTTTTTGGCAGTTTGTCATACAATCTCCTATGTGACTAAATTGATATTTATAACCTGTATGAATCCAATTGATGACAAGTATTCATCATTTCACTTCAAGTGTTCTATCTTAACTGTGTGGCTTTGTCTTTTGATGTAGTCAAAATCATCCATACTTTTGAGATGAGGAATCATAAAAATCTTGAAAATTTAATCAAACTGATCCACTTACGTTTTGTTTGAGTTATGACATTGTTATTGATTTCTGTCAAGTGGAAAGGCTATGTATTTTGGGTAGTGTATGCTCACAGATGGTGAAAATTACTGACATATGGTAGACTTAAGCACTACCCTTGAAATATAGTTTGCAAAAGTCAGGATTTTCTTCACTTCAGCAAAAGGCATTAATAGTTGAACTACACTCTTTGTATTCTCCATTACAATTCTCAGGATCTGAAACTACTTGCAAGTGCAACTCTCTATGGATTAGGCTGTCATTGTTTTCATTTTTGTCCTGAATATAAGTACACTTCATATAAAGACAAGGGTCATAATACTTAGGAAAGCTCTTGAATTGTCACTTAGAAAAGCTTTAAATGTTCAGGAAGAACTACTTGAGATGGTCAGATTAACAAGATAACAGCCTTTCTGATAGCACAAGTAAACTGAATGGGGCTTGAAAAGATAGATTGTGTATTTAGAGTGTTGAAATTCCATCTTTTTTTTTTTTTTTTTTTTTTTTTTTTGCTATTTATGCTTATTTCTCTTTCGAATTGGTTGATGAATTGGAAAGTTGTTTATTGAATATACCATTGGCTACAATGCAATACTGTTTATTATTCTTTAACAATAAAACTCTGGATTCAGTAAGGGATTGTACAAGCAATGAGAATTTATAAATATTTAACTATTCAAAATGTGGGGGGAGACATGTTTCTTCCAGAAAATCTGTTTATACTTGAAGAGAAGTGCTTTTATTTTATATAATTTAAAACTTAGCCAAGTGGGTCCTAAACAGACATTCCTCTGCCAGCAATTAATTTTTTGAAATAAGGGCATTTTTATTCCAATCCTACTGCTTATTAATATTCTTAAATGTCTTCTGAAACATTCTTTCAGTCTTTGATAGTCAAAACCAAGAAGACTTTACAATTGAATATTGATCAGGACATAAACACCTATATTTGATCTTTCTCCTTCACTTATTATATAATAGTCTTTCTTCCGACCCTCCCCTATAGTTCTAGCATCAGGAATTGAGTGTATGTTTTAACAGAACTACTCAGTCTATTTTTGTATAGTAAAACTTCTTGGTGTTCATGTAACAATGAACAATAATAGGAATTGTTTTTTTTTTCT
Organism: Acanthosepion lycidas; assembly: GCA_963932145.1. Lineage (NCBI taxonomy): Eukaryota > Metazoa > Mollusca > Cephalopoda > Sepiida > Sepiidae > Acanthosepion > Acanthosepion lycidas. Next base: position 55,284,874 of record OZ010572.1, on the reverse strand, counting down.
TCCAGCCTTTTGGTCATTACTATTATTAGGTTAGGGGTCATGTGTGGGGCTAGAAGTATTGAGTTGATTTTTTAATAGACAAGAGTGAAACAAAACAGGATAGAAATATTTATTCTATCAAAACATTTTTTTTGTGTAGAGGAGATTTAAAGGAATGTTAAGAATCACTGTAAATAATGAAAGAAAAGTTGAACTTATTCTGCTGGTGAATTAGGATTTGAGTGAGGTGTATTGTCTACACTATGTAAGTCTATTGCACATTGTTAATTTTAGCATTCTCTCTCAATAACAGCCTGCAATGAAAGAGAGCTAGCCTCTTCCAATTTCAAGCATGTATTAATTTATGTTTATCATGTCACACCTCAGAGAGACCATAATTCTATCAATGTTAATATCTTGGCAACTTCAAAACTAATCTAATTCCTTTTTGTAGCCAACTGAGATTGAAATGTTTAGTGAATATGAGTTCATGCTTAAATATGAATATTGCAAAAAGTATATATAAAGAAATTTTCATATTTGAAAAGAGTTTCTAAATAATAAAAAAAATTATTTTCAAAAGATTGATTTAAAAAAAAAACATTAAAAAAAATCAAAAAATTGTTATATATAAATCATCAAATCTATAATAAGAAAATGAAAGAAGTTCATATAAAAATGGATTCTGACTTTCCACTTTTTGGTGACATCAGAGGAAGTTTCAAGGGGAATAAGTAAAAGTTCATATCAATTTAGAAAAAATGGAAGTAAAAAAAAATTTTTTTTCCCAAACAAAATGAAAACTGACTAATATAACTAACGAATTATTTTAAAATACAAAAAAAATGTACAAATTAAAAAGAAAATTATTTTAGAAAAACTTACATAATTCATCTGGAAATTTTGAAAAAAAAAGAAAATAAAACTTATAAAAAAAAAAAAAGGAAAAAAAATGTCAATGTTAAGAAAATAAAATCCTTAATAGTTTTAAAAATATTTTTTAAAAAGCGGGCTTTAAGGACAAAGAGAAGGAAATGCAAAAAAAAAAAAAAACTGGAATTTTAACTACTCTTGATTTGCTGTAGGTGAGAGGAAGTTGGATAATGTTGTATTTAGCTGGTATTACACAGAAATAGAAATTATTAGAATCAAAAGAAGTTTATAACAAGGATAAAGAAATGCTAAACATATTGGGCTGGCATTTAACTCCTCAACTTTCTAACTTCAGTGAGCAAATCTTTCAGTTTATCTTCTGGCCATGATTTCTGTGATCTGAGTGCACATTGTGTCAAAATTACAAAGCAGATATCTCTTGAACTTGCAGTAGATCTTCAACATTAATTCCCTGATCACTGTCATTATTAAATCTTTTCTCAATTTTAGTATAAATTTATATTAAGCAAGTTTTGTTTGTAGTGTAGTTTAAGAATATCAACATTATTTAATATCCTCCTCATTATTATTACTATTAAATCTTTTCTCAATTCTTTCAATATATTTATCTTAATAAAATTTAATTTGCAATAATGATTCCTTATTTTAATATATACTTTACTTTAATGAAATTTATTTTAACTGCTATTAGGGGATTATCTTTTGTCAATTTTGATATTTATGAATTTTTGTCTCATATCCTACAAAGCAAAACAGAAGGTAGGATTGTGCTATGCTACTTTTTCAAGTAGGGTGGGCCTACTTTGAAAATCAGCATTTGAAATCTTATTTTTTACCTGGGATTGAACACTAGTCTGTAAACTTCTAAATAATCAATTTGTCAAGTATTTAGCTTTTTCTGGTATAAGACCACAAGAATATACAAAGGATGATCCAGAACTAATCTTATTTCAAAGGAACTACAACAGGGGTCATAATAACACCATTGATGAGATCAAAATTTCACCTACAAAACACTATTTTTTCACATTTTCATTACTATCAGATATGAATTTTCATTTCAGGGATCAGTATCTGCTGTGTTGACTGGAATATTACTTGACACCCCCATCAATGTTTTCACTCCTGAAATTCATTGCTCACATCCATTGTTTGGTTTCTGTGAATATCCAGCAAAAGTTGATAAATATTTTCTTTGTAGAGAATTTTTATATTAGGTTGGTGCAAAAATATCGTTTTTTGACGTATTTTTAATGTCAAAAAACGATATTATTTTTGCACCAACCTAATACATATCTGAAAGAAAGCAAAAACCTGATTGGTTATTGTGAGAAGGTTAAACCTCTGTCCTTTGACCAATATCTGTCATAACAAAATAGGAGACATTACTTTAGAAATAATCTTTGCATCGCCAATTGTAGATGACCTTCATTGGGGTAGTAAGTCTGAAATGCGTTTGCTAATCACTGTTCTACACTGAGTTGCCCTCTTTGTATCCGTTAATTTAGTCTCACATTGTACCATGTGTGGATTATTTAGTATAATCTTATAGGAAAAAGGTTCGCAGAGAAAAATCCTCTTCCCATAAATCATTCACTTAATCTCTTTTGATAGTATCAGCCAATAAAAGTATAAAACAATTCTTATAAGTGGCCATAATTTTTCTTTTGTAAAATTTCTGTTGGTGAATAATATGAGACTCTTCTTTATTGCTTTAGCAACAACAGAGACAAATTTGGTTCCCATCCTTTTGTAATGGTGGCAGAATACTGACTGTATTCTATACCACATCAAAATCTGAAGAAGTTTTGGGAAGAGTTGAAAACTCTATTCTTGGACTAGTCAATGAGATTACTGTTTTCCTTTTTGAAACAGGCAAGCCACATAGGATGTCACTTGCTGCAATTTGTTTTTAACCATTGACCTGATGGTATCTGTGGCAGAACCAGATTCCATTGCACAGATGACAAGAAAAGCAAGAGAACTACAAGGATGTCTCTTGGACTGACAGATAAGTGTCTGTACACATAGCTGTAAAGATATCTGGCTTGGTAGACCATGAGTCAATGAACCTTTAATCAGATCGATTCTAGCAGAAGCAGCTACAGGAGACTGACGAGCATTCAAAGCAATACTTCCATTACCAATGCTGGAAGCAGAAATCTCATTTTTTAAATTTCTTTTTCTTGACATTTCCTAGACTAACCAAAGCAACTTTCGTTTACTACTGACTGACTGCTGTTGATGTGGTTCTATTGTACAGAATTGTATTTTGAATATGAATTATTTGTAAATTCAGCAAATGGAAGACTTCAATCATTCAGAATTATACGAATCAAATTAATCCTCTTTTCAAAATGAAACTTTCTTTTTGGGATAGAATTTCATTTTCCCAAATGATTTTTTTTAATGGTTTTATGTGTTTTTTTTTCTTTTTTGATATCCCTCCATTCAAGGCAGTAAAGCCACTAAGACACAAGGGGTTACAATGAGTGTGTAAGAATTAAGAACAGAAACATTACTAATGTGTGGGAAGAGGAAAGTAATCAGAACAGTAGCTAGTGATTAATATTATATTTAAAATTTTGCAGATTAAAGTTGGCTAGAAAGCATAAAGCCAAAAGTGAGTTCCACAGGCAGCAAGTGCAAGAAAAGAAACTGTTAGCATAGAATTTGTGGTTACATCCAGCCAACTCAACTGGAAATGGGTGAGAGCTTGATGCCAGTCTAGTACTGCGTTTAAATTCAAAAAGTCGTGGTAGCATAGTGAAGACCTCATCCAAACAATTAGCATGAAAATATTTATAGAAAAGGCACAGGGAGGTAACCTTATAGCAGCTGGAAAGTGACTGAAGCCGAGCTACCAAATCAGGACCAATAATATTGCTTAATTCTTCTTTGAATTTTATCAAGGAGATGAAGGTAAATAGCAAGGGCACCGGACCATATGTGGCAGCAATCTTCTAAGCATGGGTGAATGGTAGACATAGATATGTAAGATAGATTCCAGAAAGAAAAATTCTCTTGCACAACACAGTGAACCAACTTTCTTAGCAGAAAGTTATGGGAAAGGTTTTGAGAGTCTACCCCAAGAAAAAAATGTTCTGTATTCAGCAACATCCCGAAAACTCTTGCAAAGGTGCTGGAACATTTTGCATTGGCATTTTACCAACAAGTATAGGGGAGGCCTACTGCATAAATAATAGTCTGTCCTCCATATCTATCTACCCAGGCCTTATTCACTGGAGAGACAGAAGGCAGCAGAAGCTTCAAAAGATATTACCTCTGAAACATCTTCCCTTGTACAATTCTATAGTTTATCATGACCTAGAGATGTCTAGGAGAAAGTTTAATTTTACTAATATCTGTATATACAATCCCTTTTTGTCCTTTTTTAATCTGCTATTATCATGGGCACATGGTTGAATGATTAGAATATCAGTGTTGTCTGAGATCAGGTTGTTTTGTCGAGCATGTAATTTCTTGATATATCAGCCTGGGGAGACAATCCCAGAGTTGGGAAGTGTTTGAAAACAATGTCATCAATCAACCCAAGCCTTATGAACGAAATTGGGCAAATGAAACTGTCCAGAAGCTAATTGATGGCTGTGTTAGCACCAAATCATGAGTCATTATAGCCAAATGTTTGAACATAATGACTTTGTTCAATAAATGATAACACCAGTTTATGTGCTCTCTCAAAAAACTCGAAAGTCTGCTTAGCATAGTTGCAGTATACAACACAAGTTGGCTCTGTAGTCATTGAAGAAACAAATGTGCCTGAGTAGGCATCTGCAACAGGGATTATGCAGCCACCCTAGCAGACGAGTGTACACAGAAATGAGCAATTGTCCCCCCCCCTTTTTTTTTTAACTACTTGAAATTTTATCTTTTCTATAATTAAAAGATTTGATATAATGGAATTATATTTTTTGTACAAAGCACTGGAATGGATTTCTAGATTTATGAAAACTATTTTCAAGATTTACAAAAAAAAAGTATGCAAAGAATTGTTTTCTCTGTCATGATGTAAAATTTAAGAAGTTAATTTTAGAAATCATTGCTTTTATGATTGGGTGCTCTATTATTTTAGCATTGTACCTGATTAGAAAATATCAGCAAGGCACTTGCAAGATAATTATATTTAAAAAAATTTCTTTTGCAAGCTATTTTTTGTGAATTTAATTTTTTTTTTCACTAAATATTCCAAACTTTATGGCCTTGTTAAACTAAGCTTAGAAAATACAGCCATGGACAAAATTATGGGAAAGGTGTATAAAAGATAGAAATATAATTGAAACTCATTTATTTTATCATTTAAAGAAAAAGAACAAAGCAAAAATAAATTTAACCTATATTTAATACTTTATACTGACTCCTTATGCTTTTATAACTGCCTTTAAGTGCTTTTACACATTGGAGATCAGTTTAGTTCAAATATTTGGCTCAGTGTTCTGCCATTCTCTATGAAGTTTGGCTTCTAATTCGCATTTTGAAGAATATTTGTGCTCCCTCACTCTTGTACCTAAGCATGACCATGGATGTTCAATGGGATTCAGGTCAGGGGATTGAGGAGTCAACTTCATTACCCTCACTGCTTTCTTTTCAAACCAACTCTCCAAAACTTTGTATGTTTGACATGGTGTGTTGTCATGTTGGAAGATTACTCCATCTGATATTGTTGAAAATTTTCTCCAATGAAGGTTGGTAACATTGGTATAATATACTTGTATAAGTGTTGGAATTCATTCTACTCTCACATGTGTATAACATACCTGTCCTGGAAGACGACATGCTGCCCCAAACATTACACTCCCACCTCCAAATTGTTACATTTGCGGCAATACATTGAGCATCATATGCTTCTCCAACTCTTCTACTTCTCTTAGTGTATCCAAATAAAATATTTATCTGCATTTAGACAAAAATAGTTCTTGAGCAAAATGAATCATTTAATTAATTAGTTCCTTTACTCTTATCTCTTAGATTGCAGTCTTATTTGTTCAAGCCTTTCATGTGAGGCAACTTTCTCTATTAAGTAATCATCTTGCTTCAACCTGGTCTTCAAATAGACTTTGCTGTCACTGTCTTTCTTATTATGTTGTTAGTATTTTTCTTCCTAGAGATATTTCCATTTCACTGTTATTTTAAACACAAGATTTTTAACATGAAAAGATATTTAGCAAAAAGCAATTTATATAATACCAGGATTAATCACTGAATCCTAGATACCATTGATCATCTAAAACATAAAGGGAACAGATTAATTAAATGGTTCATTGGCTTCTATTTTCGTTGTGAATTCTTTATCTCTACTTTATGAAATCTCAAGACTTTTGTTTCATTGCATCTCACTAGTACAACTTTCTAACAACAGTTATCATATGATGGCATTGGTACACTAGTAGTGTAATAATGGGGAAAAAAATGAGGCATTTATATTACAGACTTATTTTTCAACACAATCTTCTTGTTGTCAATGCACTTAATTTAGATAATACAGGGTGCGACAAAAATATATATATATATATATATATATATAGTGGTTGACATTGAATTTAAATTTTTACCTCCCCATATAAGACATTATTTGCACTGGTGCCTTCTTTTTAGTCAATGTTTTACCATTATGTGGGAGGTGTTTTTGTTGCACCCTGTATTATTCATAGATTAAAATGTGTCCAGCTGCAGAATTATTTCTTCCTGTATACCTTGAAAAGGTTTTCTTTTACGTGTTAAGTCACTAATATCTGCAGTAGTCTTAGCGGTTACAATCAAATAATTTTTCTAAGTCTAATTACATGAACATTTTAGTGCTCGAAAAATGTGTAACATATGTTTTTATGCTTCTGTTTCAGGATGGCTAAATCATGTTTGAAAATTAAATGTCATACTTTTATTGGAAGTATTATTTTTCCTTTTGTTTTAATGGTGAAAATTGACAAACTTGAAAATTTTCATTATTCTGAATGAATACAATGTTCTAATCAACATCCATATTCCATTGAGAGAACATTCTGTAACTGAATTTCATTCATAGATAAATAGAAACTTATTTAGGACAATTACAAATGACAGCTCTCTATGTATGTATGACATAAGTGTTTTTTTTTATTTTTATATATATTTAATTACAGTGTAACCCGGATATAAGAGAAACCCGGATATGAGAGAGATTTTCTCTGGTCCCAAATTAGAGCCTGTGTTAATGTATATAAAATAGACCAAACCCGGATATAAGAGACTTCTTCTCCGGTCCCGACAACTCTCTTATATCCAGGTTACACTGTACTTTATTATGGACAAATCAATAAAAAAAAAAAAAAAAAAAATGACAACGGTTGTTACCGATAATTATGCTGGTTATTTTTCATCTGGGTAACACAAGGTAACCTTGTTAGTATAGTTCATAATACATTTTTATTTATTTTCCTATGTCTATTCATATCTTTTTCAAGTAAACATATGAAACTTAAAATATCTTTATTTCCTTTTTGTCGTTGCCGTTTTTTTTAAACTGCAGAAAAACATTTGAACTTTAAAACTGGTTCCAGGAAATGAGTTTATAATATTAGAGTAAAGTGACTTACGTAAAATGTTAATCTTCTTTTCTCCCTGCTGGCATCTCCTTTTCTCCTGTAGCTCTTCTTACTCATTGACATTCATCATTGAAAGTGTCATCTTTCTGTGAATTCTAAAGTAAAAGAAAATAAACTGACAAAAGAATATGAAGTGAGAGTTTTGAGAGTTATTAGCATTTGAATAAAAGAATTGAGGTGCTTTACTGCCAGATCTCTGATTATCAGGAATGCTTATGAAGATTGTGTTGTTGAACTTTAAAAATCTTTTACAAAAAATTTATAAACTAGTTTCAAGCAGAGTCCATGCTTTCAACACATGCCTCTGAAATATACAAGTGTAAAATTGATCTTTGGTAAAATATCTTGGCTGACTTACAATTTACAAACATTACCAATTAACAACTGAATCTTTGCCACAGTAGCCTGTTGTGTTATGTGCTCAAACAAAAATATGTGACATGCAATAGTTGCATAATCAATTGCCTGGATCCTTACACAACTCTTGTTCAATGAGTTGTTTCTGATGAAGCACCTTGGTTGAAACCTAATAAAGAGCTTATCATCACAGCATCAGGGCATATGTATGGCTTTGGCCAGAGTTTACTTTCTCCTTGACTGATTACCAATCAGGGCTAGAGAGTCCAGTTGGATCTGCTATTCAACCCATAGCTGGTGGGGGAGAGAAGAGATGAATTCATACCTTTCCCAATGGTATTTGTGTGAAAATGAATGCAACAGACTTGGCTAGATTTTAAACTCTGCATGCTGATACCACTTTCTGCCCTGTTAACTGCTACACTACTCACCCATCCAACATTCTTAATGAGTTTGTTATAAGTCAGTTGCAAAAAGAAAGATAACGTCATATTGATTTAATATTTGCTCATCTGTTCTACAAATTGGGAGATCTTACAAATATAAAACTGAGAAGTAAATGTCTCTTTCTATTTTAATAGTCACTTTTCCTTTTCATATGTGTGTTTACTATCCAATTAATCTATTGGCTGTATGGCTTCTGGTCAAACACTGCAGCTATAGAGATGTCCTTGCAAGTGATAGATTTTACTTGGGACATGTTGACTATGGGTTCTCTCTTGCTGGTCAAATATTTCAGAAAAGAAAAACAAACTTTTTTTTTTTGTTTTCGCTATATTTATCTCTGTATTTTGATCAGTATAATTTCTGATCGTCATCAGGTATAATTTATATGTACTTCACACAAAGGATTTGAAGCTAATAAATTTTTGTTGCAGTCTGAAGTCCTACTAGAAATTGAACCCAGAATTCCATATTTATCAGTACAATAGCAACAAAGATTATAAAATGGCTTTCATTAAAATATCATTATATGAACATGAAACGTCCCTCTTCATTTTAAATGGTTTAGTTATAAGCAAAGGTGATTGAATGAAATACCTTGTGGCCTTCTATCTTTTTGATCTGACCATGGAGCCATCAATTAGGTTTCTATTTTTTCCTGCTCAGTTTGGAAAGAAGACTAAAACTGAATCAATGCTGCCTATCTAAAGCTTTGTGCATTTCTCTATGCCAGAAATTTGTCATTAGAGCTGTTCTTCTTTATTTCAAATTTGAATAAAGAGGTTAGGAGTTTTTATTGAAATAACTTGTCATTTACATTGGATTTTATTTATTGTGGCTGCTGCCCAAGATGCACAAATAAACACCTACTAATTTCTCTGCGTTCGTATTTTGCCCTTATATTCTCCCTCTATTTCTGCCAATATTGCTGCTTTTTCCGCCACTGGTGCTCAGCATTTCTAATTATTGAAAAGAATCAAAAACAGTTTTTCAAGTTATTGGATTTTTTTGTTTGCTTTCTCTGTGTAGCCTATTTTGTTGGTTTGTGGGTGGTCTTTTTATTTATTTTTTTTTTTTTTCCTTCATTCAATTTTTTTTTTTTTTTTTTTTTTTTTTTTTGTGCATCTATTTGTTTCCCTCTTTTCCCTGCAACAATCTTTATCAGATTCTTATTTAATTTTGCATCCTTTTCTTTGTCGTTCCTTTTCTCTGTCTCGTTCCTTTTCTCTGTCTCGTTCCTTTTCTCTGTCTCGTTCCTTTTCTCTGTCTCGTTCCTTTTCTCTGTCTCGTTCCTTTTCTCTGTCTCGTTCCTTTTCTCTGTCTCGTTCCTTTTCTCTGTCTCGTTCCTTTTCTCTGTCTCGTTCCTTTTCTCTGTCTCGTTCCTTTTCTCTGTCTCGTTCCTTTTCTCTGTCTCGTTCCTTTTCTCTGTCTCGTTCCTTTTCTCTGTCTCGTTCCTTTTCTCTGTCTCGTTCCTTTTCTCTGTCTCGTTCCTTTTCTCTGTCTCGTTTCCCTCTTCTCCTGTTTCCCTCTTCTCCTGTTTCCCTCTTCTCCTGTTTCCCTCTTCTCCTGTTTCCCTCTTCTCCTGTTTCCCTCTTCTCCTGTTTCCCTCTTCTCCTGTTTCCCTCTTCTCCTGTTTCCCTCTTCTCCTGTTTCCCTCTTCTCTCTCTTCTCTCTCTTCTCTCTCTTCTCCCTCTTCTCTCTCTTCTCTCTCTTCTCCCTCTTCTCTCTCTTCTCTCTCTTCTCCCTCTTCTCTCTCTTCTCCCTCTTCTCTCTCTTCTCCCTCTTCTCTCTCTTCTCCCTCTTCTCTCTCTTCTCCCTTTTCTCTCTCTTCTCCCTTTTCTCTCTCTTCTCCCTTTTCTCTCTCTTCTCCCTTCTCTCTCTTCTCCCTTCTCTCTCTTCTCCCTTCTCTCTCTTCTCCCTTCTCTCTCTTCTCCCTTCTCTCTCTTCTCCCTTCTCTCTCTTCTCCCTTCTCTCTCTTCTCCCTTCTCTCTCTTCTCCCTTCTCTCCCTTCTCTCTCTTCTCCCTTCTCTCTCTTCTCCCTTCTCTCTCTTCTCCCTTCTCTCTCTTCTCCCTTCTCTCTCTTTTCTCTCTTCTCTCTCTTCTCTCTCTTTTCTCTCTTCTCTCTCTTTTCTCTCTTTTCTCTTTTCTCTTTTCTCTCTCCTCTCTCTCTTTTCTCTCTCCTCTCTCTCTTTTCTCTCTCCTCTCTCTCTTTTCTCTTTTCTCTCTTTTCTCTTTTCTTTCTCTTTTCTCTCTCTTTTCTCTTTTCTCTCTCTTTTCTCTTTTCTCTCTCTTTTCTCTCTCTTTTCTCTTTTCTCTCTCTTTTCTCTCTCTTTTCTCTTTTCTTTCTCTTTTCTCTCTCTTTTCTCTTTTCTTTCTCTTTTCTCTCTCTTTTCTCTTTTCTCTCTCTTTTCTCTCCTCTCTCTCTTTTCTCTCTCTTTTCTCTCTCCTCTCTCTCTTTTCTCTCTCCTCTCTCTCTTTTCTCTCTCCTCTCTCTCTTTTCTCTCTCCTCTCTCTCTTTTCTCTCTCCTCTCTCTCTTTTCTCTCTCCTCTCTCTCTTTTCTCTCTCCTCTCTCTCTTTTCTCTCTCCTCTCTCTCTTTTCTCTCTCCTCTCTCTCTTTTCTCTCTCCTCTCTCTCTTTTCTCTCTCTTCTCCCTTTTCTCTCTCTTCTCCCTTTTCTCTCTCTTCTCCCTTTTCTCTCTCTTCTCCCTTTTCTCTCTCTTCTCCCTTTTCTCTCTCTTCTCCCTTTTCTCTCTCTTCTCCCTTTTCTCTCTCTTCTCCCTTTTCTCTCTCTTCTCCCTTTTCTCTCTCTTCTCCCTTTTCTCTCTCTTCTCCCTTTTCTCTCTCTTCTCCCTTTTCTCTCTCTTCTCCCTTTTCTCTCTTCTCTCTTTTCTCTCTTCTCTCTTCTCTCTTTTCTCTCTCTTCTCTCTTTTCTCTCTTTTCTCTCTCTTCTCTCTTTTCTCTTTTCTCTCTCTCTTTTCTCTTTTCTCTCTCTCTTTTCTCTCTCCTCTCTCTCTTTTCTCTCTCCTCTCTCTCTTCTCTCTCTCCTCTCTCTCTTCTCTCCTTTTTCTATTCATCTTGCATTTCCCTTTTTTTTTTGCCTATTGCTTCCTTACATACCCCCCCACCTTTTTTTGCTTATTGTTCCTTATAATTCTTTTTGTTTCCCCTCATAATTCTTGCTTACTGTTCTGTTACATCTCTCTTTTCACTTACCTCTTTTTCCCTAGAACAATCTTTTCTGATTTTTAAATAGAACTTTTTTCTCTTTTTTTTCTTTATCTTTCTGCTCTTATTTTTTTAGCATACTGTTCACATTTTCTTTCCTAAATAAACTTTTTCTTTTCATTTCTTTCAAATTCTTCCCTAAATATTTTTCAGTTATTTAATTTTGTTATACAATTGTTTCTAACATGTTCCAACTGTTTTCTTTTCTCTTCTATTTGTTTTCATTTTCATTCCTACTTTTTAACTTCTTATGACTATTTTTTCTTTCTTTTTTTTTCTTTCATTAAAATAAAATCCACCCCCACTAGTGTTCTTGAGCTCTATCAGTTGTTTAATTAAACAAATAATAATCAACATCCATCATGAGATTTACAAAGACACTTAGATTATCATCATTTTTATTATTAATCCTTAAGCTACTACACCCCCTCTGCTTTTGTTGCTCGTATTAAAGCTACTCTGTTTTGAAAGTAATGGTTTTATGTTTATTATTAGGCTGCCGAATTCAAGGTTTTCAATTAGTGTGAGAATAAATAAGTTATTCTCTTCTTCACAAACATTTTTCTCTTCCTTTTTAAGGCTATTTAAATAATCAACAGTTCTTTAAAAGTTCTCCATGTCTTTATTTGTGTCGCACAGCATTCCTGCTGTGGAAAATTCTAAAAGGAATTTTTTAAATCTTGTAAGATTAAAAGAAATGAACAAGGAAAAAGCTTAAAATTGTTTCCGCAGGCTTTAATCATTGACAATAGATGACTAGTCCATAATGGAAATAGTCTGACATCTGAAGATACAATTGCCGAGGTCTCTGGTGATAATCTGTGTCCTGTGGAATTATTCAGTGATTTGCTTATTTAAAATTTCTATTTTTTTCTTTTATTGAATTACAATCAGTTGCATTTATTGATATAGTATTATATAACAAGAAAAGTTCTTTATATGTGCCATGGCTCTCCACAGCTTCTCTTTTGAAGCTCTAAGCAATATATTTTCATTCACCATCTCTCCTCTGCCAACCATTTACATAAACTTGTTAGGTATGTTATTCACCATTTCCCTCTGCCGCCTCTTGCTTTCCGTACGTCCTGTGTGCATTAAATTCTCCAAGTCTTTCTTATGTCACAAATTTCAACTCTTTCTAAGTACCTTTTTGTTTCCATTTTCCTTAAAACTTCCTTATTGCTCACATGTTTTTTTCGTAATATTCTTAGCATCCTTCTGTAGAACCACAACTCACTTCAAGTCTTATGTTTTGTGAGAAAATTGTCCAGCATTCACTGCCATATTGAAAGATAGATTCAACCAAGAAGTTCATCACTTTGTTTCTAATGAAATTTTCTTATCTCTTAGTATTTTGATTAGACTCTGGAAGGCATCATTTACTATTCCAAAGCACGTTTGGATCGCTGTCACATTTTCTGTTTTCTGTTACAATGTTAACTAGATAGTTAAACCATATTTTGGGCTGTCCTTCTTGCTAATAACCATGCATCTTGTTTTTACAGTTTGTCCTTTTTTATCATTTCCTTTACTGCTTTGTATAGAATATTTTGCAGTTTCCTTTCTAAGACTCCTATTAACACAACATATGTTATGCTGCTAACAGGTAAAGGTACCAGTCATTAATCAGGTTTTATCTCTACCTACATATAACTTCTTTTTTTTTTATTTATCTATAAAAGGCAGGATGTGTGTGTAACGAATGCATGGACGCAATTTTCAACGGATTTGCACCAAAATTTACATGCACATGCTCCAAGTTAGTGGGAAGGCCAAGACTGTTTTTGCATTTCCCAACTCCCATCAATAGTGGAAATAATCGATTTTTTTTCATGCTTCTACAGCAGTTTTCATGTAGTTTGCGGCCATTTTCTACTGGCCATAGCTGGCAGCCACGAATAGGCAGGAAGATTCTATTGGCCAGCGTGAGAGCCAACAGCTGACTGACAAGAATGTCAGTTTTGTGTTCATTTTGTTTAGTTCTTTTTTCGTAACAGATTTAATGTTCAGTATAGAGCTTAGAAAAAATTCGCAATGTGAGATAGGCAAGAAGTAAGGCATGTAGCAACATCAGCACATCAAAGGGCACTCTTTTAAAGGCAATGAAGTGCAAAAATATCTTGAGTCAAGTGATAGTGATTGCTGTATGAGTCGTACGATTTTTGAATCGAGCACGGGCAATGCCGGGCCATGCTGCTAGTTATTAATAACATCTTTCTTTAATATTTGATCATAACTCTCCACAGATTGGGACAGTGAAGCAGTTTCTTGTTTCCTTCACTATTATTTTGACTTGTTACTCCAGACTGGGTTCCACCCTCCATTAATCATTTTAAAATTGCTTATGGTATCATTAACCTTTTATTGAAAGATTTTTGTTCTATCAGATCCATATTCTTTCAACATATCCAATAGAGAAAGGAATATAAACCTGACTAAATAGAGATTCTATTCAAATCTATTACAAATGCATGTTTAGCAACTTTTTCATTAGATGAAAGTGAAAACATGTTTATTAGAATTTGCCTTAATTTATGAATAAACCTTTTTGTAGCTAATATGAAAGCATAATTCTTTTGTTTCCAGTTTAGTCAATTTTTATTCACAATTTCTTTATTTTATATTCACTAGGAAAGAAAAGATCTGTTTTTAGAAAACAAATCTTTAATCAATGCAAAGCTCTAACTTCCAAGAAGTAAGACTTCAGTTGAATCTTTCCAAAATGGAAACTAAGATCTGGAATTGGAATGAGTGTAGTGATGGCACAAACCCTAAATTCATTATAAAGATTCAAAATGTTGAAATAAGGTAACCCTTCATGTAAGCTGCATAATTCCCTGAACGGCATAAAAATAAATAATATCAAGGTATATACATTTATTACAATTAAACATTATTGTGAGTAATGATAAACTATGCAGTAAATAAATGCTGTGAAAACACAGGACTGTTCTTGTACTGCAGGATTGACAAAATGCTGCTGAATAATGATGCCATGAGAGAATATCCTGTGGTTGATTTCCTCGATTCCAGCATAAGTAGCCCAGCCATCTGAAAAAAATATGGTTTCCAGGCTGAATATACTGTACAATAACCACTTTCAAGAGTCTCTGCTCACCGATCTGGCAGCTCAACTAAGAAACACTTTCCTGAACCCTGCTTGATACCACTGAATAGCCAGGGTGCCATTGGCCATGGTGATATTTATGATGAAAAAAAGATTTAAAGATATAAAATGAGTGATGTTCTTAAATAGTCTTGTCAGATAAAGACTCAAACATAAATGTCATCCATGCAACCAGCTCATCCATTTTCTCAGTTCAATGATTAAAAATAGCTCTAAGCAAATGAATCCTTTGGGTCTTCAGTCAATCCTTTATCAGATGCTATAGACTGGCACTACAAAAGAGCTTTACCAAATAACTGGAGCCACATCACTTTCACATTTACAAAAGCAACCAAAGAGGGAGGGGCAGCACATGAGAAAATAATATAATCAAGATGCTAATTTTCCTCACTACCATAAGCAAAATGTAAGTAAGACTCCTCCCCACCTATACATCAATACTAGAAAAAACAATAATATTTATTGAACTTGAAGTCTCATTTCCTAAACAACTGTTTTAACAAAAGGATTTGATAAATTTCAACTGACAGTAACACTGTTTGGTCAATGAGTGACAAATGTTATTTTCACCGTTACCATAATGGATAAGATATCAAATAACCTAAATGTTATTTCCAACTAGAATCATTTCATATTTATCTTGGGAGAATATATGACAAAGTGGAAAAAAAAGTTTTTGTCTGATGAGTTTCATCCTCTAGGACTTCCTCAGACTAAACTTGTTACGTTGGTGTGACTACACATACACACAAACAAGAGATGCTGGGAATTTTAAATTAAAATTTTTTTTTTTTGTTTTTTTGTATTTGATCTAGCTGATTTCATTTAGATTCTTTTTCTTTTATTTCCATCACTTTTGTATTTTATAAGACTCCCCTAATATTCTTACAAAAGGTGTAGGCACAAAATAAAACTTCTTGTTTTTCTAAATTTATATTTATCCTACATCTTGGTTTCAAGGGTCTGTTAAACTTACAATGTCATACTAGAGAAAAAAACTATCAGTGTTTATTTTTGTGTCAGCCCTGAAACTTAAGGAGTGTTAGCTCATGAAAACACTTTATTATACAAGATAACTAAACCTATAATAAAAATTATAAACTGTCTCAGTTTGATGTTTGGAATTTATGGTAAGTCTATCAAAATGTATCAGCTGCATGATTTCCAGATCAAATTTACCAGATAAACAAAAAGAGGAAGTGACATTCCATCCTCCTGTATCCAAATCATTGATAAAGACAGTCAACAAAAGAGTAACTTCAGGGGAGTTACTTTCAACATCTGTTAACCTATATTCAAAATTACATAAAAATTTTGTAGTTTTTTTTTCCCCTATATGTGTATACAAGCAAGCAAAAAAAAAAAATTGTGTTAATCTTTGAAGTTCAGGAGGTGGGAGTTATGGTGTCTCATCTGTTGAAGATGAAAGTCAGACTTATTACTATGGGATTTGACTCGGGTCAACCCAAACAATACACAAATATTTTGTCTTGCCATATTATGTTCAGCATCTACCTTTTGTTTGTTGCAGTCTTAGGATTACATTTTGTTGATTTCTTTTGCCGTCCTAATACTAGCTTTTAAAATATTAAAGTTGGCTATTTAGCACATAATTTGTAGGCTGTCAAGAATCAATTTCTTTTTTTTTTTTTTTTTTTTTAGAAATAGAATTATTACTTTTTAGCTGGCTGACTTTTAAACACGGCCATTTGTCAGAAAATGCATTCTATATTTTTTGCATATGAAACCAAAGAGCATTAGCAACAGGCTGGTATTTGTGACTGCTACTTGAATATGAAGTTTACAGTTAGTAAATGATTTACATATGGGTCCTCTGTTTAAGAAATGAGTTTAGTTTGAAAGAAATATAAATGTAGAAATTGAAAGATATAGGCTTAATTCATACAAGAAATTCAGAGGTCATACATGAAGTTGGTTTAGTTTGTTTTGCTTTATGGCATATCAACCTCAATGGGTTATTTAATACTGGCAAAATTTTTATTGCTGGTAATGTTTTTCTTCAAAAATCTATTTCTGGAAATATTTTTCTTTGAAGAAATCTATAGCTGGTCATATTTTTTCCAAAGAATGTATAGCTGTTTGTACTGCTGGTATTTTTTAAAAGTATTGCTGATAATAATTTTTCCTTCAAAAATTATTGCTGGTAATAGTTTTTTTTATTACAAAGTATTTCTGGTATTAAAACCTATTTTTACACAAGTTTGGGTGTTAACTATTTACCCATAGCTGGGACCCTAATAGATGCTACCACCCCGGATCAGGGTGGACCTGGGAACACCAGCAATTAAGAGGTGGTTCCATGCTCCTCAAAACCTCCTGATCAGAGGCCTTGCTGCTGAATGTAATTTATCGTCATACCCAGAACAGATACATGAAGTTGGCTTATACATGAGTATATAGGTAAGACTATTGTGCCTGTATGAAATAGCAGGATATTCATGTCTGTAACTGAAGCATGACTCTTAGCCTCTAAATTGTACATCATCAAAGAAAGCAATCTACAAATTCTTTTCTAAATAGTTCCATTAGTAATAGTCAAGGTGTAACTGTAACATCTGAAGCAGGACCCATTTTTAATCATAGTCCTAATTATAAGTCCCATGACAAGTTGTGGTCATAGGGTTGCTTCACAGCTGAGCAATTCTCTCTACATATCTAAGTTTAAAGCCAGAGAAGTGTTCATTCATGTGTAGCCAGTCTTGGACAAGTACATCTGGCAGAACCTATATCTTCAGGGCAAACCACAGCTGATGTCCTCCAATTTAAAGGCTTACTTTGGTCATAGACATGTTTCTATTGGTTCCGTCAGGGTTGACATCCATTTTGATTATTGACTTCAGCCTAGGAACTTCTGTCCCGCAATGTCATGTGATCACTTACATAACAATGGAGCTCAGTCTACCCAATTATGCTAAAATGCTATTGACTCTGTGTTGTGGCCTGTTTAGGGGCCAGAAAGAAAGACACGGAAGACAAAGGTAGGTTTCAAAAGTATATTGAAAATACAGATATATACAAAACAAGAGTGTTAGTAATAAGCATTTAGAAATATACATCCGAACAGTCAGGTTACACTGCATCTCGGCTTCTTTATGACTCTCTCTAGGAAGTCTCACAGTTAGTATTGATGAGAGGAGGAAGAGTTCATACTACTGTAGGAGTGTTTACCACAACACTCTACAAGAAGGTTCATCTGCCCCTTGACAGATCGTCTTTTCAATTCTGCTATGTGTTTGACCATGCTTCTCACCAGAAAATCCCGGTGGGGGAACTGGTTTAGTTGCTGATGACCATGTGGCAGGTAGTATTGGAGTACATGATACCAGTAGGCACTTGTAGAATGACCTGACATAAATAATTTTTTAATACAGGATTCATACCAACTGATTTGGAGCAGCCTTTTGAAGCAGTCATTTTGACACTGTGTATACAAGTTGCACACATTTTGTTAGATCACCTACAACAGTAGTACCTTCTTATGGATGTCTTCATGAACCTGTGAAGTATAGGACCCTAGCAAAACCACACTGGGTGTTGCTGCAGTAGTTTCAGTTACAAGTATGTTTTATGGAATGGACTTGCTATATTTTTGTGGTAATAAGGGTAGTTTAATTTTGTGTTTGATTTTACTTTGATAAAAGAGACATTAGCAACTTATACAAAGTTAAAAACTTAATAGTTAATAATGTACTGGCTGTTCTCTAACTAACACTACCTAAATACATGTACTTGAAGTTAATCCTACACTTGGAACCCCACTGCTTTCATTCAAATTACATTTACTTTGTAATACTGAGGGTGTAATATATATATATATATATATATATATATATATATAGACAGAGAGAGAGAGAGAGAGGGATACAGTCAAGGATGAAATTATTTGTACACCCATCAAATTTGAATATTTTTATCCATTTCTCAGAATCTAATAATGCCTATATGATGCCAGTTTTTTTATGTTATTAAGCACAAAAAAAGAATATAAAACTCAATTTTCAGAACAGGTTAAATGCAACAAATTTAACAGGCAAATTACGCAAAATAGGAAAAGACAAAATTATTTGTACAGTAGAAAATATCATTTTAAATTGATTGCTTCATGTAAGTATAAATAATTTACACAATTATTTTATTGGTGAAGCCTTCTAGACTATTTATTCAGTAGAATATTTGTGATAATTCCAGTAAAGAACATCACATGGTGTATAGTGTCACCATTGTTATTATGTTAACAACATGATGGAGAAGACAAAAAAGCTTAGCGTTGACATGAGACAGAGAATTATTAATTTGCAAAAGTCTGGATATAATTACCGCACTATTTCAAAACGGTTAGCTATCCCTAGATCTACGGTACAGTCCATTATAAAGAAGTTTAAACAGTTTGGCATGACAGAGAATTTGCCTGGGTGTGGAAGAAAACCCAAATTATCACAGAACTGCACAAAACTTGTGTTGCAAGGTTAATATAAACCCAAGAGTTGCTTTAGAAGACATCACCAAAAAGTTTGGATACAATGGGTATCAGCATAATTTCTCACACAATACAACGTTGTTTAAATAGAAATGGGTTGTATGGAAACCGACTACGACAAACCCCTCTTCACAAAACATGTCACATTGTTGCTCGGTTTAATTGTGCCAAAACATTTTTGGACAAAGAAAATTGCTTTTGCGAACAAGTACTCTGGAGTAATGAAACAAAAATTGAATGTTTTGTACATAATGATGTACATAAGATTTGGCATAAGAAAGGTGAGGCTTTCTTTCCAAAGAACACAGTGGCAACATTAAAACATGGAGGTGGCTCTATGATGTTTTGGGGTTGTTTGAGCTCAAGGGGGACTGGACAATTAATTGCAATAAGAATAATGAAATCTGCAGACTGTATCAAAATTCTGGATGAAAATCTACAACTATCAGCACAAAATTGGCAATTTACTTTCCAGCAAGATAATGATCCCAAGCATACGTCTAAATCAGTGACTGTGGCTTCAGAATAAAAAGATTACAATTCTGCCATGGCCTTTAATGAGTCCTGACTTGACTCCTATTGAAAATCTATGGCAAGAATTGAAAGTTCTAATAAATCATTGGTTGCCAAAAAACCTTCAGGAATTAGTGTAATCATAGAAGCATAAAAGAAAATACCAGAAAAGACTTGTTCAAATCTTATCAAAAACTTTAGAAAATGATTGCAGCAAGTTATAAAGATGAGACCATGCTATTGACTATTGTGAAAATTGTTCAATTTTTTTCTATTTTTCATACTGTACGAATAATTTTTTCTTTTCTAAGTTTACATAATTCGCTGGTCAAATTTGTATTTAATCAATTGTTCTGATAAATGAGTTTTATATTCCTTTTTTTGTGTTAACATATAAAAAAGCTGGCATCATATGGGCATTAGAATCTGAGAAATGGATAAAAATATTCAAAATTGAAGTGGGCACAAATAATTTTGTCACTGACTATATATATATATATATATATATATATATATATATAGAGGTTGAGATGTATAAATTGTCATCTAAATTACACAAAATCTTGAAGTAAAAAAATGTTGACAATTTACCCATTATGCTTTGTATGTATGTATGTGTGTGTGTGTGTGTGTATATATATATATATATATATATATATATATATATAATATATATAGTGCTGTCTTGGGTCAAGAGGGTGGTTGCTGGAAGACCCTCTGTCTGGTAAGAGGACTCTGTACCATCTATATAAGCTGGAGAAGCTAGTTATAGCTGTCAGACAATTTCTGCAATCACATTACCCTTTACTTCTGGCCACCTAGCTCCCCAGACTGCAACCCCTTTAATTATTATATATGAGGCACAGTTGAGAGAGAGAGACTAACAAAACTCCTTGTAACACCAAAGATGAACTGAAGGCAAGGATTAAGGAAGCATTCACTAATTTCACCAAGGGGACCGTCTAGAAGAGTTGCAGGAGAATCTAAAGTCATTTGGAGACAATGGTTAACGCCAATAGGGATTTTATTGAATAAATTTACTCTTTCGTATTTAGAGATATTTTTGTGTAATTTTAGTAAATATATCTGTTAAAATGAGATCTCGGTGTTCATTTTTGTATAATTTAGATGACCATTTGAACCATCACACTCTGTAGATACAGAGATATATTGTTGTTTTAAGCAAGAGAAGCAAGATAAACTCTTCATAGTTGAAGAATTGAATAGTTTTTCTGGAATTACATTCTCTGAGTAGCTGTTTACTCTCTGACAGGGTGGGGGGAGATGTGCTGAATTCTCTGTTTTAGAGTAACTTATGCTATTTGTTCTAGAATTTTTGTTTTACTAATCCCGCATGCCTTTGCTCAACTTTTGTTTTTCAATTTTAGACTATCAAATTTTTCTTATAAGGAGGAAAAAAATAAAATTGTTAGTGATATAGTAATTTGCTTTCCACTTTTATTCTTTGTTAGGTGTTAACAAAACTTATACAATATGTATTCTTCACTTGTGTAATCTACAGTTAAATCGTTGAAAATTCCACCATTCTTACTCTCAAAGAAGTTTCGTGAATTTCCCTTTAGCTTGGAAGGTGAGTTCTTTTTCATTCCAAAATGGAAAATTTGTTGAATGGCTGATGACTAAACTAGTTTCTCCACTCAGTCTGGTGCAAATAGAGTGGTTAATAACCCTGTAGATAAAAAAAATAAGACCTATCGAATGGTGGAAGAACTCTCAATGAGTCAACAGCCAATAAAAAAAAAACACTATGGAGAAGGCAACAGAAGACAACTCCACTACTTTTCCCAAGAATAATCATGGTGATAAGCAACATAGGTATAAGAGATAACAGCATGAAAGGGATAAAGTCCACTGGGGATAACTCCTCACCTAGTAAGAAAGGACATGTGTGACAGATGTCAGTTGACTGTCATCAAAATGAATATGAAGAAGGGGATTTCTTGGGAATGACTCCTTGCCAAGTAAGGATACATGTGAGTGACAGGTGTCTCAGAACTGTTATCCAGTGACTGTTTGCAACAAACAAACAAAAAAAAAACGGTAATTGTGACATAGAATGTAAGGATGCTATACCAATGTGACCAGCTCAAAAACCTCAAGCAATAGATGAATAGGTGTATGTGAAACTAGGTGGGCAAGTCATGGGGATTTTGTCTCGCATACAAACATGCAGGAGTAGAGAAAAATGAATGGTGTAGGGTTAATATTAAGTAATGACATGATGAAATGTGTTCTGCTAAATAAAGATTTCTGTTAATTAAACTGGAAGGGAAGCTTCTTTCACATAGCAATTATTGTATACACATCAACGCTAGAGGCACAGAGTAAGAAATTGATAACATTTATAACTATCTGGACAAGACCCTAATTATAGAAGAAATCACTATCATTATGGGAGACCTGAATGTCAAGATAGGAAAAGAACGACAAGGCAAAATAGTTGGTTAAGTTTGAACTGGGATTCTGAAATGAGTATGGCAAAAGAAAGGATCCAGTGGTGCACAGCAAATGATCCCATAATTACCAACATCCTTGTTCCAGGAGCACTCAAGATGCCAGTAGTCATAGAGAAACCCGGAGACATAATGAACCAGATTGATTACCTAACTATCAATAAAAGGCTTGGAAAGAAGAGTTCTACTTTGCAAAGCATACTTGAGTGCCAACTGCAGGAGCAACCATCTCCAGGTCATGTGCTACATCAGAGTAAAAGTATGGAAACTAAAGAAACTCCTGAAGTACCCAAGTTGCGAGGAGATATACAAAAACAGTTATAAATGAATATAACCTGAGTGAGACTACAAAATCAAAGTGGAACATGCTTAGAAAAACACTAGTGTTGTTGGCAAATAATGCCATCCCAAGGAAAATGAGACCAGAAAGGAATGAATAGATGGCAGAGGAAATTCTAGAGATGATGAAAAAGTGACAGTAAACAATGCCAAGGAATGGAAAAGACTACTGCACACTAAACAGAGAAATTAAAAACAAATGTAAGCAGGTTAAAAAAGGAATGGCTCAATGAAAAGTGTATGGAAATAAAAAGAATGGTCAACATAAACACTGCAACCATTTTTAACAGGATGAAAGGTGAGCCAATCAACAGGATCTATAAAATGAAAGGGAGGTTCACTAATAATAGAAAAAGAAAAAATAATCCAAAGGTGAAGCAAATATATCAATGAATTCTTTAAACAATGTAAGAAAAACCTACAACGCTTAAAAATGTGGAAGGGCCAGAAATATTAAAATTGGAAGATCAGCATTAGAAAAGTTGAACAGGAGCAAAACAGCAAGGATCCTAACAAATGCTCTCAACCTTAGACAACTACAGCATTGACAAAATCACAAAAGAAATAAATAAAATATACAACAGTGGTAACAGACTAGTGAACACCATTAAATCTATTTTCATAAGAAACCAGGTGCAAATGAATGCAAGCTCCATCGGACAATCAGTTTAAATAGCCACATAACCAAAATTCAAGAGATGAAAATCAGAGAGAACGATCCAAGAATAAAGTCCTAGGAAAGAGACACTGACATGTGGAGGGGTAGGGATTAAAAACCTGACGAGTGTATCAAGCTGGTGCAGAAGTTTAAATATCTGAAGTGTTTTGCCAGAGAATGGAATATGTGAAACGAATCTGAATGCACATTGGACAAGAGAAATATGCATTTTGAAAGTACTAAAAAACAGTAAAATTTCATTAGCAATGTAGCACTCTTTTCTTTGTTTCTATGTGATATTCATCCTCTTATATGGCAGTAAATACTGGACAATATCCCCATGGATGAGGAAGAAAACTAAAGGCAACAGATGTGGTTCTACAGATGAATATTGAGAATTTCATAGATGCAACAAGGAAGTCTTAAAGAAAATGCCAATGGAAAGAACACTTAAAATCAGAAAGTGAGAGTTGAAATTCTTTGAAATTTCCTTGAGGAAAGACGGCTTAGAAAACTTGTCACCGAGCGTACTGAGGACAATGGCTATGAGCCACCTGACAAGCTTGTGTGAATGGAAAGCAGAATGGAAGTCAGAAGCTTTAGCAAAGGGAGAGAAACTAGTAAGGGCCACAAGGTATAGAAATTTTTGGAGAGTCATGATCACCAATGTCCTGATTGGATGCAACACATAGAAGAATTGTCTGTAAGGATTCAATCTTTTTTTCAAAAAGATAGATAAAAAATCATTCATAAAATCTGAAATTGAGTAATTTTTTTTTTTTAATCTATTAATACTCACTATAGAATGTGATATAAAAATCAAACTCTGGTATTAATTACAGAGTTCTAAAAATATCTGGTTTTAATTATAATCACTCCAAACAGTTGAAGTGCTTAAATATAGGGCTTCACAAAGCATGGAAATCCTCATCAAATATAAATGATGCAAAACTTTTTTGATAATTTGATTGACTTCTCAAAAGTTTTCTAATGGCACTTAGAAATCCCTAATATCATATCTCTCCTCTCTCTCTCTGTAAAATAATTTTTTATTCAAAAGAAAAAAAAAACATTTTACCCGCAGCCAAAAGTAATTTTTTATGACTTTCCAGAATTATTTGAGACTGATTTATTAGTATTGTTAACTTGAAAAACCAGAATAGAACTTAGACTAAAAGCCAAAGAATAAAACCTGAAAGATTTTTATTTACTTTTTCATACTTTAAAAAATTTCAGATATCTCTTTTAAATACAACCATCCATGTCTTGTATTTTACTGAGTTCTTTTGATATTGAAGTTATGAGAAAATGAAATCCTTGAGAGAGAAAGTTTCAAGTTGATAGAGAAGGAATAAAGCAATGAATCAAGGAAGAGAAAAGAAGGATGTCAAATTTTGTCTTGTTTTTTTTTTTTTTCTTTTTTTTTTTTATTATGAATAGCAAGTATTTGCATGTTTGTCTGATGCTTCCTGCTGATT
>OZ010572.1:55207789-55255289 GCA_963932145.1 Acanthosepion lycidas | reverse complement strand
TTTTCGAATCCTCTGTATTGTCCTCAGATTGGCACCCAAACACTCTGAAATGTTCATATTGGAGCTTTTTGTGCGAATGCCAAACAGTACAGCATACCATTTCCAAATTTCTGGTGCAGTGAATTGCATCATGGTGGTCTTTTTTCACACAGACAGTGCCTAATTGCCCCTACTATACTGTACAGTTGACAAAAACAAACAACATGCATGTACAAAATTAAAAATCTAAAATGATGTAATTTACTCATTGCACCTTGTATACAGACAGATTTGAGGGGCACCTAGAGGCGGTGTAATGGTTAGTAAGCTTGTCTCGCTAGCACAATTACGAATGAGTAGTGAGTTTGATCCTCACTGGGTGCCCCATACTTTCGGCTTTGTGCCACATCTAAGCTAGGCTTGGAAAATCGCTACAGACAGATTTGAGTTTAACAGTGTTGGGTAAAACCTTTTTTCTTGGTTTACTACAAATGTTAGATCAAAGAGTCATATTTTCTGTTTTTCTGACAAAGTTGAGACAAGATGTTAATTTTTTTTTTCTTCATCAGAATTTATCTTCATTTAATGTTTGACAAATCTCACTCTTGATTATAAGACTTTTAAACATTTTATTTAAAAAAAAAAAAAAAATCTTTTGATAAGAAATAAGCTTCCAATGTGCCTTCATGAAAAATTAAATGAAAATTGTCCTGTTAGCATCTCAGTTGAACTGACAGTCCCCAACAGGTTTTTTTTTTTTTTTATTATTATTTTTTTATTAATCGTTTTCACCCCAAGCAAGGTGATAATACTGCCAGGATGTGAGAGGTTGTTGGGTGTGAAAGAGAATAAGACTGGTGAGGAGAAATAACAATAAAAGAGGATTCAAGAAGATGGTGATTAACGTTGCATTTAAATTTTTGAAAATTGAAGGTGGCAGGGAAGCAAGAAACCAAAACTGATTTCCAGAGACATGAAGTGTGAGAAAAAAAAAACTGTTAGAATAGAACTTATGGTTACATGTAGCTAATTCAATGTTAAAATGATAGTTACTAGTTCCTATTCCAGTAATATGCTTAGATTGATGTGGTTGAAGTACCAAGTAAGTAATCTCAGAACAATTGCTATGAAAATATTTTTTAGAAAAGACAGAGGGAAGACACATCATAGCAGAAAGAAAGTGACTGCATTCTAGGTGCTGATACCAAGGCTGATTCCATTATAGACCATTCTTTGAATTTTGTCAAGAATCTTGAGATATATAGTAGGAGAATCAAACCAAATATGGCAGCGATATTTAATGCACAAATGAATGGTAGACTCATAAACGTAAAAGATAGATTCTGACAAGAAAAATTGTCTGGGACAACACAGTGAACCAACTTTCTTAGCAGCAAACCTAGCAATTGATTCATGTCGGTGCAAAACATGAGACGAAGAAGACACAAGTCGTTACTCTCCTGGAGATTAGCATCAGCCATGCTGATGGAACGTAAAAATGTTCTCTATGGTGTTTAAAAGATAGCAGTTTTGTTTTGGAGGCATTAAAATTTACCAGCCATTTCTTGCCCCTGTTAACATTCACTCACAAGTATCTTGATCCATATCCTGAAAATTCCTAAAATTAGATTACCGAGAATATTTTCCTAAATTTTAAAAATTACTGAGTACTTAAAAATTATATAATAAAGGCACTCACATCATTTTCTTAAATTATCTCTTACAGATAAAGTCTCTGTAGAACAATGTTAAGCCTGTCACCAGGTTGTCAACACAGCTACTGTCAGGCTGCAAAATACATTTTGATGAGATTTTAAACTTAAAGTAAATAATCTTTATTTCAAATCAGATTAATCATACTTTCAATCGGCTAATATTACTCAAATTATTAAAGTATATTTTCTTTTTGGAAGATTTTTAGTAAAGA
The DNA here is from genome assembly GCA_963932145.1 of Acanthosepion lycidas. Classification (NCBI taxonomy): domain Eukaryota; kingdom Metazoa; phylum Mollusca; class Cephalopoda; order Sepiida; family Sepiidae; genus Acanthosepion; species Acanthosepion lycidas. The sequence goes on along the minus strand of OZ010572.1, from coordinate 55,253,383 downwards.
GAATTACATTGTGAGCACTAAAATGAGCACTAATCAGCTATTTTAGCAAAAACAAAAGAAAAAAAAAAACTCCTTCCAGTCAATTTAAATTAATTTTTGAAATACAGCAAAATTCTTTGCTTATTGGAAATATTACATTTAATCTATTAGCTTGAAAATAGAAAGTAAAATTTAAAAAAAAATAAAATAAAATAAAAAAATTAAACCTTTGGTATCTTTTTTTTTTTTTTTTTTTGTAGTGGTATCTAGTTTAAACTGATTTTTTTTTTTCATATATTGTAGCTCATTTGCTTTAACCTCATTTTCTTGATGGCAGATGAGAACCTGAAATTTTCCACCATATTTCAGCAAAATTTTATAATTATACTTTAGATATATGGAAAGAAACAAAAAGAAGTTTAAACTGATGTCAGGAGAATCTGGTTGAATAGATAGTTGCTTTCTTTATCTAATATTTTATTTGTTGTAAATATTTGCAAATTGAAACCTCAAAAATCATTCAGATTTTTAAGGCAATTGAAAAGAATTCACAAGTTGATTAATGTTTACATTAAATACTTAAGGGTCAAGTGGCCACTGAAAATTTGTTCTCTTTTGAGAGAGTTGCTATTTTGATTTGAGACAGAGGCATTAACTTGATACTGCCAAAAAATATATTTTCTCACCAATGATAATGCCTTATCTATTACATCACCTCTTTAAGTTTGGACTGACTTCTTGACAAGTTTTGTTTTGCTTTTTATATCCTTTCTCTCTCCTTGTTGAAGTTTCAAATTTCCTCATTTTGAAACATTTTTTTCTGATATCTATCTTGCAAAAGTTTGAAGACAATTTTTCTTTTTCTCTTCTCATTTACCTATCATTCTTTCAAGTATTTGTTTCCTCAATTTGATGAGCTATCAGAAGCTTTCTTCCTCCCCAAGTGCTTTCAACTGTTCTGATTTTTATTTTTCCAAGAGCGGCTTTTTATTTATATTTAGCTGAAACCATAGTTTCCACTCTTTATTTCTGTCTCTATGTGTGTGAGAGTGGAAATTAAAAATGTTTGATCTATCCACAAGATGAGGGTCATTATGTTGGCCCTTGCTTGCATTGAACATCAGCCAACACTTATGTTGTTTTTATTAAATGGAAAAATAATTCAACAAAGCAGGATCTATTTGTATCTTCATTATTATTAACTCAGACAATATTCTTCAGTGCATATTTTCAATGTAAGAAATTATTTCTCATTTATCAGATCAACCACATTCAGAATCATCATCTTTTCCTGAACTCCATGACCCTTTCAATAGATGCATAGTAGCAGCTTTCCCAGATTTATGCACATTTTTGAATTCAGTTCCTTCTTCTAGACTAGTTGTCAACTATGGTTAGAGAGGCCAATCTTCCTCTACATTTTAATCCATATCTGTGAGGAGAAAACGATACCTTTCCCAAGGGTTTTTAAATGAAAGTTAATGCAACAAACTCTAGCAGAATTCAAACTCAGCATGCCAATTTCTTGATAGCTCTAGACATGGACAGCAGAATGGGAACAATCAATCTTTTAGATTATATAAAGAGTTTGGTTCAAAATTCCTTAAAGCTTACCCAGATCGACATAATTGAAGAAGGCTAGATAGCTAAAAAGCTGTGATAACACCAAAGATGTAGACATTAGTCCAAATGTAAATAATGTAAAGAGCATCATTTTATCCACTCGAGATACATGATTTTCATGTAGCATGAAGATTTCAAGAAGAGACTCAATGTTATGAAATGTTAAATGTTTTTTAGATTAAGTTGCTTTAGTAATCTCTGTATAAAAAAGGCACTTGTTAGCATAAATCAATGTACTAATGCAATAGTACCTAACTACTTTCTTTAGATATTAATTTCACCTACTTTTAAAAAATCCAAGTAACTAAAGGAGTGATAAAGAATTGTATTTCTTTCATTTATGTTCCTTTCAGCCACTTTTCATTTAACTTTAGCTTTCTTACTTAATCTTTATTTCTCTCTTTCTTCCTTTTCTTCCCTGCTTTCCTTTATTCTGTCCTGTGGAAATTAACAGGCACTTGATGGCTATATTGTGTGTGTGTGTGTAACACTGCACAGATATTAAACAGATCCTGGACAGAAATGCAGAAGGATGATATTTTCATCCTAAGCAGAGTGCACACATACTCTGAAGTTAGGTAGAAATGCTGAACCATGTGTAGATAAACCTGTTATTTTTTATGGGTACTATGCTAGTGAATATTTTGTTTCAAGTTTATTATAGAATAATAATCACCAGACTTTCTACTTCCCAGAGGATAACATTATTTTTTATGTGAATGGAATCAATTTAAAATTGTCAAAAGTATTAGATCACTGAATAAAATTGTTCATTCATTGAGGAACACTTTTGGCTTGAAGATTAGCATGTGCAGCAAGAATACTTAATGTTATGTTCTCATTGGCACACAAATAAGTTCTTACTGTAAGTTACACCCTTTAAATAAATTTATTTATTTTTTTGTTTTTTACAAATATTGTTAAAAGCTACAGAATTATCTCTCTTAAATTTTAATTATTTTAATTCTGTCAAAATTTCAAAACATTTTTAAATAAAATATAAATTATATCAAAGATATACTTTACTTTATGATATTGTTTACTTGTTATGAAATATTTTGCATTTATCATTTACATGTTTAAAAAAAATGTTGCACTTAAAAAAAAACTTCAAGCTAAATCTGTTGATAGATAAAAGTTAAATATAATAATGGAATAGATTACCTTTGACCCCCATGGTACCATGTGATATGGTTTCTAGCATCTAGTTGATCATATGATGACTGTTCATGCTGTATATTGAAATATGAGGGCATTCAGGTACTCACTTTCAACTGTAGACATGTGAAACTTACAGTAGAATTTTGATGCTTCCTGCTTTTAATGAGTTAATGACCATAGAGCAAAGTTCAAATAACTCAAGTGATTTTGATTGGCTTCAAAGATTTACTTTCTTTTGTTTGTGTGTGTGTATATATATATATATATATATTTATCAATAACAGTTAAATAATTTCTTGGTTGTATGAAAAATAATGATGTCACGAAATGGGGGAGACATGTTGAGAATAAAAGTAAGAGGTGTTACAATTCTTCTCTAGTGGCCTACTTTTTGATCAACTCTCATCAAAGAGGTTCATTAATAAATTAAGCAATAAACTGAAATTATCAATGAAAATCTATAAAATTCTGTGACTTCTGCTAGTCTGTCCATTCATCAGTCAGTCAGTCAGTTATGTACTTTGCATGATACATGCTTAGGTGATCATGTAACTTTTGATAAATGACTAACGAGGCAGATTTTTTCCTGCAGTAGGTTGCCATTTCTTTCTGCAGTAGACCAGTTGCCATCCAAGGCTATAGAACCTGGTCTGTCCTGCTATTTACCCATAGCTGGGGGGAGAAGACAAGAATTCATAACTTTCTCAAAGGTATTAGCATGTAAGTGAATTTAATGGATTCAACTGGAATTTAACTGAGCTGTCCAATTCCTCAATGGAATTTGAACTCTGCTCATCGATTACATTTTCCTTGTTGATAGCCATTACACTAACAGCATATTGCACTTTCAAATTACCCTTCTATTTTGGTTTATATAGAATTCATTTAATGTAAAATAATTCAAATTCTCTGGAAGACTGCAGAAAATATCAAGAGCAGTTCTTAACAAAAAAAATATATTTTTTGACAGGAGAATTCTGCTATGTGTTGGGAGATGACAGAATATAGTGAACAAAATGTTAAATATGTTGTTCAATAAACTAAATGTCAAAAAGAGAAAGAAAAAATGTTTTTTTTTTTACTTAATAATTCAATGTTATGGATCCACCCTAACATTAAAAGTGTGTCTGTATCTAAACCCATTGTAAGTAGGCACGGTTTCTTTGCTTATTACTGTCCATTTAGATTACCTCTTCTCACTGACTGTGCTTTAATTATTCACTATACTAACATATATTTCTAATTGTAAGGTGGTAAAAAATTGATGACTTAGCACTAAATTTTGCAATAATTTTTTTTTTTTTTTTTTTTTTTAATCAAAAATTTGTTTCTACACATCTTGCCATCAGTCTGTATATTGTGCACTGAAAATGAAGAAAAAAGAAACAATTGTCAGTGACCAGATATAAATACAAGTGTTACTGACAAACAAAATACACTTATTATATATATATTGGTATTTTTCTTAGAAATTATTTGACATCGTCAATTTCAACCTTTTTTCCCACATTTCTCACCTACATCTCCCTTCTTTTTTGACAGTTTATTACCTATCAACTCTCATTCACTTTGCAGTGATATTTAAAAAAAGGTTGAATTTCTTGGTCTTTGTTGGGGAAAAAGGGGATCAATTACTTTGTAAATTAGAGCAATTAAAGCAGACATATTAAAAAGCAATTTATAACAACAGAATCAATTCATAACAAAAAGAGGAGTAAAAGAAATTATTATTAGTGTATATAATATATATTACTGTAAAATGTTAATACCAAAATATAACCATTAAAAATAGCTAAACCAGTTGAAAGGTGGACAATTTCTATATGTGTGTTAATGTATAGGATTCAGCAATAGTTGAACATTTGATTAAAAATCAGCAGTCTTATAGCTCAGACATCATCTCTGTACTGAGAAAAGCTAATTCCATTATCACTTGAAAATTTTGGAATCCTTGTACATTAAGTCCTACCAGCCATCTCACTGTAACCAGAAATTAGCTTTTAATGTTATGTTTTTTATTTTATTTTATGCATATAACATTAGCCTGGGGTTGTATATTATTTATTTTGAAGATTTTTTCTTTAGTTTTTTCAGTTGCTGTGCACATTTATTTAGTCCTTGATTATTTTTTTTTTTTTTTTTTTTTTTTCCATGAATTGGCTTTTGATATCTGTTTTTATTGCTCTAATAAAGTTGTGTACATCTGCAAAAATATTTCAATACTTTGTAAATTAATTACATTTCCTATTATGCATTTGAGGATTTTTTTTTCTCTTTTGGGGAAGCAAAGAATTACATAATTAGATTTCTTTGTGTCAAGTGCCTCTTCAAATCAGTAAAGGTGACGAGTATCAACATGAAAGATTTAATTTTCATATACCTTATTCTTGTAGGGTGAAGCTTAACATCTAAATATATTTGATGTCAAGATTTAAATGTTAATGTTGAACATCTGATATAAACTGTAACCACCATTTGTTGTATTTCTTCCTCCCACCCCATAGTATCAGATCTTGGACTGAAGATCACTTTGAAGTGTCAAATTATAAATGCTTTCTCTAATATTAAGTACTCTTCCTCAAAAAATATACCAAATTTTAAACCTATAGTTAACTTGCCTATTGATTTTGACATACTATATATAGTTGTGCATAAGACAACTTCATGTATAGTGTGACCCCTGAATATTTTTTTTTTTTTTTTTTTTTTTTTTTTTTTTGCATAATTGACCTCTTAAAATATTCTCTTTATAGTGCCCCTCCCGACTTTCTTTTTTTTTTTTTTTTTTTTCTTTTTTTTTTTTTGCATAAAAAAATGACCATAAAAACTTTCATTATACTTGAGTATATACAATATGGGTACACAACAGTTCATTTTTGGAACTGAATTCCCAGACTGCACATGTATGAAGAACAAATAATGAATATTGTAGTGTGCCACAGAGTTTAAAAAAACAATCCTTTTTAGGTTTGAATTCAAAATTTTCCTTCTTCACTAGTTGCCAACAAGATCAGTGTCCAGTCTGCTTTTCTGTATAACCCATCCTATAGCTGGCTGATGGGGGGTGGAATAAAATATGGATTCATGCCTTTTTCAAGACCATTTGTGCAAAAAGAATTCAATTATATAATGTATGAAACTGAATTCTTTTTTCACAAATGCTCTTGGGAAATGCATTAATCCATATCTTATTCTTCAAAATGTATAAAAAGAATGAAATATATATATATATATATATATATATATATATATATATATATATATATAATTTTTCATTCTTTTTATACATTTTGTGCATATTGAAAACTTTAAGAAGTGTTTGTTAGATGGTATAACTTTTAACTGGTATTGTTTCTTTCTTTGTAATTTTATAATAATGTCTGATTTTTGCCAACTTGTCAAAGATGACTGAGATACCGAGAGTTTCTATAGATTTTTGTTTTTATTATTAAATGTCTACTATTTGACTTTTAATTAAAGATTTTGATCTTTATTCATAAAAAACTTCGAAACTAGAAACTTAGTGCCCTACAATATTGATTATTCCTTTTCACTCCCTTTTTTTATAAAAAAGTTGATGTGATTATATTATTTCAATAAGAAAAAAAAATGTAGTCTTGTTTTTAAATAGCTTTGTCAGCTCAAGGCTTTCATATAGATGTCATGTATTGCACGAAACATGTTCAGAAATATCTAAACTATAAGTTGTATACAACCGTTTCGTAAGGTCAATTTTTAAAAATGTCTGTCAGTGAATGAAACCTGTGGGTCTTGGAAAAGGATCATCCTTCTTTGAACCCTGTGAACTGGCACTACAAAATAACAAAGAACTGTACCAGATCACTTGAGTACTTTCAACAACAGAGAATGAAGAAGTGGATAGGGTATTTGCATGTAAGTGAATATAACAAACCCAATGGGAATTGAAACTCGGCTTTCTGATTAAAAGTTCTGAGCTATTGTCTATTACGCTACCTGCACATCTGTTCTTTACAGCACCTTGTTTTCCTTGTAGACTGACACTACAAAATCACAAAGACCTGTACCAAATAACAGAAACCACATCACTTGAGGACTTTCAACAGCTAAAATGGATATCACATGTAACTCAAAGAGAAAACAATGACATGATATTCCACATCACTTCAAATAAAAGATTAGGAAGGAAACCTTCATCAGTTCTGGAAAGAGCATTAACAGTTAGTGGGCTTAAGAAACCTGTTTTCCTGAAGAATTTGTTTTGAGTGAAATTTTAGAAATTTCATCTGTGAGTAGTACTAGCTACTTGGTCAATGAATGGCAAATGTTTCCTTATAAGGAAACTACTCATATTATTGTGTCTCAGTATTATGTATTTTGGTTTAATTATCGTACTGAACTGTGATGGAAAAATCGAAGGAAATTGGAAGATGAAAGAGTAAAATATTTTATTACTTACATTGGTATCACTACAGAATTTATTCATCCTATTTAATTGTTAGTATGTCAGCACAACTTAGTTTACAGTAAAATGACTTTAATGTACTGATTTTTTTTATCTTTGATCACATGTGTATATATGCACAAAATGATAATAAAATGTACAGGTAAATATTAGGATTGACAATTGTATAAAGAGTTTACTTTGATTATATATCTGTCACATATCCTACCACCCCAATATATACGTGTCTCTGTGTGTTTTTTTTGTTTTTTTTTGTTGTTTTTTTTTTTTTGTTGTTGTTTTTTTTTTTTTTTTTGTTTTTTTATAGAAGCTGGAATGAGTGATGATCTTTACCAAATATTAAGACAAAATTGTGATTTTTATTTTACTTATTTTATTTTATTTCAGCATCCTTATCCAGTTTTCTATGAATGATAGTATGTCAAATATTTACTGTTTGTTCATTTTCCTTTGGATGTGAGCATAAAAGGAATGATTAAATGAAAAAAAATAGACTGGACAAAACATTTTTCCCTGTTATTGAAAGTGTTTTTTAGATATGTATTTTGCATTACATTTTTGCCTCCACCTCCCTTCTTGTTTTTTGTTTTTTTGTTTTTTTTTAACCCTTATGATGTTTGTTTACTTATTTGTCTGTATTTTGATTTGAGCTTACCTTGTGTTATTTTTTATCACTTAGTTTGTTAAAAAAAATGCCTAAAATAAGAACTAAAATATTTTCAAATTATCTTTCTCACATTCTGTTTTACTTCTATTCCTTCTTTTATTTTTCAGGCTTTTATTAGAGTTCAATTTTAATAGACCGTGTCATACTTAAAAGTTGAAATGTATGAACATAATGAAATCCTTTTTAACGACACTCAGAACACACACACATGCATATATATATATATATAATATATATATATATATATATATATATGCACATACACAGTCATTTCTAATGTTTACTGGAGCAAAGATAGATTTATGAAAACAAGAAATGGATGGGGAAGCAAACAGAAACATCTCAAAACTCATTTTGTCAAAATGCAGTTTTCGTGTTGTGTTCAAAAAGGCAAAACCATAAAAATATAAACTTTTCTTGGCAACAACATTGAAAATAATTGTCCTTATTCATTTTAATAAAAAAATCATTGTGGCATGATGTTCATAGATACAAATGTTGCATGATAATTTGGTGTTATTTTTTATTTATTTAAATTTAAATTATGATTTCTAGCTTCTATTTTTTCTCTTACTGCATTCTTTTCTTTCATTTATTTATTTTCAAATTCAAGCATATTGATGGTTTATAACAGTACTGCAGAACAAAATAAATACAACCACTTTCAACAAATTGGGGTTGACAAGTTTAATAGCTTATAATTTAAACCTGCACTATCTTTCTTCACTATCAAAAAGAAGATATATAGGGTACATATATTGATGTACAGATATATATATATATATATATATATATATATATATGCGCACACAGAGGGTGCAATGGATAAATTGTCCTCTAAATTACACAAAAATGAAAATAAATGACATCTCATTTTAACAGATATATTTACCAAAATTACACAAAATTATCTTGAAATATTAAACAGTAAATTCATTCAATAAAATTGCCATTGACTTCAACCACTGCCTCCAGGTGACTATGGAATTTCCTGCATCTCTTCTGGACGGTCTCCTTGTTTAAGTGAATGCTGCCATAATCCTTACCTTCAGATTATTATTACAAGAGTTTTGTTGTTCTCTCATTCATCTGCACCCCACACATAATAATGCAGTCTGGGGAGTTAGGTGGCCAGATGTAAGGGGTGATATAGTCACAGAAATTATCTAACATCCATGACTGGCTTCTCCTGCTTGTGTGGCATGGTGCAGAATCCAGCAGCCACACTCTTAACCCATGGCAGCACTACCTCCTCCAGGCACTTGATATTGTCCTCAGAGTTGAGACTGCGGCCCTCACCAACAAATCTAGTTCTTTTCTTATCAGAATGTTCAGAGTGAGTTTTCCAAGCTGCCATCCCTCATAATCACCATTAGACTCATCCAACTCTTTTCGAATCCTCTGCAGTGTCCTCAGATTGACACACAGTCTGAAAAGTTCATATTGGAGCTTCCAGTGTGAATTCCAGGCAGTACAGCATGCCATTTCCAAATTTCTAGAGGAGTGAATTGTATCATGGTGCTCTTTTACTCTCAGATGGTTCCCAAATGACCCTATTATAATGTGCAGTCAACAAAATCAAGAACAAATGTGTATGCATGAAGTTAAAAAATCTAAAATGGCGACAATTTACCCATCGCACACATGCGTGTGTGTATATATATAATATATATATATATATACACACACACACACACAATAAATCAAGAAAATCAGGCACAGTTAGATTGATCAAATATTGGTCCTTGATTGTTGAAGTGGTCTGTCAGGGATTCACCAGGCAAATGAATGACCTAGATTTACTTGACAATACCGAGTTAGGTTGTGACACAAGGTCAGTTTTTAATGTGGGGACCAGAGTGTTTCCACTCAGGCCATTGGTCTTAGCTTGTCTAAGCGAGTCATGGCCAGTTATACCACCACTATGTAACTGATGTTACACAATGGTGATGGGAATGCAAGGAAGCAGAGAAAACTTCCTCTGCCAATCCTCTTGGAAGAATCTGTGGGAAAGGCCTCCAGGTAAATGAATGTCCACTTTCTGGAAGAAATACTTTGGGCTTCTATTGAGCACCATGGGAGAGCCCATTATGAACAACATGTGAGATAGGCCAATCCAGCATTAACAACAAAACATTAGTTTCTATTAGTTGGTTATTGTTGGTTCAACTCCTGTGCTGAGTAATACATAAGTATATAAACAATAACACTGAGTGTTTCAACATGAAACTCTAGTCCATCAACCAAATAAATTATTTGAGTTTTTATTGAATATTATAATTCTAGTCATCTATTGTGGGCTTTTGGCAGAAGTTTTGCTTGCCTAAAAAATACACTAAATTCTCTTGATTTTTATATATTTTCTTCAGTGTATGTATATATATATATATATATATATATATATATATATATATATATATATATATATTTATAATGTATTAAAGTTTGTGTATTTAGGCAGCAAATTCTCTTTTGGGCATGTCTGATTGAATAAATTACAGACATTATGTATATAACACATTTCTCTCCTCCTTTAACATCAATACATGGAAGGTTATTCGTTAGTATGAACGGATTTTGTTAAAAATTAGCAAACGTAATGTCTGTAATTTATTCAATCAGACATATATATATCACAGCAAGCTGGCACAACCTTAGACAGTCCAGAGCTGAAGAAGACTGGCATGTCTCAAAATCAGGAGTTTTGAATTTAGTTTAGATAGCAGTTGGGGAGAGGGTACATGCCTATTAAAAAGGAGCACCTCCTTTCAGATAAGGCACACCGGTTGGTGACAAGGAGAGTGTATGAGGTATCTTGCTAAGGAGAGTTGAGCCAAAATGAGAGTTTATTTATGACCAAAGCCTTTAGAGTATGTAAATAAATTTAGGTTCTTGCCAGGGGAAACCAAACTATCCCAACTACATGTTTTAATAGGAGTGACAATAGATTGTATTTAGACAATAAGGGTTTTTATATTATTAAATGATGGGTGATTTAAAGACAAAAAATTTAAAGTTAGAATAAATTATCTAAATAATAGATTCCTCAATCTGTAAGTAATAATGGAATAAATAATGCTGTACAACACATAAATATACCCACATACATACATACACACACACATAAATATAAAAAGGACAATAGGAAAACTAGTAATTGCTGATGCATTTTGTCCAATATGGACTTTATCAAAGCGAAATATGATATTTCCCTTTGATAAAGTTCACATTGGATGAAACGTGTCAGCAATTACCAGTTTTCCTATTGTCATTTTTAATCATAAATATTGTCTTCTCTACTGGTTAAATCGGAGAAATTTGAACCTGCTTGTATGTCTGTATTTTAACACTAGCTCTTTCCTTTGATTTAATAGTTTTCATTGATTATTGTATTTTATTCTAATTTTTTTTTCCCCTAAACATACCCTGCACCTAACTCTAAAGCTATTAGGAGTATGTACAAAACCTATAATTTTACAATCTATCTAAGGGTTCAGACCCTTTTCCTTCAATTTCTTTGAAAGAGCTGTTTGGTGTTTTAATTTAGGATTGTTAAATAAGTGCCTGTCGGTATAAATTCTCTGTTTCAATTCTATGACTTGAATGAAGATTAAACTGTTTTTAGAGCTTTGACTTGGTAAGCCCTAAATGAGAGACCTATACTTTTCCACATTGACTTCAGGAGACAGTTTGGCAGTTGGTGGGAGCTTTGGCTTTACCAAAATACCTCTTTTCTTCTGTGGCTTAATTTGGCAAGTGAGGTTGTTTGATTATTCGAATACCTTTACATTGTCTTATCAGCTACCTCTTTCCCATTGATAGTGGTTGAATCTGACTCATTGCAGTTAAGTTGTTTGAAGCATCATGTCAATGTTTACAATCCAAGCAATCTGGAACTTCAATGTTAGTAATGAACTTGCTCCAGGGAACCTTTAGAGTATTGCAGAGCCAACACTGATACCAGCCTATAAGATACATTGTTAAAAAATATATCCCAGAATTACACTGTATCCAGATTTTGGGTTTATGTGAAGATTGATTACCAAAGACTCAAATTGTATAGTCATTGGGTCAGGATGTGTTGAGATGTACAATAGCACTAAAAATTCTTATATAAAATCTTTATTTTATAGAGTAGAAAATTAAGTTTATATTTTGCTAGAATTGTTAAATATATGACCAATTAGAAAGTTTTTTTTTTTTTTTTTTTTTTTTTTTTTTTAACTTTGTTTCGTTTCACTGAATATCAGTCATTATTAGAAAAATAATTTTATTTCAAAAGAACAAAATCCTCAGGATATATTTATATGAGCAATAGATTGTTAGTTTCAGTTTGTTACATCTCTCCTTATTAAAAATATTTGTAACTTAACAAAAAAAAATTTATGTGAATGGGGATCATGTTATGCATGCATTTTAATAAACAAGTCCAAAAGCTAGCATAATTAACACAATATTCCATATAGCAGAATAATAATTTTCCATCTAAATAAGGGACCCTTGACAATTCTATAACCTTAATCAGTTTTCTTATTTATTGATTTTAACTTTTCTGCTGTTTCAACTTTAATGTTACTTGCAGCAATTTTTATTGCTTCAGAGATCTTTGCTTAAATATTATTTTCCCATTCTCATATTTATATCCCTTTAATAGTGTGCACAAAAGCTTTAGATTACTATCTAGAGAGGTTAGGAGTCATCCCATTAATTTGTTGTTTTTAAAATCTTTTTTTTTTCTTTTTAGCAAGGTAGGTAATAGTCTATTTTGTAAAATGAAATGGTGCATTTTATTGCATGAAAATATACTCTCTATTTTAAATACACTCAAAAGTTTCTTGTCCAAGCAAAAAGTTAAAATATCACAAAGAATGGTGTGCAGGATCCTTGTTGCAGGCAGAACTGCCTGCAATTATTGCAAGATGCTTTAGTAAAGGCAAAGTGCAGCTATGCCCAAGATTGCAGTTGTAAACATTTCTAATATACAAATTGATATTAAAATCAAAAATTTAAATGGTATACTTATATGAAATAAATTTAACCTGAAAATTTTCCTACAACTGGTTCATACCAGACTTGTATAATAAAATCCAAAATAGTGTATGAGTTTACATTGTAGACTAACAACACCCAGTAGCAAGGCTTCTGGTCAGGCGATTGGAGGCTTTGATGAGTGTGGAATCACCTCTTAATTACTTTTGTTCTTAGGTCCACCCTGGCCTGAAGTGGTAGCACCTGTTAGGATAAAAAGAAACTCAGCAATACATTTATATATAGTAAAATGACCAACAATAAATTTTAAAGTAGAATTACCAACAATACATTTGATCTGTAGTTGAAGGCATGAAATTATGTTGAAAATATATTGAGTTGAAACAATGAAATTGTTTTCAAAATACTTTAGATTTTAGTATTAGATAATCCATAGTGGTTGATATGCCACTAAACAAATTAAACCAACATTGCAAACTACTACCAGTCCTTGTATCTAACAGGACACCTTACTACTGTAATGTTAAATCTAAATAGGTTGGGGTGAAGAGTGTTGTGTCATAAAATATGTTAGTTGTATTCAGGTATCATCAAGTAAAACTGTTGAAAAATTCTTGTTTCTGCTTCATTGTTTTTCTCTCTTGGTTTTGACAAGCATTTCAGATTATTTTCATTTTTCTACTCAAAAACTTTTATCTATATTTTTTTTTTAATTTATTTCATTGAAACTTTCTTCATTGCTACTTTTCTGTTTTGATGCATCACTGATTATCTTAATATTTAAAAAAAAGATGATTTCTTCAGTGTTTAAAATATAGTTCATCTCCATCCATCATGTAAGCCATTTTTGCTGTAAAAAAAATGTTCTGTTAATATAACTTGGAGTAGGCTTTTTGTTTCTGTATTTAAAAAAAAAAAGCATATATAAGGGATATTTTTTTTTTAAATTTCAAGATTTAATCTTTTTAGTTCTTGTTTGAAAATAATGTATCTCATTTGAGAGAGAAGACATCTGTTGGTTCTTTTTGTATTGAAGAAACCATAAGTCATGTTCAAGATAAGCTGTTTGCTTCTTTCTTGGTCTGTAACTCAGATAAACTGACTAGAATCTCTGATGAAATTACTATAACAGCATTTTTGCTTGAACATTTAAATTTATCACTCTAAAAAAAAAAAAAATTAAAAAATTAAATTGTTCACATAGAAAAGAGTTGTATGAATTTTAGCTTGGTCTTTTTAATATTTAAATAAAGATGGATGCATTTTCTTAGAAATGTCAGAAGTAGACTTGAATTGTCATTCTTAAAGCTTTCCTGAATTATTTCTTTTTTCACTGAAAGATTGTTTTAATTACAATAGCAGAGTCCAAACTATTCAAAAGAAATTTCATTTATCAGTGTATCAGAGGGAATTACAATCTAAATTTCTTGAAAAGAAAAAAAAAAAAGATGAATTTTCTGTACATTATGCAGTATATCTAAGTTTGAATCAAAACATTTTAATTTTTTAGGTTTTAAACGAATGCTGCAGCATTTATTGTTTTATTTTATTTCTCTTTTCTCTTTTCCCTTTATCTTTCCTTTCCAATTGTTTCTTTCTTTCTTACTCTTTTTTTCTCTTTCCCTATTGGCTTACGGCCACATCACATTGAAACATTGGTTCTTGTATGATCACCAAAGTTAAACAATATTGTGCCTGGTCAGTAATGAAATGGGTAACCACTTGGGAATACCAGATGCAGTAAGCTTTAATGTGTGGATGGTGTAATGGATAACCGCTCGGAATTGGAAATCGATGTTTCAATTACAGTTAGGTTTATTATATTCACTTAGGCACAAATATCCTTGGGAAAGGTATGAATCCGCCTCTTATCTTCAACACAACTTGTGTGTTAAAATAGGACTTTTGTTGGTAAATCTTATCCCCAAAAAGATTATCGCAATCTAAAAAAATATTTTCTGTCTTTAAATAACTTGCAAAGATTAATAAGCTCAAAAAAAAAAAAAAAAAATCAAATTTCCCTTTTTCTTTCAAGTGCTCTTGTTTTTTTCTTTCTTTTTTCTCCCTCTCTATTTTACTGAAAATCAATTTTTTTTTTCTTTTATCTCTTCATAATATTTTTTTCTTTTTCAGTCTTACCACAAGCTTCAGCATCTCCTACAGCTTACAAGTAGGATATGCAGTTCCACATGCCACTCATCATTCTTGGTAAGTTTTTTTTTTTTTTTTTTTTTACTTATGTGTATATATTTCAGCTTAGAAAATATGACAGAAGATGCGGATAAGTCTTTTTCTGTTCAGCTTTGTTTTCCTTTTCTTTTAGGTCAAGTCATAAATAATTTTCATTTTTCTTTATCAAAAATAAATTTTATTTATCTATATAGTCACCATTATTAAGCTGCTTTCTAATACATTGGGAGTAAATTTCTATAGCTTTTTGCTGTGAAAAAGTTTTCAGCAAACTCTTCAATCTGGTTTTCATTAGAGAAAGTTTACCCCCATCAAATTTTCAAAAATAAAAAAAAAAAAAAGTAATAACTTGGTGCAAGGTTAGGTGAATATACCGAATTTGGTAGAATAGATAGTTCCTAAATTTCTGTTCCTGCATTTCTCTTTGTTGCATGCAGACTTGCATTGTCATGGAGAACAACATTTTAACTACTGGTAAGCACAGGGTGCTTTCTACCAAATTTTTATAGACACTTTCCAGCTGCTGGACATATAATTGTGCATGTAGTGTTGTCATGGTTTAAGAACTCTAAATGAATGACACTTCAGCATATCTACTACATGTACAAAATTACCTTTCTGCCATAAGCTCGGGTTTGAGGGTTAATTATAGAGATTTTTCTCCTTTATTATTAATGCTTCCATTATTTTAGCATATTTTTTTACATATGGATGAGACTATTATAGTTGTATTTTCTAATTGTCAGCGTTTTATTTATTTACTTATTTATATATTTACTGTTTATTATACATTAAATTATATCGCTTAACATCCTCCATAGTTTGCCTTGACTTTCAGTTAACCTGATGAATATTTATGAGCATTCTTTAATTTTAAAATTTTCAAAAACTGTTTACTTTTGTTTATAAATACTTGTTAAAAAATAAAATTCTTACATTTGCCTTGATAAAGTCCATCAGAGCATGAAACATGTCAGCTCAGCTGAAAGTTTTCCTTTTATTTTCACATGCACACCATCCGTTCCTGTTCAGTGGATTTTAAGTCTCCTTCAGATTTTGAATTGTTCTTTCAATGTTCATGTTCCATTAGATTTTTTACTAGAAGCAAGTATTGTGTGTGTATATATATATATATATATATATATATATATATATATATATATATATATATATATATAAGTGGCAACTCCAGGTGTCTGGCTTGTCAGGCTCAGCCCAAATGAGTCAACCTTCAAGTATGTCTATTTCAAAGCAACAAAAATCTTTCGTCGTGCATTGCTTTCATTCTTGATTTTGGCTGGATCCAAAATTAATTTTTTTAACTCTCTGCTTTAGAAATATTGAGCAAAATAGGTTTAGTTGATATTGTTCTTAATAAAGAAAGAAAAAAAACAAAAAACAAAGATAGTAAAAAAAATATAAAAAAAATGAAATATTAATATGGCTAGTCGGGCTGCATAGATCTGAGCCCTATGAAAGCTGGAGACATACTTAAAATGTATTGTTTTAATTTTATAAATAATCTTATAAAAATCTTTAATGACTTGTATGCCTGTTTATCAAAGAACATGTTTTTATTTCAACTTATTGTTTTCAAATGTCTATTTTAAATAATATCCCGTACAGTATAAGGTTGTTTTTTTTTTTTTTTTATGTATATTTTGAGAAAGGACAAATTAAATTTAGCCTGACTTTGTCAGCAAAAATCAAAGAAAGTGGCAGCCTTAACTGTCAACCAGAAGATTGGGGTGAGGAATTTGACTGTGGTAGTATTGAGGAAATATGATATCAGTCAACAGTACTGATCATAAACTTACAATAAAGTAAACTAAAAATTCACAGACAAACACACATAAACACACTAATGCATAAGCATATATACAAACGCACACACACACTACCATCAGTGACCAGGCTATAAAACATTAAAAAATGGAAAGGGGGACAAACATATCAAAGACTTTGTCCTCACTCTTTTTTTCTTACATGTCTGGAAATCTTTTTAGAAATAATTTTTTTTTTTTTTTTTTTTTTTAAACAGAATTATTACAATTAATATTAAAATGCCAAAATGTTTTGTTTTTTTTTTGTTTTTTTAAATTTTATGCACAGAGGTTTTTAAAAATTATACATTTTAGTTAGAGTAAAGGAATAATTTTAGCATTTAAGTTATATCATTAGTATATTTTGTTAAAGATTGTAATGACCCAACAAACATTGATAACCTAGAGTCACTCCTGAGATATATATATATATATATATATATGATACACACACAGAAGATACTGAAAAGTTCTTAGCCCAATTTAAAATCTGACTAAATAAACATTTTTTTTTTTTTTTTTTTTTCAGTCCCCACTCAGGTCAAATACTTTTTGTTAATTTCTTTATTGTATTCTTCTTGTATGCAAGCAAGACCTTTCTTTTTGGGGACCTATTGTGTGAAGAAATATATTGTATTAGTATAAACATTATTCCCTGATGGAAAAAGAAAATACATGTTTGGATTCCTGTCAGGAGGCTTATTTTTCCTTAAAGACTCTCATTTCTAGGTGAGTTGACATTAATTTCACTGCTTAAAATAACTGGGATATCAAATTCAAATACATGTACCTACTAAAAATAACATTCATAGTAATAAACAATAATGTCAGATAAAAAAAAAAAAAAAAACCCTTTAAAAAATTACACACAAACATACACACACACACATATATATATATATATATATATATATATATACACATTAGTGGCCATAATATAAGGAATGGAAACAACAAAGACATAAATATGTGTATTACTTAAAAAGTAATTTAAAATGAAATTTTTACCGAATAAAAATTAGGGTGTAATGCATAAATATTTTACAAAGTTACAAAAATTTACATAATAGTTTTTTTTTTTTTTTTAATAAAGATTAAATGGAACAAAGGAAATAAGCTACTGGACAAAAGTTAAGGAACGATGTTAATAATTTGCATAAACTATTAATTTACATTGTTAAAAAACTCGATGGAGCTTTTCAACAATAAGTAAAAGTTCATTTATCATTAGGACTTTATTTTTAAATTCTACATGCAAAACGCTCTCTTTTGAAGAAAAAAACTCATTAACTATCATTATCATTAACTATCAAGAAAAAGTCAATTTCAGAAATTTAGTGTCGCTCATCGTGTAATTAGCAGGTATAAAACCAATAAAACGTTAGATGCAAAACCAAAAACCAGCAGACCTCCAGAAACACTGCAAAGTGAAGATCGAAGAATTGTTAGAATATCTTCAAAAAAAATGTTTTGAAACTGCTATATCAATTGCCCGTAAATTTAATGAAGAGACAGATAAGATCTCAAGGAAAATGGTTGCTCACAGGTTAAAAAATGCAGGATTGCATGCCCGTATGCCAGCTTTGAAGCCTCTCATTTCAAAGCAAAACCAAAGGGCATGCCTGGAGTATGCGAGAGAACATGTTGTTTGGACTGACGCCCAATGGGATACAGTTCATTTCAGTGACGAGTCCAAGTTTACTATATTTGGTTCTGAGGGCAAAATTTACGTACTGTCTTTTCAATGTGTCAAGAAAACTTAAGTTTGGTGGCAGCAGTGTGATGGTGTGGAGAATGATTTAATCTGCAGGAGTTGGCTCTATCATCCACATACATGGCAATATCAATGCTGAGATTTACAAAAGTTTTCTTCAGCAGCATGTGGTACCAAGATTACACCATAATCTTTATGAATCTCCTATTTTCATGCAGGACAATGCACCTTGCCACAAGGTTCAGAAGGTTATGGCTTTATTTGAAGAAGAAGGAATCGCCCTAATGAAGTGACCAGCCCCGACCTGAATCCAATAGAAAATGTTTGGAAGATAACTGGAGAAAGGGGTCAGAAAAGAAACTCGAAAAACCAGGATCACCTATGGGAGTTATTGAAAGATGAATGGGAGGGAATTACTGCTGATTTTTGCAAGAAATTAATTAGATCATGTGGTCGACGATGCAGAGAAGTCATTGAAAATAAGAGGATGTTTACCAAATATTAAATTTTGTGGATATTTTGTTCACAATCAAGTATTAACAAGATCGTTCCTTAACTTTTGTCCAGTAGCTTATTTCCTTTGTTCCATTTAATCTTTATTTAAAAAAAAAAACTATTATGCAAATTTTTGTAACTTTGCATAATATTTATGCATTACTTATTTATAAATCTTTATTCAGTAAAAATTTCAATGCTAATCATGGATTACTTTTTAAGTAACACATATTTGTCTTTGTTCTTTCTGTTCCTTATATTATGGCTGCTACTATATATATATATATATATATATAATGACTGACAAGGTGTGGTGGTTGAGTTCTTTTTTATAATTTCTCATGTGTTCATATAATTTTCTTTTCAGAATATAAATTATATAAAAATTGAATGTTTTCCAAGTACTTTCGGCTATACTTTTAATCATTATGAAAGATGAATTTTATTTTATTTTTTACCTGAATATATGCATTGTTTTCTGTATGTATCTAGAGTTATAGGAATGTTTTATTTTCCAAACACAGTCAGCATATTGTGGCCATGTTGATGTTATTTTCTTTTTTTATCAATAATGCTTGCATTATTTTTAGTATTTCGTTACATGTGGATGATTCTTTTTTTATATAATTTCTGTCCTGAAAAGAAAAAATTATGCAAACACATAAATTATAAAACAAACTCAACCACTGCACCTTGTCAGTTGAGATTGTTTTAAAATTTAAAAATATATTTTATGTTCTGAAAAGAAAAAAAAAACGAACACGTGAGAAATTATATTAAACTCTGCCACCACATCTTGTCAGTTATTTTCAATGAAAATTTTATTTATATATATATATACACACTGAAAAATACTCAACTCAACCAATAAAATCTTGTCATACATGAAAAATTTTTTTTTTTTTTTTTTTTTTTTTTTTTTTTGCAAGGCTTTTTGCTTGGCCCAAAAAACTTTATAAACATCCTTGTGTGTGTTTTTATATATATACATACATACATACATACATATGCACATCTTCTTTACTACACTAGTTTTCCTTGTTGCTTCATTTTGTCATTTTTTTCTTTTTCTTTGGGACTCTAAAAGAGACTATCAATTAACTGGTCCTTGAATACTGTAAAACACTGAAAACTCTTATTTGTTACCTTTTTATAATGAAACTTAAAAAAAGAGGAGACATAACAAATACCATTAGAATAATTGCTTTGATCATATATTTGGAACCATATTATGTTTTTTAATACATTTTTATAGCCTTTTCTCTTTTCACAATATGCCTTTTGGCCAAACATGATTATTGATGAATAATGTTGTATATGCTTTCTTTTATGCTATTCAGTAATGACAAGAATGCCAAAGAACGATTCTTTTGCTTTTTGGTTTCTAAATTCTATTTTTTATTTTCATCTTCTTTTAGCCACTTTCTTGTAAACTGTTGAAATGCCCTAATGGTTTCTAAAAATAATATTCAATTGGAAGAATTCACATCATTAGAAATAAAATTATTTTCCCCAGTTTGATTGTTTCATTACTTCTCAATAGTTGAAAGTTATCTTCCACTTTTATAAATATAATACTAGGGCACCTCATTGTAGTATGAAGATTACAAAGTTAGTCTCCCAGATCATTAGTATTTAGCAATGAATTCGGTCCTCACTGAGTGTCCTATTCTTGTGTTCTTGTTTCAGAACTAAGTAAGGTTTAATAAATAACTATAAATATGACACACACACACAGATATATATCTAGGCAGCATATCTTCATTCAAACAAGTTTCATTGAATAATATAAACATATTATGTCTATTTATTTTTATACTTATCCTTTCCAGTTCTCTAATCAGTTTTTTTTTATGTTAAGATGAAATTCACCAAGGAAGGCACTGTACTTTTTTTTTTCCTACCCAAGTACTTTTGATCTCCTCCAGCATCATCCTCAGGAGTGAATTACAAACTTATTGTAGCTGTGATTAAAAATTGCATTTCTTGAGATGGTAATTTTAAAAAAAAAAACATGTGAATTCACTCTGTTAAAATTATTTTTGCATGTTACCAATTTCCAATCAGCTCCTTTATATTGGGAAGCTTGTTTTGCAAAAAAATTCCTTAGCTACAATGGATAAATGTAAAATTTTAAAATAATTATGGCAGAGTGCATTCACACATGATTTTAAAAATCACCATCGCAATGAAATGCAGATTTTATTACAGTTACAAGGAGTTTCTTTGTAATTTACCCCTGAGGATGATATTGAAGATTGAAAGTACTTGGGTAGGAAGAAACTACAGTGCCTTCCTTGATGAATATCATCTTAACATCAAGAAACTGATCAGAAAACTGGAAAGGATCAGTAGAAAAATTCACATAATGCCTTTCAATGAAACATATGTATATACATGCATGTTTATTTGTAATTTCTGTCTGGATCTTAAAAGGCATGAGTCCATGAGTTTGACATTATTCAATTTGATCAGATAATCCCTGTCAATATGACCTCATTTATTTTGTATATGCTGTAAGCCATTCAAATCTTCTGCAGAGCTAATGAGTTTATGAGTTTAAAACTAATTCAGTTATGTATGAGATAGTAGTCATTTGTAATGATTATTTACATGAAGATTATTATCTTCATATTTGTTGTTATTACAACATTTTGACCATTGTACCCTTTGGCCTTCTTTAGGTATATGTTGATCTGCTTAACCTACAATGTTAACTGAACCAAATCATTTAATCTACAGGGGTAGATTGTTCTTATTCTACTGACCATGTCTAGGGATATCTCGACTAGTTCTTATTTAGTATTGCTCAGTTATTGCTTTCCTGATTTCCACAGTCCAAGTACACCCTGTCTGGCCCAGGGATTGAACTCACAATTACTGTGATATCAAATTCATTAACCTTGTCCAGTGATAATTCCTTGTTCCAGAAATTTAGACAAATTATCTGTAAAGATGTTGCAATAATACTTATGAGGATAAAGACAGTTTGAAACAATATACATGATCAGGACCAGCTCATGGTACTGGCAACATTGGCAGTTGCCCAGGGCACCGTCAAGACCAAGGGTGCCAGCATGTCATGCATTTGGGACCTTCCAAAACTAAAGCTTATAAAAACATACTTGCAGTCATTCATGACTCAAGACAGATTCAATTCTTTGGCTATTTTTTCAATAGAAAATGATCGTATAAAGGAGATAAATGTTGAATGTGCCACAAAAAGATTTGCATATCTAAAGGCTAGAAAAAAATGTTTTAAGTACAATAATGTTTTCTTTAGATTGTATTAAGTTGTATGTTGTAATAAACTTGTTATTCTGCATTTTCAGTTGTTCTGAAAATTAAAAAAAAAATAATACTTTTAAGGGCATCAGAGTTCAGCTTGCCTGGAATGCCAGCAACCCTAGAACCATCACTACATGATTAAAAATAGAGATTAAATTTTTTTTAATATTTCGATGATTATTCACGTCTTTATCTATCATTTAAATGAAAGTGATCATCTCAATTTTTTGAAAAATATAAAGGTGAGTAAGGCCTGAAAACAAAGGTTGAGTAAGTTGTTCATTTTCATGTCCATGTGTGACCAAAGTATTCTGTCTACATACATACCTACAGGCAAAATTATAGCTTTATACCCAAACATATAAAGTGGAATTTTAAAATTTTCATTTATAGAGTAAGATGTCTTTTTTTACGTTTATGTACACCTGTATGGATAGCAATATTCTCCAATTTATCTTCACATTCTACTGGCATGATCATAGCTTTATACAGACATATAGAGTAGGACTTATAAATTTTCATTTGTAGAGAAAGATGTCCTTTTTCTTGTTTGGGCATACCTGTATGGGTAGGAATATTCTATCTACACATGCTGGTAAGGTCATGGCATTACACACAAACATATTTTGGAACATAAAGATTTTTATTTGGCGACATTAAGAACTCACCAGTGATGTATTCCACTTCTGCTTTTTACGCCATGTCCTTTCAGGTGATAATGACTCTCCACAGATTTTTTTTCATCATTATTTGTAAATTGCCATGCATTCTTGGAAAAGATAGTGGAATGGTTTCTGATTACCTTCTCTATGCTTTCAAATTGAGTTTTCCTTCTTTTAGAGCTGGTTGTAACCTAAGACTAGAAAGCTCAGTCTACCCTGCTATTTTAATCATAGCTGAGGTGGGGGAAGAAGACAACAGATTTGTCTTTTTTAAGAGCATTTGTGTGCAAGAAAATAATAGCAGACTCACCCAGAATTTGAACTTAGCTTTCCAATTTTACTTTTTATGCCACCGTCCATTAGATTACCCACCTATTTGTCTGTAGAAAAGCTTTATATATATTTTTATTTAATCTTGGCTCCTTTTGGGTGTAAAATATCTTGGATAGAATATTATTAAAGAAATCACACATGCATGTATATATTATATCCATATATAGGTTTGTACACACATGTATGTGAGTATTTTCATTCTAGTATATTGTGTCTACAATTGCTTGTATATCTTCCATTGTGTGTGTGTGTGTAAATGTGATTTTTTCACATGTATATTTTTATATTTGTCTTCAAATCTTAGCAAATTGAATGGGTTATTATTTGTTTATATTGTCATGTACTAACAAAAGAATGCCAGAGAAGTCTTATGGTGCTATCATAATGTGCAGACAGAGTATACACATCATTAAACTTCTATGGGAATATCTGTGTCTCCACTCAGAATCCTTCACTCCCCCCTTAATCCTATGTATCTAAAATTCTTTGAACTAACAAATCCTTTTTTCAAAAACGTCTTCATGTTGTCTTAAGCAGTACAAATGAACATTTCTTTAAGATCAACATACATTAATGTCTGATATTTTGGCTTGTATATATGTCAATGTGTATACACATATTATATATTTATGGTGTGAAATATGTATATGGCACGTGCACACACATCAATGTAAAAGTAGGTACATATATATTTCTTTAATGTGGATGTAACTATCTTGAATAAATCTTTATCAGTGTTTATATGTAGCTGCATCTGTTTATATATCCCTATTTGTACCTTGTGTATTGGTGGTACAGGATCACAATGAACTGTACCAAATAACAGAAACCACATCACTTGAGGACTTTCAACAGCCACAGTAACTAAAATGAATAGCATGTATAACTGGAAGGGAAAATAATGACATAATCAAGATTTTAATGTTACACACTATTTCAAACAAAAGGTAAGGAAGGAATCTTCCATCAATACTGGAAAGAATGATAAGTTTGTGGACTTGAGAAACTTACTCCTAAAAAAATTGTTTTAATAGAAAGATTTTATAAATCTCAACTGAAAGTAGAACTTCCTGTGTGGTCAATAAATACAAAATGTTACCTTTATAAGGAAACAGTTAATATTACCATATATATATATATATATATATATATATATAAAATATGTGTGTGTATGTGAGAACAGGCAGGGCGGTATAGACTTGGGTGTCAAATGGTCTAGGAGAACAACTCTGAATTCAAGCCCTGCAGAGAGTTGTTTGGGGACCTTGTGGTATACTGTGTACATGTTCTCTGTATTTGGCTCTTCCAAAAAGTGTGGTTGGTTCTGCACAAACCTTCACCACTAATCAAATTATATGTACAGGTAGTCTGGCTGTTGGTTCTAAGTACTGAGCTGCTTGACCCTTATATGTTGAAAATGATGCGAGAGTTCAGTTTATATATATATATATATATATATATATATACACACACACACACACACTGGATTCTCCCATATCTCTCTCCCATTATATATATATATATATATATATATATAAGAGAGAGAGAGAGAGGGGCATATGGCTGAGTGATTAGAATGTAACCTGGAGTTGAATCTCACCATAGTCAATTTATCAAGCGTGACTTCTTGATTATATCAACCTGGGATGATTATCCTAGCATTCGGCAATATTGTGAAGTGCTTGAAAACTGTGTCACAGATTGACACACATGTCGCAAGTGAAACTGAGTAGACAAAACTGTCCATGATTTTACTAGCATGAAGTCACAAGTCATTGTGAATGAAGGTTTGAATGTAGTGGCCTTGTCCAACTACTGATCATGCTAGAAACTAACTAAAATCTGTTTAATATAACCCAATAAATAAGTCTAATACCATGTCTCTTCACCACATAGAAATCATGACACTCCACAGATTCCTTTATTATCTGGGAATTTTCATGGATTCTTGGGAAAGAAGGTGAAATGGTTTCTTGTTGCCTTGTCATTTGTTTGGAATTCAGACTTTTCATTCTCCAAGACTGACTTTTACCTTGCTAGTTAACCTATACCTGGGTGAGGAGAGATGGAATCTTTCCTTTTGCATTCATTTCTGCACAAATGCCAAAGATGGTTACAGTATATAACACAAGTGGACTCTGTGGGTACTGAAGAAACACAAATGTGCTTGAGTAGGTGTCTGCAACTGGGATTTGCTAGCCACTGTAGCAGATGAATTAAACTTGTAAATGAGCAGCTGGCCATTTTATATATATATATATATATAGGTGAGGTCATTACCTGGCACCTGAGGTGTCTCTAAAAAGAGGAAATGCTGATGGTGTTTGAGCAATTTTTCTATGGTACTGCTGAAAAAAAACCCTCTTTAAACTTTGACCTTGTGTCACATTCTGTTATAATGTGGGTGCACACACATACACATATATGAGAAAGAGATGTAGGTATCTATATTTTTATGTACATAGATATATATCTAAGTACATATAGATGTAAAGAAGCAATCAAGATCATAAATATGTCTTAGTATTATTATTGATATTTTTCATCTTATGAGTAACTTTTTCTCCATTGTTTGCTTTTGGCAATTTGAAAAAAATGTCAGAAACTTACAAAGTAAATTTCTCATTTGCAATAAAAAATTTTTTAAAGAATACAAATCTTCATTATGTATATTTTCTTACATGTTTAAATTGATTTTTATTGAATATTTATCTTTTCTACTTTTTGTAAAAGTATCATAGATTTTACAAGTACAAGGTTGGTTGGTTGAAACCTCCAAAAAGCCACAATAACAATAAAAGAGGAAAATCTTAATAAATAACATGACAATAGGTATTATTAAAGAAAATCGTTCTACTTTAAATTTTAAAATAATTTGTAATATTTATCTTTTTTTTGTTCTTATCTCTCTCTCCTAATGAATGAGAAGCCTTTAACATACTGCTATATGGGTGTGAAATATGAAAATTAAGTTAGATGAAAACAAACTCAGAAATGCACAGAGATCAATGGAAAGAGCATATAACTCTAAGTGATAGAAGGTCAAATCAAAAAACAAGATTAGAGATAGATTATCTTGTTGATTGCAGTCAAGACCATATCAGATATCAAGATCTGATTCACTAAGAAAATCCATTGAAGGTCCACTAATCTCACAATTCTTAACAATAGGATTATACATAATGTCACTGATCATTTATTTTTATACTTTCATAATGTTTTAGGAGTTCACTATTTGCTCATAGCTGGGACTCTAACAGGTGCTACGACTCCAAGTTTGGTTTGGTTTAAACCAGGATTATACATAATATCACTGATCATTTATTTTTTTACTTTCATAATGTTTTACTTTTATTTAGGAGTTCATTATTTGCTCATGGGGCTCTAACAGGTGCTATGACTCCAAGTTTGGTTTGTTTTGTTTCAAAACCTCAATGGGTTATTTAATGCTGACAACTATTTCTTTCCTGGTAATATTTTGTTTTGTCAAAAATCTATATGTATAACTGGTAATATTTATTTTTATTTTTTTCAAAAATGTATTGCTGGTAAGTTTTTTTTTCTACAAAAATTTATTTCTGGTAATAATTTTTCACAAAGTATTTCTAGTATTAAAACCTATTTTTACACTTTTTTTTTTTTTTTTGTATTACACTATTTTTACACTTTTTTTTTCTAGTATTACACTATTTTTACATTTTCATAATGCTTTTTACCTCAGTTTCAGGGTTAACTATTTGCCTATAGCTGGGACCCTAACAGGTGCTACCACCCTGAGTCTGGGTGAACCTGGGAACACCAGCAATTAAAAGATGGTTCCATGCTCCTCAAAACCTCCTGATCAGATGCTTTGCTGTTGGACGTAGTTTATCGCCATACCCAGGACGCAGATGTAGTTTATTGTCATACCCAGGTTGGGACTCTGAGCTGGGAACAACAGCAATTAAGTGACTACTCAAAATCACCAATCTTCTGATCAGAGGTCTTGCTGCCAGTTCTGGAAAGTGTGGTCTAAGTTCAAAACAATTAATGTACTGTGATTACAAGAAAATATCATACTGGATTGTGAACTTAGTATAGAAATTGCTATAAAATATCTTAGACTTGGTTAGGGAAATATATTTTTTTTAAATAACACAGCATTGAGATAGTGGCTTATGTGTTTTGAGGTTCCACTTTCCACTTTAAAATGAAATGCATGTTACTTTCACTAGTCAAAAAATTTGTTCACTCAGACCATGAAAGCATCAGTACCATGATGAAATTCAGTCCCCTAAATTCTACAGTTAATACTAAGACTAGCTTTTTTTATCATAAGTGAAAAAAAAAAAGAAGTGAAATTGCTCTCTATAAACTTCTATATTTGTTGCAAAACTAATTTGTGTAGCATATTAAATGAAGAGAATATGCATCACCGGAGAATCAAATGTTTGAAAGAGTTAGCACATAGTTTAGGCTATAAGGACTTTAGGCTGAGAATAGAAATAGATGCAATATTGGTGCTGTTAATAAAGAAAGAAATGACAACAAGGATTTAGCAGCAGCAGTAGAAAAAAAATGTCTCGGTGAACAATCATATGTAAGAGCCAGTAACAGATTAGGTTTAAGATCCTTAGTTATACACTCAGGATTGTCGCATAGGATAATTCTTAGTGGATTAAAGCATTGGTTCATGAATTTGGTGACATAGTAATTGTAAATTCAATCCCTGGGCTTGAACAGTGCAGACTTACTTGGTGGAAATGGGATGAGCAATAACTGAGTAATAATAACAAGACAAGATATTCCTAGACATGATCAGTGGAATGAGAATAATCTATCCCTACAGATTGAATAAAGCATTCAGTTTGAAATTCCCTGTCAAGCACCTGACGTACACTGAAGGACACAATGGTTGAAACATTGTGATAGCAACACCAGAGACGAGGACAGTAATCAAAGTGTAAATAGAGAATATGTAGCGTCAGACACAAAGTACCTTCCGACAACGCATTAAAAGTATAAACAATTTATCAAACCAGATCTTTGCAGGTTCAATTTCATCTTGGAAATAAATAAACTTACAGTATTTGAACAACAGAAATATCTTTTATTGTTAACACTATTTACATTGTTCGGACTGTTATCCTCATCTTTATTGTCATACTCACAATGTTTTGGCTATTGTACGCTCTAACCTTCATTCAGTGATATATGTTGGAATTTTGAACCAAACCCTTTTAGTCCACAGTGAGTAGATTGTTCTAGTTTCATGTACCATGCCTTTTCTGGATATCTTGGCTTTTGTTAATACCTTTAGTAACTCAACTCTTTAAGTTTTTGCTCACCTCTGCTGTGGCCAGGTATTGAACTCACAACTCTTTGGGTCAAGTCACTTTTTGGATTACTTCACCCAACACTGGCCATGTGTTTATTAAAATTCCATAAAAAATGAATATAACAGTATTGTTTCATACTGAAATGGTATATTATCTCAAGTGTGAAAAATGGCTAATGGAGCACGTATTCTTTATTTAAGTATTTGTACAATATGAAGAAAATAGCTTTACAGAATTTATAATGAAAATAATTCTTTTTTTTTTTTACTTTATAGTTGATACCTGCTCTGTATTCTAACTTCTACTACTTTGCTGAACTTCAGTAAAACCAAAACCATTTTTCCCTTCTGCTATTCAAAGTTCTTTTCATATCTACTCATTCTTTTTGATGCCAACTTTTGCACATTTTTTCCTTGATAAAAATAAAATAGTGGTTATTTTTATTCACAAGCTCTTTCATTATTTCAAACAATTCAATCATCTCTGCTCTCATTCATAAAACTTTGTTGTCTTATGGAGAAAATATGCTCAATAACTTTTCTCTGAATTGTCTCCAGAACATCTGTCTTGCCCTGAGGATAAAATGTCTAGACACAGCTATGATATTCTAATTGAGTTTCATTTCAAACTATGTATTTTTCATTTTGTTACTCAAAAGTCGTCTTTGTGATGTCAACTTAAAAACAGAAAAACCATAAATTTTAAGTTCAAGCTTGGTAGAAATTATAAGGAAGGGAGAATTCTAACTTTGTAAATGCTAGCACTTTTTATAAAAGTTTAGACAGACACTTTTTAACACAAAATTCATACTGTAGTATGATTTGGGACTAATAATGTTAGCACGATTTTGTGTTTATCATAGACTGAATAGATAATCTTATGTCACTTTAAAATCAAGTTTATAATCAATAAATATTCCATTGTTTTATTTATTTACAACATGGCCACAATATTGATAAATAAGCTGAAATTTAAATAAAATGTACCAAACTTTTGTAAATAAAACATCGAGTTAGTATAAGCATGTCTTGCAGAATTACCTTTATTGTTTCTGCTTTAATCTGTTACTACGCACTGTACTAAAAATGATGGGTATTAATTGGTTATAGTTAGATATCTATAATTAATGCTGGTTGTTTTAATTAATTCTAGCCTTTTTAATAGACCCCCTAGTTACTGTCGGGCTTTTTAATAGACCTCCTGGTTACTGTCGGGCTTTTAATAGACCTCCTAGTTCCTGTCAGGCATTTTAATAGACCTCCCTAGTTAATTCCGGGCTTTTTAATAGGCCCCCCTAGTTAATTCCGGGCTTTTTAATAGACCCCCCCCCTAGTTAATTCCGGGCTTTTTAATAGACCCCCCCTAGTTAATTCCAGGCTTTTTAATAGACCACCCCCTAGTTAATTCTGGGCTTTTTAATAGACCCCCTAGTTAATTCTGGGCTTTTATTTTAAAATTTATAACTAATACTGAATTTTACAGTGGGCATTAATAGCTTAAGATTTTCTCTTGTTCATGGACTTGGGAGAAATCATCAAAAGTAGGACGTTAGTATTTTTAAAATATCTTTTTTGCTATTCTATTATTACTACTACTACTACCACCACTAATGATAATAATAATAATAATAATAATAATAGGATTCTTAAATTTTTAATTTTCTTTAGTAATCTTATGCACAATATAATCATTATTAGTTCTCCTTTTTTACTTCTTCCCTTTGTCACAATGGAAGTTTGAAAGCTTTATTGTCAAGAGAAAGGATGGATTCAGTTGAAGGGTCTTTGCTCAGGGAGGCCTGATTGTTGGCAGATTAAACTCTGGAAAGAATTATTGCATGTAAATCATATTTTATTTTGCAGTCATTTTTGGCTGCAGGCTTTTTTGATGCAAGCAAAGTAAAAGAATCATGGTTCCTGCTGTTTCTTTTTTGTCTTTAAGATTAAAAACAATCAAGTAGACAAAAATTTACTGTCAGGTTTCATTATACAAATCAATGTTTTCACAATAAAATTGGTATTATCCAATCAACGTTGGGAAAATTTTTATGATATATTCATGTAAGAAATATATCAAGTGAGTTTCAGCTTTTATAATATCCATCCTTATTAAATATATTGGTAACTTATTTTGGGAGTGTTTAGCTTTATCATGCAAAGACCAACATAAATTTTTATTTATAAATAAATCCAAATGTTATAGGCCACAGGAACTTACATTTGATTAAAACAATATCCTAAATACCAGAATTATTTTATTCTGCATATTAATATGGTTTCCTTGTTATTCTATAACCATTATCAGTGTTTCAACCTTTGATTTCAACTTAACTACTATTTGCAGTTTTTGATTGCTTACCAGATATTTTCTTTGTTTCAGTATTGTTTTCCATCCTCATATATATTTCTTTTAATGATGTGGCACAAAGCTGTAAGTATGGGGAACCCAGTGAGGATCAAACTCACAATTCAGTTGTAACTGATCTAGTGCAACAAGCTTGCTAACCATTACACTATGTCAAAGTATCCACATCTCTTAATGATAATCTACAAGATTTCCATTTTATTAATACCTTGTAGAGGCTGGTGGACATTCCATTAGTTCGATATCTTTGAAAGATGTTTTTACTAAGATGGGCAATATTTATTTATTTATTTTTTTTTTTTTTCAGTCTGTTTCAGTGAAGAAGTGATATCTTGCCTGAATATACTCTTTAGTTTAAATAATCTTTGTTATGATCTACACCATTCGAAAAAAAACATCTTGTCCAAGAACATGGAATATTTCTTTGCATTTATTTTTTTTTTTACATGCATACATATATATATATAGAATGGAGATCAATGCGTTTTAATGGACTCAGCAGTTTTCAATCTGCTTGTCTGAATCACCTTCAAGAAGCATGATCTAAAAGGTCAGCCAATCTAAGAGTGATCTCATCCCACAATCCTCACTCTTGCTCCATATCTGGCCTCCTTTGTAAATTACCAGTGGGTCTTAAGTGCCACTTAAGATTATCGCACAAAATTTCATAACAATTAAATTGTCAGATCCTCATACATCAAAACCGACAGGAGAGTCCATTTATATATATATATATGTTCTCATTTAATAATTTTGGTACTCTCTCCTTAATAATGTTCCTCTTTATTTTCTTATCCTTTCACACTCAGTAACCCCTTATCTTATTAGCTTTACAGCCTTGCTTGGTGTAAAATTATTAAAAGAATATATAATATATATATATATATATATATATATATATATATATATATATATATAAGAACCATACCAGATCAGAGAAGTCACATCACTTAAAGACTATAAAAGACATCAACAACTAAAATGGACAGCACATGTAGCTCAAAAAAAAAAAAAAAAAAATGACCATAACTTCAAATAAAAGGTTAGGAAAGAAACCTCCATGAATATTGGAAAGAGTGATAACAGCTACTGGATTTGAAACCTGTTTTCATGAAAAATGATTTAAGAGAATGTTTTCACTTGGTTAACAAATGCCAAATGTTTCCTTGTAGGGAAACTGCTAATATTGCCATCATCCTTACCATTAAGTGTTATTTTTTCCTTTGTAATATTCTCATTTTCATCTTTTATTTCAATGTTGCAAAGGATTTCAAACCTATCCAATTCACATCTTTCTTGGTCCTACTCTTATCCACTACAATCATATTTGTTAATTTTCCTCTTGTTTTCCATTTTTTTTTTTTAACTCTGACAATACCTTTCAACTTTTCTTGCCATAAACATCCTGATCATCTAAACCATCTTCATAAATCTCTGTTTGAGGTTCTTTTCTGGCACTAAACCACTTCTAATTCATTATTCAATTTCTCTTGCTTTGCAGATGTTTCCTACACAACATACCTTTGTGTGTGTGTGTGTGTGTTTTTTTTTTTTTTTTTTTTTTTTTTTTTTTTTTTTTAGCAGGTGTTACAATTATGATGATGATTGTGATAATGCTGGTGCATCTAATTGTGACTAGTTGCAATGTTTGATACAGGAAAGGGAATGCCATAACAATAACATTGAAATCACTATTAGAACTCTTTGGTAGGCAGCCAACTCTTTTTCCCTAGTATAGTAAATGCTTGAATAGCAATGCACACACACAACCTGTGAATAAATACCTCTTATAAATAATATATATGAAAATTGATATGTGTAGATACACACACACACACAGAGCAAGAAATATAGTCTGATGATATCTTTCAGAAAAGTCAGACAATCATATTTCTGCCTGACATTGCTTTTACACGGACATAAAAAAATAACAAACAGAAAAAAAAAAAACCTTTCACTAGCCATAGTTTAAAGAATGTTTGTATGAATTGTATACATTCCTCCATCTCTAATTTGCAGTGAGAGAGAGGGGTGTATACACACACACACATATATATATATATATATATATATATAGTGTGTGCCAGTGTTACTGTGTAATTTTACATCTATTGTAACAGGTCAAAGAAAAAAAAAAAAAAAAACTTAAAAATGAAAAATATTTCCGAAGAAACAGACTCTCCTGTTTCCTTAACACCTGAAGAGGAAGAATCAAAAAGCAGCCAGAATGGTTTTGCATCTTTTGTTATATTCTTCAACTCTCCACTTCTCCTGGTGGGGTGGGGCAGGAGAATGGGTTACCTTGCCCTGCCATTGATGATACCTCTGTGTTAATATATTTGTGTTCTGTTCTGCTGACAAAGCGGTGTTATATGTGAGGAGTTGTGCCCCAGGGTCATTTAGCTAATATATTGTTGAGAGCGAAAAGAGGTAAAAATAAGTATGAAAATAGTAGGTTAAGCGCTAGGGACAGAGAACAAGTGAATAAAGTTGGTTTAAAAGATTTAAGAAAAAAAAAAAAAAAATGGTAGAAATGTGGCCCAAAAAGAAAACGAATAACAAAAAAAAATACATCTGTTAAGGAATATTTCCTGAGATTAAATATTTGAAAAATAACAAAGTCTACATTACTGAGTGGCCGTGGAAAGATTTTCAGATGAAAAAGAATTGTTTGCATTGTAAGAATTTTTTTACATATCCACATATAGTTTTTTTTAATGAGTTTGTATACTTATGATTGTATATCTATTTATATATGAATATGTATAATTCTGTGCAATATATTAGTCAGTGTTTGTCTACCTAGATACACCATTATGTATGTGATTATATGCAGTTAACCACAGTATATGATTTTTTATATATATATATATATATATATATTGGAAGATATAGATTTATATCAATGTAAGTATCTTTAATTATAAGTAACTTGTATATTTGTATATAAGGTGTGCTCATGTACATAAATACTGCTACACAAGATGAAGCTTTCTTGTACCTTTTCTATAAATATACCCATGATAACTGTTCTGATGAGGTCTCCTCTTTGGTCTCTCAACTTCATAAATTTAAGGACAGTACTAGATTGACAACCAAGTTTCATCATTTTGCTCGTAGAATTACTAAGTGTAAATTCTATTTTTATGGTTTCTTTTCTCACCTGCGGAATTTACTTCCAACTGCTTGCTCTCTTGCCAACTACAATCTCCAAAATTTAAATGCAATGTCAATCATCATTTGTCTCTGATATGTCCCAGAATGGGATATATTTGAACGAAGTAGCTAAGTGGCTTTGGCTACTATAACCAAGTAGAATACGGTAGCAGTAATCAACTGGTACGCATCATAGTCGCAGGTAAGAAGTGTAGATCAATGGCGTAGTCCAATGGGCATCATCATTATAGACTTAGCACTCAGACTAAGGTTTTCTGACTCTCCTACACAACCATGTCTAATTCATTATTCAATTTCTCTTGCTTTGCAGATGTTTCCTACACAACATGCCTTTGTGTGTATGTTTTTTTTTTTTGTTTTTTTTGTTTTTTTTTGTTAGCAGGTGTTACAATTATGATGATGATTGTGATAATGGTGCATCTAGGTAGACAAACACTGACTAATATATTGCACAGAATTATACATATTCATATATAAATAGATTGTGATGGACACCATTTATGATGGACACCAGCCAATCATATTCCAGTGAGGGGGAACACTGGTGTATGAATATTCCATTATATCAGTCTCTTAGAACCATGTTCTTTTTATTGACCATTTTCTCAGTTTCCTTTACTATCAGTAATCCCTTGCATCTTAGTGGCTTTATCATCTTGCTTTGTGTAAAATAGTTAAAATAAGACAAAAAAAAAAAAGAATCAATCTTAGTAATTAAAGTCAAAATCAAATATGGATATTTCTCTAAATGTGTGTGTGGTTGGCCAAAACTTTAATTTTGATTTTTTTTTTTTTTTTTTTTTTTATGAATCACATAACTTCAAGTTAATAAATCGGGGAATATTAAGAAAAATTAACTAAGATCATTTCTTATTTAAATATTGATTAGCTACAAGTATTCTTTTAGAGTTATTTTCAACTTTTATCACAATATAAGAGTATGTGTGTGTAACTGGATTCTCATGTCATTTTTCACATATGAAGGTACAGTAACTTGGTTCTTAGAAGCAAACTGGCTATCAACACATGATTTAATTATAGTGGTGAAAACTTGTGCAAAACCGATCACACTTTTAGGAAGAGCTGAATACAGAGAACTGATGCACAGTGTGTCCTCCTCAGTCTTGGAATTTAGAGTTGTTCTTCTCCTAGATTAGTTGTTACCCAAATCTATTCTATTTATCCATAGCTAGGAGGAGAAAAGATGCATTCATCTCTTTACCAAGGTTATTTGCACATAAGTGAATATAATGAACTCAACTAGAATTCAAACTTGGTTGTCTGATTCCTTAGTCCAAGATGCTATCCATTAGTTCTGTGTGTGTAAACACACACATATATATGCATATATTTTGGCAACATATTTTCATTAAGACATGTTTCGTTGATTAATTTAGACATGTTCTGTCTACTTATTTTCAGCATCTGTCTATATTTCTGAGATGAGGTATTATGTACACGATTTACATTATTCAGACTATTGTCCTCATCATTGTCACCATATTTATTACAACAGCCAAAACATAAATCTGGCGGCAAAGATAAGGACAATAGTTCGAATAATGTAAATAGTGTACTTATTTTCAATTGGATCTTTTCATATTCACGGATGAGCTTTTTGGTCTCGTTAATGAAGGACAAGAAAAAAATTGCTGTGTTGATACATATTTCTTTCATTCCAAGTACTTTTGACATTGCATGATGTCATCATCAGGATATTGTTTATTGCAAGACATATTGTAGTGTTCATTATTGTCAAAGACAAAATTGTTGTGTTCATCTGAAAGTTAAATTTCTTACTTGTGGAGTGAAGAACACTGAATAAGTGCATGATCGCTGACACCATTTAAAGGGAGGTAACTAAGTATGTTGTGGAGAGTATTTGATGAAATTAGTAGTAAAAAAAAACTATTAATGCAAACCTTGGCATTTCAAACTATTATATATATTTTTAAACACTTGTGTAATATTCATATTTTGTGAAAGTTTGGTTTCAATCTAGGTAGCTTTGAGAATTTTTACTTTATTCTTTTCATGAAAAAGTATAGAAGTATTTTCAATAAGAATTTTTCTGAATTGTGAATGTGAACAGATATGTTTTTGTAAATGTTTAGAAATGTTGGACATATTATTCAAATGAAAACTTAGCTGCTGAGACAAAAAATGTTGTTGTAGTGTGTCCAACATAAATATTATTTTTAATGATGGAAATACAATCTCCCAGAGGACATTTAAATTTCTAAATGATGTTGGTTTTCTGCAACACATTAGTGGGTGGAGAAGAGTCATTACAAATGATTGTATTAGATATACTAGATTTAGTGTGGTATTAAATTAACCTTATTTTTTTTATTACAATCTGTGGTGGATATATCAGTATTAATTTTTTAGGATATTTTCGTCTTGTTTAAAATTAAAATGTAATTGGTTGCGATATAAAAGATTAATGTGTTTGGGGGTTAATTGAAGAAGTATTATATTCTATTTGTTTAGTATAAAGATCTCTGATGAAGCATCTTATTTGTTCATCAGTAGAGTTAGGGAAGTTATTATTAAGAGTTTTAAATTTTTAGTTCACTGTAGTAAATCTGTTTTTTTTTTTTTGTTTTTTTTTGTTTTTTTTTTTTGTTTTTTAATGAATTAATTTTTGTACAGTTTATTAGGTTTTTTATAATTGCTATTTTATAGTAATTTGGGGATTCACTCTTATAATTAAGGGTACAGAAATTTATGCTGGTAGGTTATTTTTTTTCTTTTTTGCTCCACTTTCTGTTCTCTATTAAAACATTTCTCAGATATTTAAATTGTTGTATTTGTTTGATTTTACTAAATAAAGTTAAAAATTTCAAAACCTTCTCTTCCCAACCTCAAGTTCTGCAAATGTAATCCGCTTATCAGGTGGTTATATAGTTCAATTGAATTTATTAACAAATATCATATATTGTTTAAAAAAAAATGTTCTTTAAACAATGTGATATTTGTTAATAAATTCCAGTCATCCTTGCACTGAATACTGCTGCCATATGGTCTGGTTCCCCCTCTGTTCATCTCAAGGTTCTTGACAAAATCCAAAGACAGATATGCAATGTGATAGGTCCTGATTTGGCATCTCAACTCCAGGCACTTTCTCACATATGCGATGTGAGAAAGATGTCCCTCTGTCTTTCCTACAAATATTTTCATTGCAACTGCTCTGATGAGCTATTTTTAATAGTGCCTCAACTGCATGAATTTAAGTGTGCTAATAGGTTGGCATCTCTGTCCCAACCTTTTACTGTCAAAAGAGTTAAATGCAATCACCTCTTCTTCTCTTGCACTTCCTAAAAGTGAAACTCCCTTCCTCTTACTTGCTACCCTGATAACTATAATCTTCCAAAATTTAAATGTAATGTCAATCAACATCTAATGCCTTGATCTTGATCCCCATCCTTCTCTTTATCCTTTCCTCAAACATGCCTCTTTTCTCTTAATTTCATTCTCTGTAACCCTTTGTGGGCCAGTGGCACACCCACCATGCTTGGGGTGAAATACTTTTAAAAAAATAAAAATTCAATTGAACTATTTATCGAAAAAACCATGATGAGAAACTTGAAGTTTTGAAGAAAAGGTTTTGAAAATTTTATTTTATCACTCAGGATATATTAACAGCAAGAGAGAGAGGAAATCAGCACATACCCAACAAGTTTGTGTAAATGGCTGGTGGAACAGGGATTAGGAGAGATAGCAAAAAGATAAACTTTACTAAGGGCTACAAAAGACATGATCACCCACATCCTGAAGGGATATGGCAAATAGAAAATTTAACACGTTAGCTCCCAAGCCTCATTTTCCTTGTTGTCCCAGGGTCATAATTAAATTTTAGCACAGGCAACTTTGTTTTAACATTGTTTCATATATGAGGCAAGAATATCATAGGTAGTATTTATTACTCATAACCCACCAGTGTGTCGTTCAGTATCTGAGTCTATTTTACAATCCAGAGTCCCACACAAATGCATGGTGAAGCTTTTTGTATGTTAAAAATAAACAAAAACAAAGAAATTCCAAAAGGAAATGAAATAAGTCAAAAAAAATTTTAAAAAAATAATTTTTTTTTTTTTTTTTTTTTTTTTTTTTTCTTTTTAAAAAATGTGGTTCTGGTAAAACAAAATCTTTATTACTATTCTCTATATAAGATAAAAAAATTAGTTGTTTTGTAAATATTTGAAAGAAATAGTGCCATGAATAATACAAAAAACATTTTTGATTTTTAGAATAAATAATAACTTTTTTTAAACTGAAAATCACTAACTTTCAATAAATATTAAATAAGTTTTATATCTGCATTATATGCTTTATTTGGACTAACATTCTCATCTTGTGATTTCAGTCATTGTACTCTTGAGCCTCCTTCAAATATCTGTCTTCATAGTTGGTAACCTTCTTGAAGTATTGAACTGAAACCTTTATTCAATCCATCAACCTAAATTGTTTTCATTCTGTTTTCCATGCTTAACGTATATGGAAGTTTATATAATACAAAAACTGTAATGTTGTATGTATGTATGTATGTTCCTGTGATACTACTTAAATGATACATAATAACCCAACCAATTTCGGAGGATATTGTATCTTGAACCCCAGCTGAATGCAATGTTGAATGTCATTGAAATTAGACACATGTTCTTGACCTGGGGCTGCTTTCTTCTGTTTTTACAACATTTTTAATAAGAAATTCAGTATTTGTTTTCAATACACATTCTTATATCAACCACTTGCATATTATATTCCAGCTATTGTGTGTGTGTGTGTGTGTGTGTGAAAAAAAATAAACATGCATAATACATTATAACAAAATTGACACATAACACAACATATATTTATACAATTCACTACACTACATTAGAACATTTTTTTATAAACAAATATCTTGGATACTTGGCAAGTACTTGATAGGTGAAGATGCTATGTGGGTATGTCATTGTAAAACAGTCTCATGAGACTTGATAGTAAATAAATAGATGCACACTGGTTTTGAAATAAATGTAGAAAGAAACAAGTATTTGTAAAAAAAAAAAAACTATAATTATTTTAAAATAATTAACTAGAAAAAACGAAACTAAGTGCACAAAAAGGAGGCATCCATACTTTATTTCAACCAATATGAATCTCCCTAAGCAAATGATTGTCATTTGTTTTTTATTCTTTTTCTGGAATGACTTTCACCTTTGAAAATTATATGGTAGATACTAAAATTGATGTAAATTGTCACCTCAGGACTATTATTACTTGAATTAAAAGGCCTTTTGAAAGGTATTTTCTATCCTGAATGGAATTTTACAGGTTTATGAGTGGTCTAGTATCAGTTAACATTTGCCAGTATAATTAAACTTTGTGTTACTTACCCATTTCTTCCACTGATCTAATGCATGGGACTTTCCAGCATTATCAAATTCAGGATTGCACTGACATCTGCCAAGGAACCAGATATGTTTTGATGGATACTTGAATCCACTAAGGCTGAAAAGTTCCATGTTCTGGTTGAATGGAAGCAATAGACAAGTGACACAAAGGTAAATAAATAAAACTTGAAAATAATATCATATCCCTTAAGCATGGAAAGTAGAATGAGAACTATAGATCAAACAAGAGTTTGGTTCAAAATGCCAAGGTATTTACATAACAAAAGACACCCAGAGGGTATAATGGCTGAAACCTGGGTATAACAACTAAGATGAGAATGTTGGTCTGAATAGAAAAGTATATAATAATGATAATTGCTCATCTGAAAAATTCAGACATAAAGAAAATTCTATGTGATAAATAAAATCATTTTCAGTTCAAGCTGTTTGATATAAACTCTAAAATTATCAAAAACTCTTTCATGAAATTATTAATTTATTTATTAATTACAGACACTAATTTTTCCATAATTACCAACCTCTAATGTGTACGTTTTCTCCTTCAAAAATATTATATTGTTGCTCACATGAGGATATAAATAGGAGACCAACCATATAAAGCAATAAATATGTCAAATAGACATGCCTCTCTTGTCGGTTTTTCAATTGTATTGTGTGTACTTTCTCCAGTTTTTTTTTTTTTTTTTTTTTTTTTTTTTTGCTTTAGTTTATTTGCTTTATTTTTTTATTTTTTTGTGTTATCAAATTCATTTGGACATAATCTGTAAAGCTAATAATGTATTCATTTTTTTATTTTTTTTTTTTGTTGATTATGAATATATAAAAAGGAAATCTACACACATTTGTCTCATTAGATAGGAA
Organism: Acanthosepion lycidas; assembly: GCA_963932145.1. Taxonomy (NCBI): domain Eukaryota; kingdom Metazoa; phylum Mollusca; class Cephalopoda; order Sepiida; family Sepiidae; genus Acanthosepion; species Acanthosepion lycidas. The sequence continues at coordinate 55,212,893 of OZ010572.1, read as the reverse complement.
GAGAAAGGATGTGGCTCTTCTCATTGAAACTGATTGGTTGCTTGCAACCCTCTGAGATATAATCAGATCTTGCAATGATGCAACAGCTAATGACTTACTTTCAGAATTAAGAGCATAATCTGATTTTGTTAAAGGGCCTTTTACACCTGCCAGGCTTAAACTCCATCTGGAAAGCAGACAAAAATTGGATCTGTGACAAACCCACATGGGCACATATCATGTTCAGCTGTGGGGATGACCCCTGGTTATTTTTACCTTTTATAAAACCCAACATATTCTCACATACAAAGTAATTAATTTGCTTACAGGTGGTTAATGACATGCAAGTTGGCCACTTGGAGGTGTAATTTTCATCTTTTATGGTCAATGGTTAATATATTAATAGTTTGGAATCAGTTCTGTTATGCCCTATACTTGCATTATTTACACCAGAGGCCACTTCCACACCATTCAATGCTTTTGCAGTATTCATCAGTATATTATTATTATTGATTATTATTGACTTCCATATTTTAGTGGAATGTTGTTACTTTCAGTGATTTGCCAACTATTTTAATCAGTGTTCATGTTATATAACTGAGCTGGATAATGAGAACATGTGACATTTGAACCCTAAATCACCTTATTAGTAGATAGTCATAAAAGTAGAGCCAAGAAATACCAACATCAGTTTGTAAATAAATTTCTAACTTTATCAATGCAAAAGTTGATGGTAAACCGTTTGGTTGTTTAGTGACACCAAGTCTCCTAAGAGTTTTGACACTCTTCAGAATGTTTATTACATTTAATAGTGAAATGGTAATATTAGCTATTTCCCTATATGAAAACATTCAGCATTCATTCTTTAAAACCTTTCACTGTGATATCAATTTTTACATATTTTTACTCCAAAAACAAGTGACTGTTTTTTAGTAGATGATACAATAAACATTGTTAATGTTTATATAATAATTGAGTCATAATTAATGTAATCAATAAAACCTTATAAAAGTTATTACTTTGTAACTTAATTTCTTTGGTAATGAAGAAAAAAAACAAAACAAACATAATGAAAATTATTTCTTGGTCTGTATTCATCTCATAGGATTTTTTGTGCAGCAAACTGAGCCCCAAACAGACAAATGATTATTGCTTTATGAAAATGCTTTAGACTGATTACTTTCACTTTGTTTTATGAGTAAAATAATGATCAAGGTATATTTTTCGTTCACTCAACATTGCTTATTTACATACAGACCGTTGTTCTCATCTTTTTTATTATCACAACATTTTGACTGTTGTACTCTTTAGCCTTCTTTAGGTGTATATCAATCAAAGAATTTCAAACTGAACTCCTTCTCATTCCATTGTCCTTGTATAGAGATCTTGTTCTTATTTAGTACTGCTCAGTTATTGCTCAACTTGTTTCCACTGAGTCTAAGTCTCTATTACTTGGCCTAGTGATTGAGCTCATAATTATTCTTTCACCATATTCACTTGGCTCTTTGTCTTGTGAGGCAATCCTACACCTGGAACTTGGAACCTTAAACCAACTCCTCCATTTTGCCTGTATTGCTTATCTGGCCAATTTTTATACCTGTTGTATTTTGAAGCTATGTTTAATTTTAAAAGAAAAAAAAAAAAAAACGATGCATGAATTAATATAAATTATCTGTAGACATATATAACCTTATCTTTTAATCTGATCCCTTTATTCTATTAAAAAATAGAAAATGAAAGGTGCAATACAAATTTTTTTCACACCTGAGAGATGGCTTATCAATTTTTCCAGATGAGACAAAACAAAGAAAATCTAATTTAAAACCATTCTCTTCTGATCTGATATTCCACCATCCCTCAATTAGGCTCCACATTTTTCTGTTTAACAAAGTTTCATAATTTACATCTTGAAACGACTGCCCACATAAACATTCAATATTTTGTTCTTTTATATCATTACCACTTGACATGCATGTCTCAAAATTTATTGCCAAAGATCTGAGGGTTTTTATTTTTCAAAAGTTGAACCTTTTCAAAACACCACTATTGAAGCTTACATCTCTTTAAAAGCTATTTCAAGAGTTAAGTGACACACAATCAACATCTTTCAGAATAAAGACCATATCACCTGCACCCATCACATAAATTACTGTCTTGAATATCGATTGGCCACTTATAATTTTGTGTGGATTGAAAGAGAAATTGAATTTTAAGTTTCTGGAGTTTCATTGGTATGTGAATATTGGATCATGCTTAATGCATGATTTAAAAAAATTTTGGAGCTAGTGGTCAGTATGACCACTAGCTATCTTGGTATGAGTTAGGATCATAAACATTTTTTTTCTCATTGTTTAATGCAAGCAAATTTTGATTTTGGAAATTACTGCTACATAATCTTCCAATTCTATTTCTAATTCTAATTTTTGCAATCTGCATATTTATCTGATATTTGCAAGGTTGAAGTGGTAAAGGTGTTAGTAGCTAATGAGATTTGAGTAAAAATACATAAATAAATTTTGGTGTGTAAAACTTGAAAGAAAGCAATAAAAAAACACTTGTTTATTGTGAGATTGAGTCTTATGTTGCTTAATATTAGTAATTTGTTTTTCACTCCAAGCAAGGTAGTAAAGCCACTAAGACACAAAGGTTTACTGGGTGTGGAAGAATTAGTAAACAGAATAGTGGCCAACATTACATTTAAATTTTTGAAGATTAAAGTTGACTTGGAGAGTATGGAGCCAGAAGAGATCCACAAGTGAGAAGTGTGTGGAAAAAAAACTGTTAGCATAGAACTTACATCTAGCCAACTCAACCGTAAATTGATGAGACCTTGTTGCCAGTTTTGTACTACACTTAAATTCATAAAGTTTAGGCACCATAGTGAAGACTGAACAGTTGCCATGAAAGTATTTAAAGAAAAGGCACAGTGAGGCAATTTTATGGCAGTGGGAAAGTGACTGAAGCAGAGATGCCAAATCAGGACCAATAATATTGCTGATTGTTCTCTGAATTTTATCAAGGCTCTCTAGATATAGAGCAGGAGCTCCTGACCATATTTGGCAGCAATATTCTGAGCTTGGGTGAATGAGAGACTTATAGATATGCAAGATAGATTCTGGAGATAAAAACTGTCTAGCATGACACAGTGAACCAACTTTCTTAGCAGCAGACCTAGCAATGGATTCAATATATTTCCTCTTCAAATCTAAACTAAATAAAAATTGTCAAATGTGTTTATGAAATAGATTAGTTTTAATAAATACAATATTAAAAGAAAAATGTCAAAATATCTTCATCTGAATTTTGTCATTTCCAGATTTAGCCCTTTGTTGGTAATTTGGTGCATTGTTACAACATTAATACTGTGGGATTTTACACACCTGATTTAAAATATAGATGTAACATTTATATCTGAATTTCTGGGATGAGGAGTTAGCATTATTTACACTGTAAAATTTTCAGATAGAGTATATTTGTAAAAGGACAGTATGCATGAATACAAAAGGAAAACTTAGCCAGCACATTTTGTTCTCTGAGGAATTTTGAACTGACCTATTTGTTTAATCTCTAAGTAGGCTGTTATCATTCCATTGCTCAGATCTAGGTATATAAGAACTGGATGATCTCCCTGAACATGAGAAATGGAATGAGAACAGTTTACTCCAAAGATTAAATAAAGGTTTCAGTTCAAAATTCCCTGTCAGTTACCTGGGTCAATATACTGAGGAAAGTTGGAGGGCACAACTGCCAAAACATTGTGATAAAAACAACAAAGATGAAGACAATAGTTTGAATATAATGTAATAATGTAACATTTAGTTCTTAATTTTCTTTACTGTTTTTTCCAGTTTTTATAGGCTAAATGAAATGAAAGCAAAAGGTTTTATTTTGAAAAATCAAATTAAAAGGCCAATATTAAAAAATGAATTTGTACATTTCAAAAATTCAAATATGCAAATATTGGTTTAATTTTATTTCCAGCAATCAAATAACATTGCTTGTGATTCACTCAAAATATTATGATTAAAACTAGAAACTCCTTGGAATCTACTTGACTAATCATGAAATTTGATTTGCCACTTATTAAATATTACAGAAAAAAAGATTTTGTGTCAAACACTATGCAGTACGAAAAGGGGGGTTAAAATATAAGCTTTGAAGGTGATTTAATGAGCTTAAAAGATATTTGAGTTTTCTGCTGTTTTAATATTTTTCACAATAACTTGATACTGTTTATTGAATCAGAAAAAGGAAACAAGAATTGTTAATTTGTATATAAGCCTGAAAGTAGTTAACAGAATCAAATGCATTTCTGGTGTAGATGAAAAAGAACAAAAGAAATTTAAAAGGAATAAAAAAAAAAAAATTTATAGTTCCCTGAAGTTTTTTGTTTTTTTTTAAACAAAACAAATTATTACCTGTGTCAAAAAAAATAAAGAATTGAACAAGAACATTATTATTAATGTGTTTTTTTTTTTTTTTTTGTAGTTTTGTATAATTTAACATTGGAATAAATTTTATTCCCCCTTCATTCTTAGAATTTTACTTTTTCTTTCATTTCATTTACTTTTTTGTTCTGCCTTTTCTCTATATTCTGTCTACATCAATGTGTCAGTTTACCTCTATCTTTTAGATACACACAAATAGTAAGAATAAAAAGTAAAGCAAAAAACAAAGCCTCCCCATTTTTGTTGAATAAAATAAACTGAGGACTCTATGCCAAAATCAACATAGTATAAATATATTATTATTATAATAATAATAATATTAAATTTTCAACATAGTTGCATGCAATGGCAATCATCAGGTGGAGATATATATATATATATATATATATATATATATATATATATATATATATTGTGTGTGTATGTAACTTTTAAGGAATCAATGGGTCTGTGGCCAAACACTCTAAAGCACAAGGGATCAGAAAATGGTTTTTCTTACAAACAGAACACAGGTTCAAATCTTGCTGGAGGGCCCACTTTCTTAAGTTTTAAATGTGTAGGCTAGTTAATGAAATTGACTGTTCAAAACAAAAAAAAAAAAAACTGCATCTACTCAGAGGTATCCTCAATAACATTTGGAAAATATATATATTATTAAAAAAAATGTCCCAAATATA
>OZ010572.1:55180289-55205289 GCA_963932145.1 Acanthosepion lycidas | reverse complement strand
CATCTAACATTTCTGTTTTTGTTCTGTACACTACTAAATTTGTGTTCTTTGCTTTTGTTCCAAATAACTGTAACAAGAATTCCAACAATCAAATAAACTACTAAATTCCCTGCATTTTTGTGGGGGCATTCTATAGTACAACTATGCTGAGCAGACCTTAGTTAAAGTTTCTAGAAAAAAGACCATCATCTGGCATGATCAAAAGTTTGAACAAGGCCAGTACACTCAAACTCTTAGTACACCTCCCACGCACTGTATTTATGTATGCATGAACATATTCATTGCACATGTCATGTACAGTGGATTGATAGAGATGTGTGTGGGTTTCTTGTATAATTTCTAATTTTTTTTAACACCATATGTACAATATTTTTCATTCATTTCCACTTTAACAGTCACGTTCATTCACTTCTTTTCTTTGTAAACTATACATTTTCTTTCAAATCCTGTCTTATACTCTCTTATTTCTTTTTTCTAGATTAAAAATTAATTTTTTATGTCTTCCTTATCTGTAATATTTTCTCTACATACATGAATAGTTTTATGTAGCTAATATTTCATCACTTGTGCATGTGTTACACATACACACACCCCACTCTCCCACTGAGCATGTTGAGAATGTTCTTGGAACATTCATGATATAAAAGACTAAAATATATTATAATGCCAAAAGAGATCTTTTATTTTATTTTTTCTTGGTATTTTAATCCTGATTTGTGCAGATCAGAAGTTATCACTGTTAGGCAGTAGAAAAAACAAAAAAAAAAAATAAAAATACAACAAACCTCCAGTGTATTTGCCTTGTGAATGCAAAAAACCCTTCTTTTTTTTTCTGTTGTTATGGGCAATTTTATAATGTTAAAATAATATTAGTATCAAAACTAATATTATTTACACTTTTTTTAAGTTATTAAAATTATGGTTACTATTTGTCTTTTTTTCTATCTTTCTCTGTTCCCTTTTTAGTTTCCATTTTTAATTTTTCCCATTTTAATATTTTTCTCTCGTATATTAGGTTGGTGCAAAAATAATGACGTAACAATGTCGTTTTTTGACATTAAAAAATACGTCAAAAAACGACATTATTACGTCATTATTTTTGCACCAACCTAATACTTTCATTGCATTAAATTTTTTGGACAAAAAAAATCATAATGATTCCATTAAATCATTTTTCTCACATACTTTCATTCCATTAAATTCTTTCATTATTGTTTTCTTTTTTATTTCTTCAATTTTATTCTTATTACTAAGTTTCACACTTTTTTCTAATTCAATATTATTCTTTATTAGTTTCAATGTTTTTCTTTCACTTTTATTTTTTTCATTATAAGGTCTCACTATTTTCAGGCTTTCTCTTACCTCTCTCTCATTGTTTTACCTTTTCTTTTTTCCTTACTTTTTTCTAATTTCTTACTGATTTCTCATTTCCCTCTTTTTTCAACTTCTTCCTTTTCTTATTTCTTCCTCCTTTTTTTTAAATTCAGTATTCATTTTTATTGCCTCTTTTTATCTTCATTTTTTCAGCTTTTCTTCTCTTTCCTCTCTTCTTCTCTATCCTCTCTTCTTTTTTTTCTCTTTCCTGTTTCTTCTCTATCCTCTCTTCTCTATCCTGTTTCTTCTCTATTCTCTCTTCTTCTCTATCCTCTCTTCTTCTCTATCCTCTCTTCTTCTCTTTCCTGTTTCTTCTCTTTCCTGTTTCTTCTCTTTCCTGTTTCTTCTCTTTCCTGTTTCTTCTCTTTTAGTTATGCACTTTTGGGCTAGAATTTTTCAGACCATTTATCATTATTTACTAAATTTTGGCAAATATACACAAATAGTGATAACTAGATTTGAAAAAGTTGCATTAGATTTATAGACATGCTAACTTAATAGATATGCAGGGTTCAACTTAGGGTCACCAATTTCATGTCAGTAGTAGTAGTAAACGAGCTGAATGTTTTGGTCATCTCAAGTGATGACTTTTTAATTATTCACAAATTTTGAAGAAGCAGAGTTAAATAAATGTTACAAAACAGCATTGAAAATCAGTTGTAATATTTTCTGTTTGGAGGATATATTTTAGAGATCTTTGGTTTTGGTGTTTGCTGCTGACTAAATATAAATGAGTACATTATTTTTTAATTTGATGTTCATTGTTTGTGATTGGTTGTTATATGGGGATTAATCGCTGAACTTTTACTGCCTGATTTTGTTGATATGATATAATTAATAGTTAAAGCCTACAGAAGCAAAATGAAAAGATATTTTTCTTATGCATTTTACATTAGTCTTAATCCAATTTTAAGTAGTGGAATTTTGTACTCAGGAAATAGTCAGCAAAGTGAGTTCAAATTCTTGTAAAGATTTGTTTATATAACTTTTGAACTATACTATTCAGAAAGGCATGAATCTGATTGTTTTAAAACTCTACCCCATCACTAGGTTTTTGATATTGTTTTTCTCACTGACACACTAGGATGACTTATTAGGTCAAGGATTCCTATTTTCTTTAACCCTAACCCTACCTACTGCATGATCCATTAGAATATATACTCGAGTAAGTATTTTTTTTGCCAACCAGAATGTAATGCAGTGCAGGATAAAAGACTTGAAGATCCCAGACTAGTGCAGCACCTTAAAGAACTTTCAGTAATTGGACAAATGAACCAATGTGTATTTTTTTTTTTCAAGATGCCTTCTTATCGATTTGTTTCCATCTTTCTTATATTTCACATAATCATGTAATTTATCCTGTATACAATCTTAATATAATCCAGTTGCATTTACCTTCAATTCACTTCTCTTTGAAATATATTAAAAATCTAAACTTCGTTTTTATACTTTATTACTTAGCACTTTTCCAAATGCATTTAAAAAAACAAAAACTAATGTATTTTCATGAATTATTAAAGGCATAATCTGTTATGATCAGCAGTTTGAACAAGGTCAGTATGGTCAAACCCTCTGTCTCGATGACTTATGACTTTCTGCTAGCACAACCATCAACTGCTTTCAAACGGTTCCATCTACTCAGTTTCACTCACAAGTCTTGTGGTCAAATGTGACACGATTTTCAGGCACTTTTCAAAGGAGCTGCATGCTGGGGTCACCTCCCCAAACCAATAATATCAAGTAGCCATCTTTCTGACAAATTGACCATGTTGAGATTTGAACCCAAGTCTCATGGTCAGAAAGCAAATGTAACATAAAATTCATATTGTATATAATCTCAATATAAGTCTGTTTGATTTGCCTTCTATTCTCTTATGCTATCTTTGAAATACATTGAAAATCTAAACTCAGTTTTTTTACTTAGCACTTTTGTAAATGCATTTTTTTAAAAAAACTAATGTATTTTCCTGAATTATTAAAAGCATCTGTGTATCTGTCATTGATTCTGTTGCTTTGATGAACTGAAAGTGAATGATAAAAACATTTGACTAAAATAAACCTTTCTCTTTTTCTATTTGAGAATTGGTAACTACCGATTCCTTTGCCTTTTTCTTTTACTATCCCACATTTGACATTTGAAGGGAAAATATCATGAAAGTAAATTGGGAAATAATAAAAATAAGATTCATTGTGAAATGATTGTGAGATAATTATAAATTATTATGTTTTTTATTGCTACTCTATCAAGGTAAAAGTCCAAACTGGAATCCTCCATCCTACTCAAAGCTAAGACTTGCTATGCCATGTACACAAAGTTGAATCATCCTCATTTCCTCCATATTCCATTGATAAGAACGAAGTTCCACTCAGGCAGCTTCTTCCTGGAACTGCTACTTTGTGGAACAGGCTTCCAAGAAGCTGTTTCCCTGATCACGAAAATCACTTCGTCTAGTGCCAACTGTTACCTTTTCTATATATCCTTATAATCTGCATGTCATACAACATACTCGTTCAGTTACCCTCTAGTTTGTGTGGCTCTTGGGCCTTGTATGGGGAACATTTACTGAAGAAAAAAATGTTCTCTTTATGAAAAGGGTTTCCAGAATTAATCAAACAATAAGTAAAAGCATGACATTGTGTAATGTTTGAAGGAATATTTCTTCACTAACCTTTTACTAAACTGCCAATGCTGTATAGTCTGCACACCACCCTTCAAAAATGCCAGACCCTTTTCTTAATAGTAAGTTAGAATATGCCAGTGTAAAATTTTTAAAAAAAAGTTTCACATTGAAACCAAACATGAATCCCTGCCCCTTATTTGGCTCTCCAGAAGAGCATCCCAACCAAGGTTTTAACTTACTTAGCATTTACAATTAACCACACGGGCTTCCTTCAAACTTGAAAAGAAAGAAAAAGTTGAGGTCATGGAGAGTCAGTCTTATATGGAGAATAACTAAGTACTTTGGTTCTGCCATATTCTACAGACATAAATTAGTTTAACTCTTTTATGGCTTATTTCGTTGTTGCTGTTTTTGTGGTCAGTTACTCTGCCCAAACTCCTTATTACAGTTTCCATGGATAGATGACTGAGTGGTTAGAATGTTTGCTTTCCAACCATGAGACCTGTCTTCAAATCGCACTATGGTCGATTTGTCAGAAAGATGACTTCTTGATGCTATCAGCCTGTATAGGTGATCCCAGCATGAGACACCTTTGGAAAGTCCCTGAAAACCATTCCTCGGGTTGACCCAAGCCTTGTGAGTGAAATTAGGTAGACGGAGATATGTGGGAGCCGTTGATAGTTGAACTAGCACAAAGTTGCAAGTCATTGTAGCCGAGGGTTTGAGTGTACTGACTTTGTTCAGAATGATCATGCCAGATAATGGACTCTCTCCCAGAAACTGTAACTATGGTCCACTCAGCATAGTTGCAGTATAATCCACAGGCTGGCTCTGTGGGGTGTTGAACAAACACAAATGTGCTTGAGCAGGCATCTGCAATAGGGATTGGTTATCAGACAGGTATACTTAGACGTTACTACTTTATTACAGTTTTGTACTAACAAAAGTACAGTTATTTACATGTATTCATTTTTCACTTTTTTTTTTTTTTTCCTTCCTTTAATACACACACTTACATAGAAGGAAAGACTGATATTTTTCAGGTGTTGACTGTGTGGAGCCAACATATCTTTACTTTTTTTATCTTAAAAATAAGATTTGAGCATTATCTGCAGCAGAAATTTTCATCCTCTGTAGTCAAGCCATAGAACTACAATGACGGAAATGAATGCCCACTGCAGGTAATTGGTTAAAGATTTTGGTTTTGCTTTCTATTGTATTGTCTTGCTTTCTTTCTTGTAAAAGGACAATTTGTACGCTATGAGGAGATTTCTAAGAAATAAAATGCTAAAGCATAAGTACTTCATTTCTAAAAGGACTTTTCAAGTGCCATATAAAATTCTCTTGACACACACTGTCTTCCTCACAAACAAAAATACAAAGAAATTACACTAAGCATGAAATAAAAAATACTTTTCAATATAAAATATTCCATTGAAGTCTTAATGTGTCTACAACAGAAATATGCTAATACATGAGAATGTTTGTACATGTATATAACAGCCGATTACTCTCATTTTCCAAGCACACCTATTTATTAGCAGCTAGACAATCCCTGTTGCAGACAGCTGCTCAGGCACATTTATTTGTTCAACACCCACAGAGCCCACACTGTGACTATGCCGAGCATGCCTTAATTACGGTTTCGGTGAGAGAGAGCATAATCTGTTATGACCAGCAGTTTAAACAATGCCAGTGTGCTCAAACCCTTAGTCACGATGTCTTATAATTTTGTGCTAGTATAACTATCAACAGCTTCTGAAAAGCTTCTCAGTTTCACTAATGAAGCTTGTGGTCAATCTGTGGCATGGTTTTCAGGAACTTTCCAAAGAACATATATGGTGGGATTTCCTCAAGAAGTGACCTTCCTGACAAAATGACTGTGGTGAGACTTGAACCTAGGTCTTGTCATCAGAAAGTAAATGTAACCACATGGCCACACACTATATATATATATATATATATATATATATATAGAGAGAGAGAGAGATGCACACACACACACACACACAGAGTACTAGATGGAAACTCAGTTTCACATCTCATGATCTTACATGGTCTTGAAAATTGATTGAAGCATGAAACAGTTGCCCTGCAGTGTTTTCTATGCCCATATTGTCTGTACTTATAAATAATCTATCTCCAATACATAGTACTCTTCCCCCATAAATATAGCAAATTTTAAACATTTTTTTTTAGTTCCCCCTAAACAAGCCACTAAGACACAAATGTTACTGGGTTTGGAAGAATTAGAAAATGGAAACTACTAAGGAGAGAGAGAAAAAGAGTAATAAAAGAGGACAGTAGATAGTGATTGATGTTGCATTTAAATTTTCAAAGATTAAACTTGGCTGAAAAGGATAGAGTTGCAAGGAAGTTCCATAAGTAAGAACTGTGAGAAAAGAAATTATGGTTTTACATCTAGCCAATTCGACTGTATATTCATGAGACCTTGTCATCAGTCTAGTACCGCACTTAAATTCAAAAAGTCTAGGTGCCATAGCAAAAAGATCATCCAAACAATTATCATGAAAGTATTTATACACGACACAAAAATTATTTGAAAGATAATATGCATGTCATTCCAAATTAGCACTGTTTTATTATTAGTGAAAATGCATAACTGGTGATGGTGATTATGTGGAAAATAGTGTCTTGTAGTGGAACACTTATTCAATCCAACAGGGTTAGTAATCTCTTCATATATGTAATTTCAATAGAAATAAATAGGAGACGTTACTTTCAGAGCACCCTCATATATTGGTATATAAGTATGCAGGCATGTCTATACTTGTAAATGTTTTTGTTTTTTTTCTTTTTGTTTGTCTTGCATGTGAGTAATGTTGAGGATCAGTTGAAACCATGGACAACGACTGTAGGTTCAGAGTTACTTGACAAGACAATATTGTTTTCTGTTTTTTTTGGGTGGGGGTCAGTTTTTTTGTGTTTTTTGTGTTTTTTAAATTTTTTTTTTTTTTTATTTGTTGTTTTCTATTTGAAACAATGGCTAATTATGACCATGCTTGAGTAGTAATTATTTATTTTATTTTTAATCATTTCACTCCAAGCAAGGAGGTTACTGAGTGTGAAAGAATAGAAGAAAAACATTAAGGAGCAAAAACAAAAAAGAATAGAAATTAAAAAAAGATGGAAGATAAGAATTGACATTGCATTTTAATTTTTGAAGATCAAAGTTGACTGGGAAACAAGAAGCTGAAAGAGTTCTACAAATGAGAAATACAAGCAAAAAAAACTGTTAGCAAAGAATTTAGGGGGTTATTTCAACTGTAAAATGATGAGACCTTGCTGCTAATCTAGTACTGTGCTTAAATTTATAGTCTAGCTCTTATAGAGGAAAGTTTATCAGAACAATTAACATGAAAATATATATAGAAAAGGCACAGGAAAGTGACTGAAGCTAAAACGCCAGGTTAGGACCATTAACATTGCAGATTCTTCTTTCGATTTTATCAAGGATCTCCAAATGTATAGCAGGAACACTAGACAATATGTGGCAGCAATATTCTAAGCATGGCCAAATGGTGAACTTATAAATATGCAAAATGGATTCAGATGATAAAAATTATCTATCACGACACAGGGATCAAAATGTATGTACAATAAGGCATATGATGATCATGAGTCTCATAAACTATCAGGGTTGTAGGGCTACCATGTTTAGTGTAGCTGCAAGTGGTGTGTCCTAGGCAAGACAGCCTGATGGGGACCAACACACTCTCCAGGCTGATTTAAATTCACTTTGCCTTTTCTAAGACTGATCTCAAATTAAAGCTATAGGACCCAGTTTGTCCCATTGTTTACCCATAGCTGGGGTGAGAAGAGATGGATTCATGCCTTTCCCAAGGGCATTTGCACATAAGTGAATGTAATAAACTTGACTGGCATTTAAGCTTGGTTCTTTGATTTCTCATTCCAAGCCGCTATACATTACACCACTTGCACATTGACTAAAGCATGCATATATATATATATAAATAAATTTTGTCTGAATCACTTCCAAAAATCTTACCAGATAACCACACAATCTGTTTGTAATCCCTTTTTGGGTCGGGTCATAGTTTTCAGCTTCTGCTTATATATATATATATATATATATATATATATATATATATATATAAAACATATATTGTTAAATATAACAGACAATGAATGTCTGTTTGATCATGAGCTGTTCTAAACTCCATATATATGATTTAATTTCAGTTGAAAATAATGACAAAAATTGTCCAACATTTGGATTTTTTCTATTATGCTGGTCCTTGATGTAAGCTTTTGGATCTCATGAGTCACCTTCAGAGTGGTTATACAGACATTTAAATAAAGTTATTTCCCATCAAAGATGATATTATTCTCTTATGTTGACATAGAAAATTGCTATGTGATGATAAGTCACAGAATAGCAGACGCAGGTCATAAATTCATGATGCAGTTCTATGACATTGTCCCACGTGAGAGACCAAAATATTAACAACAGAACCATATGTCTAGATACAATGTAATGTGTTGTGACCAGTTTGAAATGTAATATATATGTGTGTGTGTGTATATATAAAATGATTGATATGAAAGATCAAGTTACTTTTAATTAAAGTAAGTGTACATATGCAAGCATCTATCAAGATTACCAAGGTGGATCAATTAGTCCATAACCTGATGTGTATATATGTCTCTGAAGTTTGATAAAACTCCTAAGGCAATGAATATATTATTTTTTGTTCTCAGCTGTCTTTAATGTGCCTTTAATTTGCTTCTTGGATAGAGAATGTTAATTATTAAAAAGTAAGACACAAGTGTAAGAATTTATTTTATGAAATATACTAGAGTTTATTTATGAACTGCTAGGAGCATAATAGGAATTAGCAAATTCCAAGTTTTCATTGTTAATAGCTGGTATCAACATCCACTACCAAGTGTTCTACTAAGGAGTCAAGATAAATCTTTCCAAAACCAGAAACTATGATCTGGAATTGGAATCAAAGCACTGATGGCACCTATCCTCCTGAATACATCATAAAAATTCAAGATGCAGAATTAGTAAATGCTAAACACTTCATATACCTCAGTGCATGGATCAGTTATAAGAAATTTAATATAAGAGATAAGGAAATTGAACATAAAATAGGCTGAACAAGGGGTAGTTTCACCCAACACCACAAGTTGCTACAAAATCAAAATATTAATCTAAAAACTTGAGTCTTTTTAAATAATCTCATCTTAAGTTTTATATGGATGTAATATGTGGCACCAAACTAATTTAGAAATATCTAAACTGTCAGCTGTATACAACAATCTATTCTAAGATCGATAGTTAAAAATGTTTTTTAGTGAGTGAAGCTTGTAGGTCTTAGTGAGAACCATCCTTCTTCAAATCTTGTGGACTGGCACTACAGAATCACAAAGAACTAAACAAAAGATAAGGAAAGAAGCCCCTATCAATACTGAAAGAGCGATAACAGCTACTGGACTTCAGAAACATTTCCTTGAAAAATTGTTTTAATACAAAGATTTTATAAATTTAATCTGATAGTAGTATAGGCTGCTTAGTCAATGAATCCCAAATGTTTCCTTATAAGGCAAAGGCTAATATTACCATTGCTATTAATGCTCTTAAGAAAATCATGAGCCTATGATTTCTCTCCTGTTCCACCACCAGTTATCCAATTGTCAACCTGTTAGAATGTGAAAAATGAAGATGATGATGTATAACAGTCTTATCCTGATATTATTTAATTATTTAATATTTTCTTGTACTTTAGAATCTATGATCTGGAATCGGAATGAAAGTTGTGATGGCATCTACCCTAAATCCATAAAAATTCAGGATGTAGCATTAGTAAATACTAAACACTTCAAATGTTTCCATGTATGAATAAGTTATAACAAATTTAGTACAGAAGATTAAGAAAATGAATATAAAATAGGCTGCGATCGGGGTAATTTTGCCTTACACCACAAATTGTTACAAAACTGAAACACTGACCTAAAATCATGTTTTTAAGTAGCCATGTCAGATCATGACTTTCATATGAATGATATGTACGGTGCCAAACCCGTTCAGAAATATCTAAACTGTCAGCTGTATACAACCACTTTCTAAGATCGATGGTTAAAAATGATTTTGAGTGAGTGAAGCATGTAGGTCTTAGTGAGAACCAACCTTCTTCAAACCTTTTTGATTGACACTACAGAATCACAAAGAACCGTAGCAAATAACAAAAAACTACATCACTTGTGAACTTTTAACAATAGCAACAATAAAAATAGATAGCACCATATAAATCCAAGTGAAAATAATGACATAATCAAGATGACATTCCACACAACTTCAAATGAAAGACAATCCACATTGTATTTCTTTGATTCCATTTGTTCAGCTTGGGTTTGGTATCACTGGAAAAGCTTAGTGTTATCAATATTTAGGAAAAGAATTTTTAAAAATTGTTCTGTTCCTCTTGGATTCATATTGACTGTTGCTAATGACAGCACCATTAATCCTGGCATCAAAATATCAAAGAATTAAAAAAAAAAAAAACAATCAAGCCATCAGTGAAACCAATACTGACCATGTAAATAAGTGATTTTTGTTCACCCAATATAGTGCTCAAGGGCTACTCAAAGAAGAGTGTTACTGTTAAAATGGTTATGCTGAATGGGATATAAATGAATGAGATGATAGGAAGTGAACATTGAAATGAGGAGCATAGATAACTATTAAAATTTTAACAAGGTTGTAGCATTCAGGGGAGTGTCTGTGCAGGAGTCCATTTCACAAAGTAACAGTTATTTGTGGTGGGGGAAAAAACTGTTAGAGGAGCTTTTTCCTTAGGTTTGGAATACAGGAAATAAGGATGATTTGACCCTACAGAAATATTCATGACATGTTCTAGCAGTAAAGGTCTGAACTGATAAAACTAAAAAAAAAAAAAAAAAATGTACCTAATTTGAACATTTACCATGGAAATAGCAATAGTGCAGTGAAAGCTTTGAAATCTTGCACCTGTAGAAAAGAAGCTGCAGACTGGAGAAGTCATCCCCACCACAAGACTGCTTAAATAATTTTCAACTTTATTAAAACTAGAAAATGATGATTGAGCATCTCCAACTCATATATGGAAGCAATACTCCATATTTTTTTTATTTTTATTTTTTTAATCAAATCATACTATTGCTGAACCATAGCAGGTACTTCCTGGAGACTTGGTAATTTCAGTAGGCATAGTGTTATTTTCCTCCAGTTATATAGAAATTTAAATACCAATGGTATATATAGTTGTTTATATATTTACTTATTCTTCCACTTCATACATTATATATTTAACTTCACTTCTGAATAACCTTACATGGAAATAATGAAAGAATCTGATTAATTTGGACAACATCCAATCTTAATAAAGCTGGCATAACCACTTGTATATTGGTCCTGTTTCTTCTATCTACTTTTCCTGCTCTTCATTACCAGAGGGTCTTGTAAGTTTCTCCCAAACACTTTCTTTTCCATTTAATTTTGCTAAATCGACTTCACTGTCCATCAGAAGATATTTAAGAAGCCATGCCATCAAAAAGGTTATAATTTTAGAGTGACATTCTTGTATAAGTTCAGTAACTGAAACTGACCCAAAGACAAATGTATGTTGCTGTGTATAAACAAAATAAGGATCCCTTTCCTCTCCCTTTTGTCTTGCATTGTATAAACTTTCTTTACATCTTGTGAAATGTGTAGTATGTAGGATAATTTTAGCATTATTGGTATCTTTATTAATTTTATAAATAAATGAAAGAAAAACATCAGATTGTTTCTGTTGGTCAGGTAATCAATTTTGATAAGTAAATAATAAGAAAAAAGTTAGTCTTGCAATATTTCAGTATTTAATACATGGATTTGGTATTAATCTTTTATAACTACCATTTCAATATTATAAACTTTCTCATATATATATATAATATTGAAAAGGTGAATGGTTAGAGTTGGATTAAACCAGGAAACAGTAGTATTAAAAAGTGCTCAATACTGATCTCCTAATTTCTTAAATATATATATATATATATATATATATATATATATATATATATAATTTTATGGTATGCTGTATTTATGAGTAAGTGCTGAATATCAGAAACAGTATTTGTAAATATATAAATAGACACTGATGACAACACCAATAAGCTACAGTCTTTCATACTTGAATGCTATCTTCAGATGATTGCATTCAAGCCTGTTGCTGCTCGGTGTTGACCTCAGTACCTACTAATATATATATATATATATAGAGAGAGAGATATGTTTCGTTGAATAATTTAGACATGTTCTGTCTATTTATTTTCAACTGGATCCTTTCATATTTACAAATAAGCTTTTGGTGTCATTATTGAAGGACAAGAGAAAATTGCCATCTTGATACATATTCCTTTTATTCCGAGTACTTTCAACATAGCACAATATCATCATCTGGGTATAGTTATTGCAAGACTAATATTGTAGTGTTCATTACTATCAAAGACAAAATTGTTATGTTCATCTGAAAGTTAAATTTCTTGTGAAGTAAAGAATGTTGAGTCAGTACATGCATGCTGACACCATTTAAGGGGAGGTAACTAAGTATGCTACCTGAAGATCACTTTCAAACATGAAATACTGTTGCCACCCAATGTTGAAAAGTATATATATATAATATATATAATGTAGTGGTTTTTATTGCTTGACAATCAAATCAGTAGGCTGAGGCTATTGCTGTCATTGGGAAAATATATTTCTTCTTCCCACCAGCTATGGGTTAAAAATAACAGGATAATTTAGGAAGGATACCTTTGAATTTAAACCATTCACTGACATGTCATATGTGCAGGAGGCCTGAGTCTGAGTGTAGAATGAAAAAAATAATTTAGACACACACACTTGAGATTTCAACATTCTGAATATATACTTCAACTTGAAAAATGTTAATAATACAGGATTACAGTAAATGATCAAATATACAGATCAGTATGTGCCAGGCTCCAAATTAATTGGTTGTATCAACAATACTTGGATCCTGTATTAATCTGCTATATATCCTACTTGTGCATTGGCAAAAATCAAAACTCTTATATGCATAGGAATATACAGATGGCAAATACCTTTCTGCAATACATTGTTCCTATCCTCTTGCACCTGTTCATGCAATACAGCAAGAATTGTAGATGGGTCAACTGAATAAGTCAAACATTATCTTGTGTATTTTTTTTTAATCATTTCACCACAAGCAAGACAATAAAGCTACTAGGATGTAAGAGGCTAACGAGTGTTTGAGAATATGAGTATATTTAATAGGAGACCAGTCTGGCAGTTTAGCTGGTCAGGGAATTACATGAATATCTTGCAAAGCATGTTGAACAGCACAGGCATCATATGGCAGTCATTATTCTGTTAGCACATACCCATCTTGTTTCAGGAATGGCAGCAGAATGGGTTGAACAGTATTCTAGTTGTACACAGTACTCTGCCGCATTTTTGCTACAGATACCAAAGGCACTTTTAACTTACACCATGATGCCTGAGATTAGATTTATGCATTGTGGGTAAATAGTTTAGTTTATAATACCCAGGGTAGGGCATATTTTTTTTTTATTTAGAAAATTTTACACCCCTCCTTTAGTCTTATTAAAACATCCCTGTTTATTAATTTTTCATTTTTTTTTTTTTTTTTTTTGCTCTTTAAATGATTTTCTGACCTCACCATTTATTGCATATTGACAAAAATTCCATCTCCAGATTAAGACAAACCTTATTTTCAGTTTTTTTATTGCTCTGTGATCTCTGTATTGTAATTTCCCATGTTTTATCATTATTTAATAATTCAACAGTATCTTGAAATCCTTTTGACACTATATCATTTACAACCAATAGCAATCTTCATGTATCTGATGCTTAAAAAACAAGTGTCAATAACTATTCAATTATATTTAGCTACTATATCATAAACAACACTACTAAATAACTTATTTTAATTTGTTCCTCCAGTTCAGCTCAGACTCTCCATAGGACATCCAGAGTCAAATCACCCACATTTCCTCTATATTCCATTTGTAAGGAAGTTCTACTCAGAGCTTTTGCCCAGGAACTTCTACTTTGTGGAATAAACAATCCTTCCCTTCACATGACAAAAGGGTGATAAACTGTAAAAAAATAAATCAGTTGATTAAACCCTGAACTCTAAATTCTTAATCTTTTAATCATGAATCATTTGCTATCTGTCCTCATTATCTTCATTTCCTTCTACTTTCTGTTAGGTTCATATCGCAACTCATTCAGTAAGCCTCTATCATGAGTGACTGTTGGGCCTTTTACTTAGTGAACTTCTGTAAAAAAAAAAAAAAAAAAAAAAAAAAAAATATTTTTAATAAAAATAGATAAGCTGACATTAACATGATATATTTATTGTATAAACATAGTCTAAAAATTTTTCAGACACAAAATATGTGTGTGTGTGTGTGTGTGTCAGTATGGGTGCTGAAAAATTCAGTCTGACACACTTTCCAAAATCTTTTGAAAATAATGAAACTTCAGAATTTTAGAGGAAAGAACTTCTTCCTCGATGCAGGAACTTCTTCCTCAGCACCCCCCTTATGCTTTATATACATGACCTATCAGGTGGGAAACTGAATGACAAAATGAAAAAAAAATTGTAATGTGTTTTGTCCTACAAAAGCACTTCTCAGACTGAAGGATTAAATTTGTCATATATAATTTTTTCCAATTTGTCATTCAGTTACCTACCATAGTTCTGATATATATAGAATTTATATATCCTGTTCTATCTGTGCTGCCAAAAATGACAGCAATTATTAAAGTTTTAATATTGTAATGGAATGAAAGAATGAATTTGAGATTCAGTAATGCAGCGATCTAGAATTCACAATTCGAATAAAGGCCAGTGAACCATTTAAATAATCTGTTTCCTTTCTATTTCAGATGGTCAGTGGTATCTAGGATTTGTTGATTACTCTTGGCATTATATAAATTACTTTTTGCTCCAGATCTTTTCATGTTAAAAAAACAATAATATAAGAATGACTTGAAATGAAAACACCTCTTGAAATAAATTAGCAACAGAAGAACAAATTGTATCACAAGAGCAAGTTGATGGAAAATGATCACTGACAAAGGTATCTGTGTGTCTTGCAAGAAAGTCTTAAACAAATAAAACTGCAGGTTAAGAAATGTAGTAAACGAATAGATTAATTAAGCTCTTCTTTGCTCAGGAACTAATTTTTTTTTTTAAATAAAAAGTTGATTTACCTCCCTTCTTAATATAGCATATGACATGAAAGATATAAATACACAACATTAATTATTATATATTAAACCCTCCCATGACTTCTCAGGCAATTTTAAGATGTACACTGTCCTTGTAACTAATAAATTTCCACTTGTAGATGCTTGGGAATAATCAATATTTGATTTGCAAATAATTATTTTTAGTGATTTTGCATTGCAATGTTTTGTACATGCCAGCCTTTACCAATTTCTTATCAGCTATGATGCGAGAAACATATTTTGGTATAATGGGTTGGCTCGGCTCGCCTTTGCATGATGGTCCGGCTCAGCTCGGCTTTGCATGACGGTCCGGCTCGGCTCGGCTCGGCTCGCCTTTGCATGACGGTCCGGCTCGGCTCGCCTTTGCATGATGGTCCGGCTCGGCTCGGCTCGCCTTTGCATGACGGTCCGGCTCGGCTCGGCTCGCCTTTGCATGACGGTCTGGCTCGGCTCGGCTCGCCTTTGCATGACGGTCCAGCTCGGCTCGGCTCGCCTTTGCATGATGGTCCGGCTCGGCTCGGCTCGCCTTTGCATGACGGTCCGGCTCGGCTCGGCTCGGCTCGCCTTTGCATGACGGTCCGGCTCGGCTCGGCTCGGCTCGCCTTTGCATGACGGTCCGGCTCGGCTCGGCTCGCCTTTGCATGACGGTCCGGCTCGGCTCGGCTCGCCTTTGCATGACGGTCCAGCTCGGCTCGGCTCGCCTTTGCATGACGGTCCGGCTCGGCTCGGCTCGCCTTTGCATGACGGTCCGGCTCGGCTCGCCTTTGCACGACGGTCCGGCTAGGCTCGGCTCGCCTTTACAAGACGGTCCGGCTAGGCTAGGCTCGGCTCGCCTTTGCACGACGGTCCGGCTAGGCTAGGCTCGGCTCGCCTTTGCACGACGGTCCGGCTAGGCTAGGCTCGGCTCGCCTTTGCACGACGGTCCGGCTAGGCTAGGCTCGGCTCGCCTTTGCACGACGGTCCGGCTAGGCTAGGCTCGGCTCGGCTCGCCTTTGCACGACGGTCCGGCTAGGCTAGGCTCGGCTCGCCTTTGCACGACGGTCCGGCTAGGCTAGGCTCGGCTCGCCTTTGCACGACGGTCCGGCTAGGCTAGGCTCGGCTCGGCTCGGCTCGCCTTTGCACGACGGTCCGGCTAGGCTAGGCTCGGCTCGCCTTTGCACGACGGTCCGGCTAGGCTAGGCTCGGCTCGCCTTTGCACGACGGTCCGGCTAGGCTCGCCTCGGCTCGCCTTTGCACGACGGTCCGGCTAGGCTAGGCTCGGCTCGCCTTTGCACGACGGTCCGGCTAGGCTCGGCTCGGCTCGCCTTTGCACGACGGTCCGGCTAGGCTCGGCTCGGCTCGCCTTTGCACGACGGTCCGGCTAGGCTCGGCTCGGCTCGCCTTTGCACGACGGTCCGGCTAGGCTCGGCTCGGCTCGCCTTTGCACGACGGTCAGGCTAGGCTCGGCTCGCCTCGCCTTTGCACGACGGTCCGGCTAGGCTCGGCTCGGCTCGGCTCGGCTCGCCTTTGCACGACGGTCCGGCTAGGCTCGGCTCGGCTCGGCTCGCCTTTGCACGACGGTCCGGCTAGGCTCGGCTCGGCTCGGCTCGCCTTTGCACGACGGTCCGGCTAGGCTCGGCTCGGCTCGGCTCGCCTTTGCACGACAGTCCGGCTAGGCTCGGCTCGGCTCGGCTCGCCTTTGCACGACGGTCCGGCTAGGCTCGGCTCGGCTCGGCTCGCCTTTGCACGACGGTCCGGCTAGGCTCGGCTCGGCTCGGCTCGCCTTTGCACGACGGTCCGGCTAGGCTCGGCTCGGCTCGGCTCGCCTTTGCACGACGGTCCGGCTAGGCTCGCCTTTGCACAGCTCGCCTTTGCACGACGGTTCGGCTCGGCTCACCTTTGCACGCCGGTCAGGCTCGGCTCGGCTCGGCTCAGCCCGCCTTTGCCATGACGGCTCGGCTCACCTTTGCATGACAGTCTGGCTTGGCTCGGCTCGCCTTTGCATGACTGCTCGGCTCGGCTCGCCTTTGCATAGCTCACCTTTGCATGACGGTCCGGCTCGGCTCGCCTTTGCATGAGATCTTGCTATGAACCTATCTCTTTTGTGCATCACATTAACATTACCTTTCTCTATTCTTTTCTTGTTTTAAGATCTTATGCTTCTCTTTAAGTTATAGGCACTAACAATTTTTTTCTTTTTGCTAATTATCTGCAATATCCTCCACCTAAAGAAACAATTAGTCCTGAATTCATTTGATCTGTTTTTTGTTCTGTTCTTCATTTCCTTCTCTCCATGATAAATCACTGGCTGTGTCCTTCTTTTTTGATTACAAAATAAAAGATATCTGATTGTTGGGACAAAAATATCTAGCAACTCACACCTGAATCTCTGACATTTGTCGCAGTAATTAACTGGGGAATTAATTAGTAATCAGAAGGAAAGTATGCCACAGGTATGAAAGTCTTCTGTCAAAACCAACTGCCCTTCAACTCTGCATACAACTTTAATCATTAATAATCTCCAAGTGGTTTTCCAGGTTTTTGTCTTTCGGCTTTTTTGCTGTTGTTTTCCTTTCTCACTCATCTCTTAGAAATATAAACAGCATTTTTTTTACCAAGCTGGAGAAAAACAAAATATTTTTGTTTCTCATTCAGTGCTAGATGATTTAATTTAAAAGACCGACAAGTATAATAAATATTTAAATCATATGATAATAATAATAATAATGCTTACAAATAAGCCAAAGAAGCACTCAAATCATGTCTATGCTTGCATTTCAACAAACCTTTTGGTACACAAGAGGTAGAAAATATTTTATTTTTAATTGCAAACATTTTCTTTTTTTGGGTGTAGGTATCAAATAAACATCTAACGAGACTGACAATACTTGTTACTTGTAAACAATAGATTGCTGTATAAAATCATATCTGTATTGGCTGCATGTGCCCAGATTTTGAAATCAGCGTGGTCAATAGGACTTGATTTCAATTAAGAATGTATCTTTTTTTCTTATGTCAATTTGTGATGATTTAAAGAGAAATATCAGGAAGATTTTTTCAGTAGATACTTTTGGATTCAGCAACTTCCAAACACATTTCTAAAGTAATACCTTTAATGTCTTATTTGCAGTCTTAATTCTTTTGTGCTTCTCTCAATAAATGCTAAGAATAACATGGACAGGACATGTGAGCAATGAGGAAGTCACAAGGAGAATAGGTCCAACAAAGAAACTGATATAATTAGAGTAGAAATTTCTAGGACACATATTGCGATAAGAGAACCTAGAGAATTTAACATTCACCGGGCATATTGAAGGCAAAAAAAGCAGTGAAAACATTTGTGATTGGATGGCAGATCAGGGACAAAGAGGGATTGTAAAAGGTTATTTAGAGCAACAGAAGTGTGGAAGTTGTGGGGAACTGTGCTCACCAAAGTCTTTCAAGGATTTGGCACATAAAATTGTCAAAAGTTAGAGGAATGAAGAAATAATAAAGAATTTTTGTTTATCAAATTTATTTGTCAAAAAACAAACTATAATTACATTTTATTTAATTGCATATCTGCCATTTTTTGCAATGACTTCTTGGCACTTATCAGGTACCTCATCAATATCTTCTGAGTAAAATTCTGCAGGTCTTAATGTAAAAAAGTTTTCAACTCTTAAATCTTTTCATTCAAGAAAGTTTTCCTCATCAAAGTATTTTGCAGCAATCAACAAAGGTAATAATCAGTTGGTGCAAGGTCAGGTGAATATAGCAGCTGTGGTAGAACAGACCAACAGAGTTCAAAAACTTTTGTTTCTTGTTTTATTTGGCTTTGCATTGTCATGGAAGAGAACAACATTTTTCCTTTAATCCACTGTGTACACTGACACTGTTGTACCAAAACTAAGTTCTGTTGGTGTACTCCAAATTTATTCTTAACTGTCATGTATGGTTAGTAGTTCTGCTTTATATGCCATGTCCCCTTATGATGTAGGCGATCATGGCTCTCCACTACTTCCTGTTCAATAAACTTTATATTTCTGGTATTTCTCCTAAACCCTATTCCACCATTCATTTACTCAAGCTTTCTAAATAAATTAGACATTGTTTTCCAATGTCCCTCTTGCCCTCTCTGTCCTTTGAGTATCAGATTTGCCAAGCTCCAGAAAATCTCAACTGTCTCTTCCTGATGTTATGTATAATTTTCCTTTTTGTTTCCATTTTTCTCTAAAAATTTGTCTTTGCTCACACATTCAGTCTATGGTATCCTTAGCATGATTCTGTGGAACCACATTTCTCTTGCTTCAGATCTCTTCATCTTTGAGCAGGTTGTTCAGCACACAGGGTGATTTATTTGCCATTACAATTGGTTCCCAAAAATAAATTATAATTTAGCATAGAAGATCAGTTGTGGCAAGTTTATTTATGGGGATTCAACACATTTTTTTTTTTTTTTTTAATATTAATGCTAAATAATTAAAATAAAATAGCTGTTTTCTTCTTGTAGTTATTCTTTTGGAATTCACTGACTCTGTATAGAGTATAAGGCCACAGCCAAACCACACTAGGTGGTGCTGCTGTGGTTTCAATAGTTAGTAAAATATTATAGGATAATGTTACTAGCCTCATACTCAAATGATTTTGAAAGTTGTCCTTCTACTAGACTCATTACCAAGCAAGGCTAGAGAACCCTGTCTACCATGCTATTTAAACCCTATTTGTTGGACAACAGATGGAATCTTACCTTTTCAAGGAGCATTTGTGTGAAAGAACACAAAGACCTTGAATTGAACTTAGCATACCACTTTCCACACCAATTTTTGTATTAATGATGCTTATAACTTTATTATTAAAAAGTAAAGCATAGAATATATAGGAATTACAGAATTCCAATGTTAATGGTTGTTTGCATTGTTTTGTCTTGTACCAGGATTGCTTTTGAATCTAATGCTTCAATGCTAGTATCATATCGTATATAATTCTAGTTGTTTCATAGTTGACATGTACATTATACCCTGTCAACACCTCATAAATAGACTATTCTGTTTTAATTGCAAGGAAAGATGGAAAAGAGACATCAGATGAGATGAAAGAAAAAAAGACTTTAATATCTGCTTCAGTGAAATAGAAAAACTTGTCAATTTTAAAACTTTTCATTTGTACCCCCTTATTTATTATTCTTTCTGTATTCGTACTTATGATTGCTATTGCAATAATTTGTTAAAGTTAAGCTCAAATATTAAATGATGCAATTGGGGAATTTCCATGGATATTCTGTAATCATAGAACTCACAATGAGCTTATTCACTAAATCTGGTACATCAGAAAATGCAAAATAAGAAAACCATGAAATTCTCACATATAATGCTAGTATGTTTAATATGTGAAATATGTGCATCTTACAATCACTACATTTAAACCGCTGTGTCCCCTGGATTTCTTTGGGTATCCATCAGTTTGGGTAACCATGTTGTTATCAGGGTTTTTGACGAATCTATTGTTCAGCCTTTATCAGGTGTATATTCCAAAAGAAAAGAAGTAAAAAAGGCTATTTCTGAAAACAATTCTTGTGCATTAGATTCTTTACGGAAAAATGAATTCAGTTGAAACCTCAAAAACTCGAAAGGACTTTATTGCCAGAGCAATATTTTAATTTTTTTTCTCCTCAAGATTATAAACTGTTAAAAATTGCAAATGGTAGAAATTGTTTCCTATATTAATATGCATTAGGCATTTTAAGTTTTATTTGGAAAATGCCAGGATGCATTGTTGAATTCCTGTGGATCCTACCAATCTTTAGTTAATCAGATCAATGGCTGATTCCAAAGCATTATAAATGGTGTCATCATTCTTCAGTGTAATTACTCATTTTTTTCTCTAATTATTAACTAATTTTTTTAATTGAACTGTTTTTATAATCATTCTGGATTATATATTACACTTAGCAAATGAGTAAGAAAAAGTTTTTTTTTTTAAAAGTACATTGGTTATTCAAATTTTTTAAAATCTCTACCTTACAATGTTATTTTAAATCAATGTTACTTCATTAAATCCAGTTTTTGTCTATATTGTTGGGTGAGTAAAATAAAAAATATTTTTCTCGAATCTGTTATTTTGTTTGAGTTGCCAATATTTTAAACGAGTTTCACTGTTGAAATTAGTAATGCAGTCATAAAAGTGCCAAAAAAAAAAAAAATGAATTATTAAAAAGCTTTTTACAAGAGTGTCTAATTAATGAATTGGATATTAATAGTTTTCATGTGTTATGCAGCTGACTTCTTTCTTGCTTTGCTCACTTTCTGATGTTCAAAACAAATTTATTCCTAATCTAAGAATGGTTATTTAGCAGCTGCTAAGAAGTGAGAAAGTTTGATATTTTAAAAAAATTCAAAGTAAAATACTAATAAGCTTTTAATAACAAAATTCAATGATTATGATTAGTATAATAGTAATAAATAGTATCTATACAAATTAAAGACCGTTCTAGAAAAGAAACTTCACAAATTATTTTAAATAATTTGACACCCAGACTGACCACTCCAGCCAAGTACGAAGAATCTGCTAACTGACCATGGAATAAATATAAAAATTTGAAAAATACCTAGAACTTGCTCAAGAGCTAAGATTTGGAATGTAAAATTTAGAATCAGGCCTATAATGGTAGGTGTACTTAGAAGCCTTCCAAAATCTCTGGAATCAAGATTGGCTGGACTGGAAATCTGAGGTGAAGTTGAAACTGTACAGATTATTTCTGGAGTTTGCAGGATACTGTGAGGTATGCTGGCAATTTGATGAGACTTGTTGCCACTCAACCTTCAGCAATATTGTATACTGGAATATTAATTTATTGTTCAGTCAAAAGTGATGGATTTGAATTTAGAAAGGATGAAATAAAAGATTACCTTGCAGACTGGAATGCTAAGTCAGTGGCAAAAAAATTTGCAATGTTTAACATGAAAATGTCAGATTTCATTAAAAGAGACTCAGAAATACTTCCTCAAATAATTCATGTGTTGAATACTGAACCAAACATTAGAAGGTCTTTCTGCTACAATTACTTTTCTTACAACTATAACTTACCTCAAGGAATAAAAAATAACTTTTTAAGCCAAACCAAGGAAGTTGGCAGATTAGAAGTCTGCAGATTTTATTCTTCAAATCAAGTTGAAGTAGCTTCTAAGAACATATTCTTGTAGTAAAATACAGAACTGATTTCAAAAGTCCACTTATGTTTACTTCTTCATAAAATTCAATCTTCTTGTGAATATTAAATGATTATCTTTAGCTTCAATGACCAGGTTATATTCATATCAAGCAAAAGTTGATAATGATTTTTTTTTCTTTTCAGTACTTTGTTTAGATTTCTAAAAAGGTTAGCCAGGGGTTAAACTAAAGATATGTTGTGTCAAGTTGGTGATTCTTCATTAATATTCTCAGTTTATCAACCAAATTCTTCAACATGTCAAAACATTTTCTCAATATTAATTGTACTGTTTAAATTGTCATTTCTATTTTAAATGAGAAGTCTTTTAAGGCTTTATTTTGTGCTAATGACACATTATTAGAAAGAATAGACAAATGTTATTAAAATAATTACTAAAGACACTTGAACATCTGAAAAAATATGAGAAATGATCAGCAAATTCTTAAATGTTTTTATTGGATTTGTACTTTTACAATTTGAGTAGGAAGATATTTCCTTTTAATATTTTTAGGTTTAATATAAAACAACCAAGCATTCAGAGTGTTTAAAATCCAAAGGAAGGAAAAGAATGCAAATTAAATTCTAATAGACATTCTCATTGTTTTCCTGTGAAACTTTATTAAAAAAAAAAATTTAGTTTATTTATCAAAGGTATTTGCATGAAAGAGAGATAAGTATTGCCTGTAATTTGAATTCCACACACCAATTCCACTTTCTGCAGCAAAAACTGATATACACACATGTCCAATACTAGTATATATTTAATATCTATATGTATGTATGTATGTGTGTGTGTGTGTATTAAAACTTAATATTAGTATATATTATCTACTTCTGAAAGTGAAATAATTTAAATTTTATGCTTATAGCTAATGAAATGATGCTGACTAATTCTAAAAGTATTTTTAATTTCTCACTGCTATTCTTACAGAACTCCTTCCTCAAATACAGAAAATGTGACTTTCTTTTTACACTGCTGCTGCTAGTTGTTCTTAAAACAAAGAAAATTTGTTTTAAAAAATAAAATAAAAGGATGATTAATCTTTCGTTTTTCATTTTGTTGTTAATTTTCTTCTAATCAAAACTTGTTGGCTGCTTTTCTGTTCATTTTTCATTGCTTTAATGTTATTAACCTTTATTTGTGGCCTGGCACATAACAGTTCAGAGGTTGATCTTGTAACTCACAAATATGGAAAAAAAAGAAAGAATGGTTAAAAAAAAAAGAAAAATGAATCAGAAAATGTTTGAGAGCCTCCCCACAATTACGTTTGTTCTATCAAACTCTACAACTTGACCTCTGGCTGTTTTGTTGTGATTACTCTACAAGGCACCTTTTTTTTTTTTCTTTCTTTCTCACATTCATTCCTTTTATTTAAGTGGACAGTCTACTGCCAGCATTGAACTGAAGCCAATGATGATGCTTGGGCAATACCAATCCAGCCACAAGCAAACCTAATAATTACTCAGCCATTATCTTGATGACAAGGGAGATGATCTGATGTAACATCTTCAGATTGAAGCAGTCAATTTTCAACACAGATTAAAATGTCCAAAGGCTTTCCTCTGTCTTGCCTCATATTTAAGGGTGTTCGTTTGAGGCAAAATCCACTTGAAATTCGATTGATCTTATTGAATTGAAATTCAGAATTTTTTGTTTCCTTTAATTTTAAAAATTTATTTTCCCTTCATTTATTATTATTATTTTTTTTCTTCAAATTTTACTTAATTTGAAATTTGTATTTCAGTTTTTCTTTGTTTTTAATGAATCTTAGATCTCATCATTATATCAAACATTTTAATTTTCCTGGATTAAATATAACTAATAAAACTTTAAATTCAATGATCACATTTGTATACAACAACAATAAAAATGTTAATAACTGTAATAAACATTTATTATTATGATTTATATTATAAACATTATTAGCATTATAAATAATTATGATATTTTTTCTGGATTTTAGTAATTATTTGCTATCATAAAGTGCTAGTTAATTACTGCTTGTTAAGAAAGGAAATAGCATCACTTTTGTGAGTGTACAGGTGTTGTAAGCTAGAATGTATAAACAGTGGTGGACATAGTCAAAAATGCTTTTATAATCAAACCATATAATAATTATGTATTCATTTATATATTTCCTGTCCCATCCATTGTGGGAAGGGAGGTAAATCTACTTAAGTTACTAAATTTGAGTAATTACTTCCTTTAGTCATTTTGATAATGTATATACAAATAAAATATTTATCTGCATTTAGACAAAATTAGTTCCAAAGCAAATTGAACCATTTAATCATTTCCTTTACTCCTACTTTTTTTATATTGCAGTCTTATTTGTCCATGCCTTTCATGTGAGGCACTAAGATACCTTTTTTTATTAAGTGATTATCTTACTTCAACTTGGTCTTGAAACAGGCTTTGTTACCATTTTTGTTGTTCTCTTGCTAATCTATTTCTTCCAGGAGATATTTCCATTTCACTTTTATAATAAACACACACAATTTTTAACATGAAAAGATATTGAG
>OZ010572.1:54885289-55175289 GCA_963932145.1 Acanthosepion lycidas | reverse complement strand
AAGAAATTCCTGTTTGTATTATGAAAAGTCTTAATATGTCAGTATTCAAATTTTCATGACAAATGACATAGCCGTTTCAGATTATTTCTGTCACAGATAAATGTGCAAATATTTTTACAAGTTAATTATTTTATGTCTTTGTACAGATTTAGTTTATTAAAATGTTATTAGATGCCGCTGGGGAGCTCAGATTCGCACAAGAAAGAATTTGGGGAAAGGTTTCAATAAAAATGAATGAAATAAATGAAATAATTTCTCTTTTTAAAGCAAGTAAAAGAAACTCATCCCACCTGCAACACTTGAATAGTAATGATTTAAAAAAAAAGAAATCAATAAAAGAAAGAGAAAATTGGAAAAGCAATTTGAGTAGAAATCTTTTCTACATTGTTTACTTGGCTATTTATGACTTGTCCTTAAGGTATCTTGAAAAGTTGAAGAAGAATAGATGCTTTTATATTATTTTAGATTGTGAAAAATTAAAACTGCTTTCAGGTAATTAAATATCCATTTATTTTCAATGGAAATTGCTAATGATGATGATAATCTGTGCAGTACTAACTGGAAGGCCTTCTTCAAGATAACAGAAGAAAATTGCTTTTAACATGCAAACAGACCATTCAAATTAACATTTAATATGCCCATTAAAAATGCAAGAATTTGCAAACTGTAGAAAAAGAAATAGTTTATGCAGTTCAGACTGCATGATAAACAACCAGCACAAATGACAAATAATTGGTGATGACTTAGTTAAAAGAAGTGAATATTAAACACTTTTAATAATGCTTTGTGTGACAGTTTAATGAAATTTAGAAAGTTGCAAACAAGAATTTCAAAAACCTAATTCTTGCTGTATGCAAAACAATTTGAGTTTGATTTATATTATAAAATGAACATAAAAATATCGGTGCTAAATATCTGTCGAGCAAAATTTAACAGCAATAAATTTAAGCATATACTGACCTCAAAAATCTTCAAGTTAAGAGATATCAAGAAATTTTTGTGCTGTGTCCCTTCAGGATGTGGGTGATCATGTCTTTCCCCAATTTCCTATCTTTTGTAGCTCTCAGTAAGGTTCATCTTTTCATTACCTCTCTCTGTTCTACCATCCATTTACACAAGCTTGTTTGGTAGGTTACTCACTGTTTTCCTTTGCTCCTCTTGTCTTTAATATGTCCTGTGCATGTTAAATTCTCCAACCCCTCTTTTCTCATTATGTGTCCTAGAAATTTCAACCACCTCTTCCTGATTCTAAATATAATCCTCCTTTTTGTTTCCATCATCTTTAAAACTTTCTCATTACTCAAATAATCAGTCCATGGTATACTCTTCATCCTTCTATAGAATATCTCTGTTGCTTCAAGTTTTTCTTCATCTGTGAGTAGTGCCCAGCATCCAGTGCCATATAGGAGGACTGACATTACATAGCATTTCAGAACTCTTTCCTTTGTTTCTAATGAAATTTTCCTATTTCTTAATAACATTGTTTAGCTCATCATTTGCTATTCTAGTGTACCTACTGATTTCACTGTCATATTTTCCATCCTCTGTTAAAACACTTCCTAGATATTTAAATTTTTGTACTTAATTTATTTTGGCATATCACCACTTGAAAATGTATAAGCTACATTGATTGTATGAAGAATTATGCAAAATTAAAACTACTTGATTTTTTTCTTTAAACTAATTTTATATAATATTTAGAATAATATTTGTTTTAAAAAATATGAAGTCATTTTCATTGAGCAGGGACCCAAGTGAAAATTGTGATGTGCAAATATTTACTAAAGAGTAGTAATGGTTTTATTAGAAACTAATGGGATTGAAAATGTACTTGAAGTTCTGATGTCACATACAGAAGCATTTAGAAATATTATACCTAGCCAATTGTTTTCTCAATCCTGGGTATGATGATAGACTACATCTGACATGAAAAGCCTCTGATTGGGAGATTGGAGGTTTTGAGCATAGTGAAACCACTTCTTAATTGCTGCCATTTCCAGGTCCAGCTTGAACTGGGGTGGTAGCACCTGTTAGGGTCCTAGCTATGGACACATATTGAACTCCCCAAACAACAAAACACTATGAAAGTATAGAAATATATTTTTATAGTAAAAATACCAGAAATACATATTTATAGTAAAATTACTACCAATATGCACATACTAAGAAATTGTAGTGACTTCACCCAAACAACCAACATGAAAGAACTTTCATGACATTAGTCTATATAATCTACAATTTCTTTAAAAAAAATGAAACTGTATTCCATAATATAACTACAACATAAAACACACATATGAGTAATTATGTCCACACAAACATGAATATGCAAAAAAGTTAAGTATCATCTATCTTGTATTTAATTGTGAAAGCAGACAGTAATTTCTATTGCTTCAAAACTCTCAAGCAAATTAAATTTTGGCATTAAGTGATCCATAAGGCACTGATATACTATTAAACAAATCAATCAGTCATTACCTCCTTTGAAGATGAATCAAACAAACTTTTCTTTCCCTTGTTAAATAAGTTTTCTTTGTTCTTATAGCGTTTGACAAGCTCTATGATTACTAATGGGCATACAAGCTTGGCATGGGATAAACCTTTATAACCTCATTGAGCATGTTGAATTGACCAAAGAGTATATGAAACTGGGTTTCCAGAAAGTAATAAGGACTACATTAGATGGCTCCAGTAGTTGATTTCTGAATGAGGAAAATTATAATATGAGCACTGGTAAAAAATGGTTGCTGAAGACATTAGGTTGATAATACACAGAAATTCATACACAGATGTCCTCAAGGATACATGGCACAATGGATATAGCCGTTAGATCCAGTGACAGGACCTAAAGAGTTTGTGTTCAATACCTGGTTAAGGCAGTAGAGAACTTAGAGAGGGGAATTAACAAGAGATAACTGACAACTGACATCCATTAAACATGGCACATGGAACTAGAACAGTCTACCCCAGTGAGTGAAATAAAGAGTTCAGTTTGACATTCCAAACCACCTGAAGAACTGAAGGCCGGAGCATACAACAGTTGAAACGTTGCAATAAATACGGTGACAAAGATGAGGACAATAGTCCGAATAATGTAATAGTGCATATAATTCTTGTTATTTGTAGAAATAAAATGTAATTTTTTTTTTTTATCACTGGTAGCACAACTTTAAGTTTCATGCATGATGCAATTGTCAGGTGGTGATTGAAAACTGACCCTCATTGTATAGTAAATGTGTGTGTGTGTAATATATCACTTCACCCCAGGTAAGGATGTAATGCTACTAGAAAGCAAGGGGTTACTGGGAGTGAAAGAACAAGAAGACTTTTTAGGAGAAATGACAAAAGAACACAATTCAGTAAAAGAGATAGCAATTGATATTGCATTTAAATCTTTGAAGATTGTAAGTGGCTGGGAAGCAAGAAACTGGAAGTGTTCCACAGGTGAGAAGTACACAAGAAATTGTTAGAATAGAAATTATGGTTACATCTAGCTAATTCAACAATAAAACTATAAGACCTAGTTACCAATCCAGTCCTCTACTTAAATGCATGCAGTTGAAGGAAAGCCCAGTAGAAAAATTGTCATGAAAATATTTATAGATAAGATGATATCTGTGTCACAGTAATGGGAAAGTGATTGAAGTCAGGATGTTAGGACTGATTACATTATATGAAATGCAAATTCTCTGTTTGAGGCAAAATTTTGTGCAGTGATTGCAAAATTAGGATACTTTGATTTTTCTCTTTTCTGTAACAAAGTATGAACTACAATTTAAAGCTATAATATTGTGTCCAAAGTAGCCATATTTCAGGAAAACTTATACAAAAATATTAAACAAAATTTAAAAAAAAATCACAAGTAACATATGAGCTTGGGCTACCAAAAGTACTTAGGAAGGTGTAGTAGCAAAAGGACTTCATACTTGTCTCTCTTTCTTAGCCAATAAGTTCTCATTATTCTAACCATTCAAAAAATCCAATAACACTGTGCACATGTTTTCAGCTTAGAAAAGCTCTTCTGAAACCAATTATTTGTGTAATTTTAGGATTTGCTGTATTTGTCATCTCTTAAAAAATTAATGGTTGCTATCATGTGACTCTTATAGGTGTGTCCAAAAAATATCAAAAAGTTCCTTATCCTATCAGAAATTTGGAGGTGTTGTCTTGGATTTTCTTCTTGTTCCATGTGCCAAAATAAAACTGTTCTGTTCGTATGTTGCTGAGAAATCAGTCTTGGAAGCATGAAATATTTAATGGTGTTGTGACGTACACAAAATAAATTTTGCATATATTACCAAATTTGGAATAAGTACTGAACTTTACAAACATTCTCACCATTCCATGTATAGAGTTAGTGACTTGTTGCATAAACTTATATCTGTCAGCATTTTGCTCCCCCCCCCCTCTTCATTTTTTTTTTCATTGTCATATTTGATGGTCGGGTGTAGTTGTTTATGTATTTGTCTTAGTGTGGTAATTTCTTTTCTTTGCTTTTTTGTGCGGCTGAGTTTATTCTTGCAAGACAGACACAATAAAGCATTGCTGATTTTGAATGCCAAGTTTCATCTTCCTTATCCCTCACCCTGTTTCTTTTTCTTTTTTTAATACTTTTATCATTGTTTTAACTTTTTTTTTTTTTTTGTGTTTGTATTTTTCATCCTACTATTTTTCAACTTTTTCTTTCCTTTATATTTGCATATGTTGTTTTTTTTGTTTTGTTTTATATAGAAATCCTTTCTCTTTTTATTTCTTCCTTTTTGTAGGAATATTTTACCTTTTATCTATTTTTTTTCTGTGTATTACAATTCTATTTTTTATTTTTATTTTTTTTTTTTTTTTAATATCATTTCACCTTATGCAAGACAATAAAGCCTCTAAGACATGAATGATTGCCGAGTGTGAAAGAATAAGAAAAAACATTATGAAGGAGTGAAAACAATACAAGAGTAATCAAGAAGATAGTAGATAAAGATTGACATGGCATTTAAATTTTTGAAAATCAAAGTTGGCTGGAAAGCATGGAGTTGGAAGAGAGTTCCATAAGCGAGAAATGTGAGAAAAGAAACTTACCATAGAACTTATGGTTACATCTAGCCAATTCAACTGTGAATTGATGAGACCTTACTGCTAATTTAGTACTGCACTTAAATTCATAAATTCTAGGTACCATAGCAAAGAGTTCATGTAAACAATTACCATGAAAGTTTTTATAGAAAAGATACAGGGAACCTACATTACGGTGACAAGAAAGTGGCTGAATGCCAGTTTACTCAATTTTCATTTTCATTCTTTTATCTTAATTCATTTTTTTTTTTCTTTTTTTCCTTCATTTCATCAAATTCTTTAGCTTCTCATTTCACTCTGCCTTTCCAAATTATTTTTCTAATTTTTTTTTTTTTTTTTTTTTAAATTCATTTACCAAGATTACATAGTTGATTTCAACTTAAGATTAACTTCATCAAACTTCTTAATTTTGACTAGGATAACATTGTATTCTGTCTGTTTTACATGGATATCACCCTGAATGCCAAACACATTTTGTTTTATTTTGGTCAGTTATTTCTGACTTTTATTTATCAATCTAAAAGAAAGTAGCTAAACGCAGGTCAAATAAGTACAACCAGAGCTACTTCACTCATGACTGTGTACTAGGTTCATAATAAAACCTCAACGTAGTTATATCAATTGCAGTCGAAATTATAGTCATTGTGAACTTCATGATCTTGCATTAGTATGTGCTATGCCAGGAAAACATGAGACTTTGAATTCAGTTGTCCTAATCTGGTTGCTACCCAATTCTGGAGAGCATAGTCTGCCCTAATCTGAGGCAAGAAGAAATGGATTCATACCTCATGCTACTTAATCCATATCAAACAATTAAATACCTGTCCCCCAGATAAAACCTCCGTATTTCATTTAGAAGAGTCAAATATTCTTTCACCTGTGTCATGTGAAGATTATAATGAATAGCAAGCAGGATTAATTTTATCGCAGTAACTATGAAATGATGACTGTTTTTTGAGCAGGCATTTACAGGTATTGTAGATTTTACAAGTATAAAACTGTCCTCTTCAGAGTATATTTTTGTATCTTTTTACAGTATAATAAATATTTTTCGTGTTATCAAAGCCTTAAGGCTGAGCACTTATTTTAACTATCAAGTATGCTAAGAACATTCAGGGAAACATTTTTGGACTAAGGAGACATTTGAGCAATTACTCTGAAACCCTGTTAATAAATATGAATTGGTACAGTAGAGTAATGGATAATGGCTTGTATTGACGATTCAGGGAGCCGAGTTCAAATTCCAGTCAAATCCATTTACATTCACTTACTTGCTAATACCCTTAGGAAAGGTATGAATCCTCTTCTCCCCACCACCTATGGGTAAATAGCAGGACAGATTGGGTTCTATAGACTTGGATGGCAACTGGTCTACTGCAGAAAGAAATGGCAATCTACTGCGGGGAAAAAATCTGCCTCGTCAGTCATGCATCAAAAGTTACATGATCGCCTAAGCATATACCATGCATGGCGCATAACTGACTGACTGAGTTCATATAGTTTTATCAGATTTTCGGAGCACAAAATATTACAGATTATTTTTGATTGATGGCTTTTGAACTATTAATGACTTACAAAGATTATTACTCCAACTTTACTAACAAAAATTATTACAGTTTATTTTTTCAGTAAAATAAAGATTTCTGTAAAATAAAATGTAAAAAGTGAAAATGATTTAAATTCAAGTATTAAATAATTCTGAATACATAAAATATTGGACTTTTGACCATGGAAACATGTTGAAGAAAGACGAAAGAGGATTGAATGAAGCAGAATGGAAAATTAGTATAGACAGGATATGAAAGAATGTAGGTGTAAGAAGAAATGAAAAGAAAGAATTAAAAATATTGTTTTACTCATTTGCTGTCTTTTTTTCTTTAAATGACAAGTTAGATGAAAAAGAAACTGAAGAAAGATGGGGGGGGGGGAGAAAATATTCTTAAAAGTGAAGAAAAGAGGAAAAGGAATATAAAAAGTTGAGAGAAAAAAAAAAAAATTTAGAAGGAAAAAATGATCAAGTTTACAACAATGAATGAATGAAAAAAACGAAAAGACAACTTAGCTGAAGATTTACGAAGAAAACTTCACCTAAGTAGAAATAAAGAATAAAAATAGCTAAAAAAGAAGGATGGATGGAAGGAAGAGAAGGGTTAAAGATTGGAGGGGTGGAGTATAAAACTGAAAAAGTTAAAATAGCTG
Source organism: Acanthosepion lycidas (assembly GCA_963932145.1). Lineage (NCBI taxonomy): Eukaryota > Metazoa > Mollusca > Cephalopoda > Sepiida > Sepiidae > Acanthosepion > Acanthosepion lycidas. Next base: position 55,168,023 of record OZ010572.1, on the reverse strand, counting down.
AAAAATATTTTGTAGAATAAAAAAAGAATTGGAGTAAAAAAAAAAAAAAAAATAAATAAAATGACAAATTAAAAATGGATTGCAAGGTGAAAATGAAAACAGCAAATTTAGTCTATTTTGCATGCAAGTTGCCAACATAAAAACTAAAATGTTAAAGAGCCAATTACTTTTTTTTTTTTTTTAAATAAACTGAAAATTATTAAAAAAACAAAACAAAAAAAAGAATCCCCCTTCCTCCAATACTAATAAAATGAAATGCTGTATTCATTCCAATATTGCTGCTGTTCTCATGTAAATCTGCCATAGAATCTTCATCTTAAAAGAAAAAGGAAATTACAAGGAAATAATATGAGTAGCATTGATAGGAAGGAAGAATTGAAGTGCTCCAGTGGTCAGAACACAATGTAAAGAGAAACAGGAATGGTGGCGGCTTAATGTAACATTTGTTATACAAGGAGGTCCAATTACAATTTAATTTTGGCTTCACTTACATTCACAGCAGGGAATGGAACAGAAAAGTCTGAAGAGGAACACAAGATAAATTGCTTGTATGTGTGAATTATATATCTGTGTGTGTGTGTGTGTGTATATATATATATATATGTAAAATTCGCAGAATAAAGGGATTTTGATTTAACATGTTTAAGTATTGAAAGTATTAAAAAGAGTAGAATAAAGTTGGCTAAGGAAAATTATAGAAGAAATGATTTTTTTAAGAAGTTAAAAAAAAAAAAAAGTCAATTATTTTTATGTAAATTTTTATCTTTTAACTTTAAAATGATTTTTATTTTTTGGTTTATATTACATTTTTAACTATCCCCCACCATCTCTTTATCATATTCACAATAGTTTTTTATTTTCTGAAATTCTTTAAATTTTTTTTATTTTTTTTTTTATTTAATTTAATATTTATTTTAATATTTATTTTGATATTTTCTGTTAAGTACATTTTCCTATAGGTCAGTATAAAGATTTGCTAGGAGGGGAAATTGTCTTATTCCCTTTTTTTTTTTTTTTTTTTTTTTTTTTTTTCCAAAGCTTTTTATTATTTTATGCAATTTTTACTAATCTGATTTATTTTTTTTCATATCTTATAAGGTATGATTGTGGGATTGAATCTGATTTCTTTTTGTAGTTTAAAATAACTTTTTATTGTAAAAGGAAAGATTTTCTTTTTTTTCTTTTTTTGTTTTTAAAAAAATCTAATTTTCTTCTCATCTTAAAGTAATCATAGTTGAAAAATTGTCCTATTGTCAAATGCAAGGAATGCTGAGACATCCCCTGGTCTTCGGCATTATATAAAAGAAATATCAAAATAATTTTTGGAAGCTCCCCATACTTTGTCCGCTTTCCCATAGGCAGGAACCCACAGGAATCACTGATATGATTGTGAAAGAGAAAAAAGATGAGCTTTTTGCCATTCAATATGGAATGTACTCTAGGACAGCTGCCTGTCAAAATAAAGTCATCTTCACCAACAGTATAAGACATCTATCTATGCATACATTTGTAACTCATTGCTGAGAGTAGCAGGCAACTGAATGAGAAGTCCGAGGTTCCATCACAAGTGCTGTGTGGTTAAGGCTAATTATGATAAACTCTATATCTGTCTATATTTCTGAGATGGAGTATTGTAATTATTTACATTTTTTGGACTGTTGTCCTCATCTTTATTGTCATGTTCACAACCTTTCAGCTGTTACACTTTGGCCTTCTTCAGGTGAAATTGGAATTTTAAACTGGACCCTTAGTTTCATCAACCAGGGTAGATTGTTCTAGCTCCACCTGCCATGCCTCTTTCTTTTATAGAATGCTCAGGGACACATAGTCCAGTGGATAAAAGCATAGGTTGGATCTAGTGACAGTTGTGAGTTCAATACCTGGCTATTGCAGTGGTGGACAAAAACTTGGGATAGTTGAGTTTCCTTGACTTAACTCTCCAAGTTTTTGTTCACTGAGACATCCGAAGAGGCATGGCACGTGGAACTAGAATAATCTACCCCCCCCACCCAAGCAGATGAAATAAAGGGTTCAGGTTGAAATTCCAATTATAAAATTATAAAAGAACAAAAAAAAACAAGGATATGTGGTCAAGTAGTTAGAACATTAACATTCTAACCATGTGACCCAGGGTCGATTTGTTAAGGAAGCAACTTTTTGATTATATTTGTCTTGGGGAGATGATCCCAATGTTTACCACTGTTAAGTTCTTGAAAAATATATCACTGGTTGACCAAATTCTTGTGAGTGAAATTAGGTAGATGGAACTTCAAGAGTTATACTAGTAGAAAGTCAAAAATCAGTGTGTGCGAGTGTACTAGCATTGTTAAAACTGTTGGTCACAGCAGATTATGCACTCACTCCCAGAAACTGTAAATAAGGCCTTGCTCAATATCACTGGAGTGAAAGCCATGATTTGGCTCTGGGTGTTGAAGTAACACAAATATGACTGAGCAGGCTTCATAGCAGATGGTTATATTCAGAAATGAACAGCCAGCTATTATAATGAACCTATAAAAGCAAACAGTAGTCTTTGGTTTTGAGCTCAGTAGTAGAACACTATACTGATAGGCAAAAAGGTTGATTTCTTCATTTTTTTTCCCTTCTTTGTACTAGGTTTGTTATGCTCCTTAGAAGAAATTCTTTGGAAAATTACTTATTGCAGAATAGCCATACAGGTGTGACTAAACAAAATAAATACTGCAATGACAATTCAAATATTGTCAGAAAAAATTGTGTTAGCATAAAAATAATAGTAAGAATAAGTCAGACAATCTCGGCTCTTCAAATAAAAATTAAAGCAAGACTCATCTTAAGGATAAAGAACACTTAGTCCTTACTGAGGAGAAACATTGATTTTTCTTTTTTCTATTGGATAAAGGGAACTGAAAATCTAATTTATCTTGAAATCATAATAACTTTTTATATGCACTTCAACAGGTAGAGAGAAGAAAGAAATACACACCTCCACCAAAATTCAGCTGATACCTTTATGCATTTCCTGACTAGAGTTAACGTAGTCAAAGAAAAAGATATCAAGAACTAAAATAATATTAAAGAAACACATAGAAATTCTATTAACCTCTTTTGGTATCAAGTCATTTTATGAAGCATTATGATAATAGGATCAGAGGTTTTTTTGTAGGGGGTTAAACTATAGGTGTAGTCATGATTGAGGAAAATATGCTATTTTTTAGCTAAACATAAGATGCCTATTTATCTGATGAAGAATGTAGAGAATAACATAGAGCATTTGAGCAAAGAGGAAGTTTTGGTTGATTGATTTTTCTACAGCTTATCGACCTGTTGCAGGTTATTGAAAGCCAGAAAATATTTAGATTCTAAGAAATTTGTGTTTTGTGGATAATAATGGTTTTGTGATGCAAGTTTTACTAATTAACCTATAGCTGGGTCGAAGAGGTGGATTCATATCTTTCCCTAGGGTATTTGTGTGTAAGTGAACATAATGAACCAAACTGGAATTGAAACTCAGCTCTCTAATTAAAAACTCTGAGCTCTTATTCATTACACCACCCGCACATCCAAGCTTACAGCACTTGGTATCTCTTGTGGACTGGCGCTACAGAATCACAAAGATCTGTACCAAGTAACAAAAACTACATCACTTGAGGACTTTCAATAGCAGCAACAGCTAAAATCGATATCACATGTAACTCAAAGAGAAAATGACATAATCAAGTTGTTGTAATTACACACTGCTTCAAAGAAAAGGTTAGGAAGGAAACCCTTATCAATACTGGAAAGAGCATTAAAAGTGAACTTCAGGAACGTATTTTCCTGATGAATTGTTTTAAGATAAAGATTTTATAAATTTCAACCAAAAGCAGCACTGACTGCTCGGTCACTGAATGCCGAATTTTTCCATATAAGGAAATTGCTAATATTACCATTACACTAAACTGATCTCAAGAATACCGAACTATTTTATCTATGCACTTATACCAGACTACACAAGATGCCTAAAAGTACAGAACTTTGGAATTGGGGTGGGGGAGAGAGAAACGGTAATTCTTTCGTTACAAATTCTGTAAACTGAAGACTTATGTCGATTGTGGAAACTCATTATGCACATTTGGAATATTCTACCAGGAAATGGTCACGATAAGGAGGGAAGATATTCCATCTGGAACTTAAACTTGACACTAATAGATTTTAAGCCTACCTCATAATTTATCACGGATTTTTTTTCTTCTTGCGTTCATTTACCTCGGCTATAAATGGTTGTGTTCTCACTTTTCGTCAATGGAGCAGTGATGATATTGCTTTTGATGATGATGATAGTTTTCCTAACAAAATATATTCCCTTAAAGATGATATTAAGCTGTTAACCATGCTCGTGCGTCTTTGGTTGTAGCTGAAAGGATGAAACGAGTTCTTCAGGCGTTCCATTTGGCCTTCGTCTTTGCCTTTGGAAGAAAATTCTGTTTAGTCTAGAATTAGCTTTCATCTAGGTACTAGGCCGTGAGTAGATGGGCGGAGTAAGGTTCTTCGTCATTGTTGGATTTTTCCTCTTTTCCTTTACAGAACTCACTATTCGCTTTTTTCTTTTTCTTTTTTTCCCCCTAACTATAGTGCCCATCTCTCTATTCACTCACCTATCAATCCTCATTTATTTAAATTCTTTTCTTTTCCCTTCATTCCTTCTCCTCCGGCCATGTCATCCACCCGTAGCATATATACTGTCACATGTCTTCACGTTTCTTCTGTTTAATTATAAGACGTTTCAAAGGATATTGTTATGTCTACATTCAGTGTAGGGGCACAGACTACGGGAGCTGTCAACTGTTCATTGACAACTTAATGCTTACGTTGATCGCTATCATATTAAATGCGTCCGCAGCATCGAACCTTACGGCATCAATATATGTCAATACGATTGGAGCACCATAATGCTTTGCAGAAGTCAAAACTCTTTCAAAATTCCTCTATCGCTCCAACTCTCAACTAACTTCAACTCTTGTGATTTGCTTTTCTTCCTCTTCGAACGCGTCTAATCTATGATAGAAGTTTCCTGTTCGTTTGTCGTTTGCGAAACTAAACACTCAGAAATTACCGAGTCGCTTTTTATGAAATATACGTAAATTTGATTAAATTTCGACGTGTTATAAGAAACTGGTTATTGTTTAATAAGATATTTCAGTGTTCACTCTTTACTTTTTATGTGCCATGTCCTTTCAGGACGTAGGCGATCATGACTCTCCGCCTCCCTCTATCTCTTGCAGCTCTCAACAAGTTCCTTCCATCTGCTTCCTACCCCCTCAGACCACGTTCTGTCATCCACCTGCCCAAGTCCACCGGGCATGTCACGCGCTGTTTTCTCTTGTTTCTCTTTCCCTCTATTCGACCCGTGAGTATCAGATTCTCCAGGCCCTCCTTCCTTATGTGTCTCAGAAACTTCAGCTGCCTCTTCCTGATATTGATCATAAGCCTGCTCTTTGTTTGCAACCTCTCTAAGATTTCATCGTTGCTCACACGCTCGGTCCATGATATCCTTAGCATCCTTCTGTAAAACCACATCTCTGTCGCCTCGATTCTCTTCTTCATATTGGAGGAAATTGTCCAACATTCGCTGTCGTAAAGGACAGATGTCACGTACCAGTTCAGTATTTTTTTTTTTTTTTTTTTTTTGTTATCAAAGATATCTTCCTGTCTAGTAATACTCTGCCCAGCTTTTGGAATGTGTCCTTGGCCATCTCAATACGCCTACGGATCTCAGTGTTGCACTTACCGTCCTCTGTCAAGACGCTTCCCAGGTAAATGGATTAAACAACTGATGTGCGGGCGCGGAAATTCCAGGATGGTTTTCGCATGTATGCCTTTTTCAAAGGCATGAATTCGTCTCTATTCTCCACCATTAAATAGCACAACAGACCGGGTATTCTAGCTGTCGGTGGCAACCAGTGTAAGAGGAAAATTCTGAATTTCAAAGCGTTGAGAAGGAAACAGGAAGCCAATAACTCCACTAACTTTCCCAAGAATCCATAGCAAATCACAGATGACGAGGAAAAAGAATACTTGGAGAATTATCATCGTTTACGTTCTAGGAAAAAAGGAAAAACAACACCGAATATACGGGAGAAAAATAAGTCAAATTTGGTTGTAATTTTCATATTCAGTTCAATGCAAATTTTCTCTTGAGATTAGAATTCAGACAATCTAGTAAAAAAATATCTGCATATACAGCTTTAAAGTAACAACGCATTTTTTGGCAAAATATTTGCTGTAGTTATCACCGCTGATTTGCTAAAAATATTAGCATACCGGGATGAATAAATGCCCCAAACTTAATAAAAACAAAATTTTATCGTCAAAGTATTAAGAGGAAAGACCAAAGGCTTTTTTTTATTATTAAATTATTTTTTTATCCATTTTAAAACGTTCGAATTTTTTTTTTTTTTTTTTTTTTTGCGTCAGTAGGTGGTGGGACCAAAGATTAGAAAAGGAAATGTTTATTTATATATATATATATATATATATATTAATGCACGTTTCATTAAATAATATAGACAAGTTTCGTCTATGTATTTTAAGTTCCTTTCATATTGTCTGATAAGCTCAATAACATTACCATTGAAAGACGAAAGGAAATCACAATATTGATGCATGTTTAAATCCAATCTAAGCTTTCGGCTTACATAAGCCATTATCAAAGATGACAATTACTTTTCAATATATCAACCAATACACGGACGAAACAATAATGATAGTCTGTTTTTGTTGCAAGAAAAATTTCAAAGCTACGACTAACTCGTGTATACGAGACGCGGAAGTGAAAATCGCGTCGCAGCTCGTGACGTCACACATGACCATGCGAGAGTGAAAACGAGAAATATTAAGTATGGGAAGCCGTTGGTATAAACCAATGGCTTCTGTTATCAATTATAGGCATTTAAGAATATTTGTGGAGATTTCGTAGTTTTTGTTCAGGTTAGGTTTCAACTGTTTTATGTATATAGCTTCAAGAATTTTTAGTTTTTGTTTATTGTTTTCATGTTTAAGTATAGTTGTGTTTTCCGGAATTGTGTACGCGGCCTAGCATGTTTTAAATGCCTAAAAATGTTAGTTATCATTCAAATGTAGAGTCAAGCGTCGTGAATGCGAGTTTGTGGTGTGACCAACATAAGCTTAGATTGGATTTAAACATGTATCAATATGGTGATTTCCTTTCGTCTTTCAATGATAATGTTATTAAGCTTATCAGACAATATGAAAGAAACTTACTTAAAATAGACAAAACTTGTCTATATTATTTAATGAAACATACATTAATAAAAAATTATTGCCTAAATATACACAACACACACACACACACACACACACACACACATATATATATATATATATATATATATATATATATATATATATATATATATATATATATATATATATATATTCGGTGAAAAACACAAAGATTTGGAAATTCTTGCAAAAATCAAATAATTGTCGGATTTTAATGTAACTTTCAGAACTTATTCACAAATGAATGAAATAATTTTAGATTTTTTTTTATACAGAAAGTCTTGGTAAATATATTTGTTACCCGCCACTTAATTTTAAGAAATTTCGAGAAATTACCTTTTGTACCAGTTAATTTTTATATTAGTTAAAAGCAGAAGACTTTGGAGAATTTAAATCATCAATTTGTTGTAAAACTGGGACAACAGTTACTGACGATCTGCTGTGAATAGTATAATAGAAATGCAATAAAACTAAGACATTATTTAATTAAAAAAACATTTTAATTGCTTTTATGAATAAAATATAGACAATATTAAGTAAAAACTATATTTATTAATCATAAATGGAAAAATTTAGTACAATTCTTTGAACACCAAGATTTTTAAAAGAATTTTTTTGTGTGTGTGCAAACGTTCCGAAAATAAGAGCGATAACTATAGTAAATTTTAAGCCAAAATATCTAAAATTCAATAAAGCACACGATTACAGAAAATATTTTCCTAATTTTTTAAGATTACCGAGTACTTAAAAATTATATAAAAAAGCGCTCATGCTAGATTCCGCAATTATTTTTTATGGATATATTTTTAAAAGATATTTTAATAAAGAGAATAACATATTTTATTACTTATTTTATAAGGTTCTTGTTCTATAATTTTGGAGACCTTACTTTTCAATTAACCCTCCCATATTCTATGTGCTGCATTCCTTCAGGATATATGCGATCATGGCTCCCCCACAATCTCATAGGTCTCATAACTCTCAGCCATTACCCCACGCGCTGCTTTCTTGTGTCCCTTTTGTTTTCGATGTGTCCTGTGAACCCTCGCATATTAGTCTCCATTAATATCCTTGGGAAAGACATGAACCCATATTTCCCTGTTCTTTGTCCTGTCACCAGCCATCTTGACAGGAAATCTCTGTACTGGCACACGATACGTTGGTTGCAAGATAAAAAAACAAACTGTTCTTTTATTATGACATGTCTTATCGAAACAGTAGAGGTTTAAATAAAAATGTTTATCATTACTGTCAAACTTGTTATGCTCAAATAATATTTTAAAAAGGTTTGCAAATCTAATTGTATACTGATAACATTTATCAAGCGGAACAAAAACTTTTCAGTTTTGTATTTTTAATGAAGAGGCGAGTATTTTTTTTTTCTTTTTGAGAAAGCTGGATAAGGAATTACAAGACAAAAAGAAACATTTGAAATCAATTTTATACAAATAATGGATAGCACATTTTCCTCGAAGGGAAAATGATATAATCAATATGTTGACTTTCCACACTACGTTAAGCAAAAGGTTTGGAAGGAAACTTCAGTCAGTACCAGAAAGAGCGATAATAGTGAACTTGATAAGTCCAATTTCCTTAGAAACTTGATTTAAGAAAATGATTTTTTTTAATATTTCAACCAACTAATTGAATGCTTAAACGTTTCTTGGATGTAAACGGCTAACTTTACTATTACTACTACTGCCATGTCCCTTCAGGGCGTAGGCGATCATGGGTCTCTACGATTTCCTGTCCTTTGTAGGTCTTAAGACATTTTTTCTTTCCTAAACCTTTGCTCTGCAATGTATTTACTCAAGCTCGTTAGGTAGGTTATGCATTTTTTTTTACTTTGTCCCTCTTGCCTTCAATCTGTCCTGTGAGTATCAAAATTTCCAAGCCTTCTCCCACATTATGTTCCTTTGAAATTTAAGTCTCTTCCTGGTGTTAAGTATAAGTTTCCTTTTTGTTTCCATTTTCTCTAAAAGATCGTTGTTAGTTACATGTTCAGTCCATAGTATTCTCACTATCCTTTTGAAGAACGACATATCCGTTGCTTCAAACCTCTTCATCTGCGAGTAGATTGTCCAGCATTCACAGCCATATAGGAAGGTTGACATTGTATAAGAGTTCAGTACTATTTTCTTTACTAGAAAAAGAAATATTCGTTTTGTTTTAATAGAACAACCATTGTTTGAATATAAACATAGCATAAGATGCAGAAGAATTAGTGTAGAGAGCAGTCGGAAAGCTGCAGTTAGTGATTGCACTCTTAAAAAAAAAAAAAATGCACAAATTCTCCTCTCGAAATGGTCAGCTTAAATATAACATTTTGCCAAATTTTGGCTGACATTGGTGATGGCAAATTGAACCAGAGGTTTATCATCATAAAACGTCTGTCAAAATATCTTTAGGCTTGTTAGATGTTGCTATTTTGTTCAATCCATCATGGGAGGAACTTACATGTTCTTTACATCTTCGACGGGATTTCCAAGTAGTTAGAGAGCGAAAATATTGTCATATAATCAATCACGAACGTGAGGCCTTTAGACGAAGGGAGATTTTTTTTTAATTTAATTCAGTGTTACTATGATAAAATTACAGCCTGTCACAACGATGAATCTCATTCACCTTATTTATTTCTCAGTTTACACGTTCAAATGTTTGTTAATCCTTTTCTTCAACCAACCCATCTTCCTTGTTCTTCGTTAATTTGTTTCTCATTGCCGGAGTTGAACTGTTAATTGTATTGAAACTCACCTTTATGTAACTAATTCTGTATCGCACTTGGAGTTCAATGAGTAAGGAATTTTTAAGTTTTGTTTTCATGCACCTCACTTTTTCCAGCTCGTCTGATTCTCTCCCTTGAATTTGTTTTCGAAACCTGAATTTATGTCTCCCCCCCCCCACACTCTCTTCCATTCTGTTAATTTTCATACTTGTACTGATATCATCATTATCAAATGCTAACGTGTGATTCTAAAAAATGCTAATCAAATTAGGAGCAATAGCCATGACATTTATTAACGAAATTCTGGCCAGAATATTTTCTGGTTGAGAGCTTCCCTCTCTGACAAAAAAATAAAAATATAAATGGTTGGTTTGTTAATAAAATTATCTCTGTGCAGTGGTGAAAAGATAGGCCAATATCCTTTATGTTATCATAAATATTGTTACTTGTAAAACCTTATTGGAATCAATTGGGTTTTTAAAAGCCAAGTCTATTTTATATCTCTCTCTCACTCACTCACTCACTCTCACACACACACACACACACACACACACATATATATATATATATATACACATATACGTAGAAAAGTCAGTTTTAAGTGACAACGCGTTTCGCTGACATGTTAGGTTCGGCGTATTCAGGACATAGAATGAAAGAAAATTTTCTAAGCGATTTTTATGATAAGGACAATAAATTAAATTCTTTAAAAGACATGTGAATTCATAACATTTATGAATTCACATATATGAATCATATGTGAATTCACATGTCCTTTAAGGAACTGTTCCTAATCAAACCAAATTCATGAATAACTGGACATACCACTATATGCCTATAAAGATTCACGTTACATCTCTCTGACCATAGCTCAATTAGGACTCAATCAAACACGAATGGAAATCTATCAAACTCCATCCGCGACACACTCGTTGAAAATACAAATATAATAGCCTCATCCACATGTCAAAAGAAGAAAACAGAATAAAAATAATAGAAGCACTAATAATAAAGAAAAAAAAGTCAACACTCTATAACATCATCTCTGAACACGGCTACAATGTACTGACCGAGTTTTGAAAAAAAATCAAAAAAACATTCCCATCACTCCAGATAAACATAGAAAAAAAATTAGACATTCCGTTAAAAAAAAAACCCCAAAAACCTTGATAATGGCTAACAGAATAGCCGAAGGCGCTCGGATATAGAACATTCGGACAGTTTTTACATACTTTATCCAGAAAAGAAATCACTCGTACGAACACAAGGAAAATTGAATAGAAATCTTAATCGCAGTACCTTGTCAGTCGTCTTATACAAAAATAAGATTGCAGCCCAAATACGCACACAAGTAAATGCTCTGTAAACAGTATTAGCATTTAGCGGCCTGAATGTCCGAGAAATTTTATAGAAAATATGTATCCTACACGAGACCGTCATATATTAAGATATGGTTCAAGCAGATAGGAGCATTGGAGAGAAATCATGGAAAATTTGTAATTTACAAGCTGTAATTCAACTTTGCTAACTAGTCGCTTCCTCTATAGCTAAATGGTATAGCACGTCAGGCTATACGACGGTTCCGTGTAGGATACAGGTTCGATTCCTGTCGGAGGACACATATTTTCTATGAAATTTATCGGATATTCACGCCGGTAAATGTTAACACTGTTTATTATAAACAGAGCATTTACGTAAATGTTCGTATCTATAAAAATAGCGTATAAACAATAAATATATTAAAATAATTGTCGGACTTATTCCATTTCATTTTATTTATAATATATAAAATCCAAAGAGTTATTCCCTCTCCAGTGCGCAAGCCTGGGCTGGGCTTTGAGATGGGCAGTTTCCTATGTAACAGATCTCCTCTCTGCAGGCCACCGATTTTGGCAAAGGTCAATACAGCCTGGCACCGGCGTCGTCGCAGGAGTTTCCAGAACTGTCTTAGGGATTCTGACTTCAGATTTTAATTTAGAGTTGTCCTTCTCCTCATGTCTACAGAGCTCAAACTGTCCAACTATTTACTCAGAGTTGGAGGTTGTGAATTCAGAGTTTTACCTTCTCCTCGACCGGTTACCAACCAAGGCTACAGAACCCAATCAGTTTTGCTATTTATCTACAGGGTATTAGCGTAAAGTGAATGTAATGAACTCTACTTTCCGTGTCTCTCTCTCTCTCTCACACACACACATATATATATATATATATTCTTTTTTTTTTTAGTCTCGAGCAAATGTTTTAGGCACGCAGAAGTCAAAGAACATATTGCTGTATTTTTCTATACGTTTTGAATATATAATAGTTAATACAGATTTTAACTATAATTATAAAATTTATGCAAAAGTCACTGTTAGGATACTTGATACTTTCTTGTATTCCTTGTTGACTTTGATGTGTACTGTGAGTGTTGAATTCTCCAAGCCTTTTTTCATTATGTATTCCGAAATATGCAACAGTTTCTTTGTAGTTTATATTCTATTTGAAGCTTCCATGATATTCTCAAGTCATCGGCTGAACCACATCTCAGTTGCGTTTTTTTATTGTTTTTTTATCGGTCAATATTTCTTATTATTGTTTCTGATGAAGCTGTCCGTAAATTGGAGAAGACATTCCTTAGCAGCCAAAATTTGTTTTTTCCCCGCCATTTTCTGATAAAATTTTCAAATCTTCGACCAGTAATCAGTAATATTTATATCGGTGAACCGTATGTGTCTTCTTAGCTCAAAAAAGTGACGCATGTCACGATAATGGTCATTGTGGTGAAAACTGCCAAGTGCAAGCAGGTGTCCTGCGACAGAGATGCACACGTACCACTTTTGTTCAATTAAAGCCCTCTTCGAGAGGCTGGATGGTCATTTTGAAGAAATGTTGCGCATATTGGATGTGACATGTTTCGATGTTAAAAACAGCGAACAAATAAACGCTCCTACAAGCGTAGACCAGGCTCTGTAAGGACACGTAGTACAAAATCCCGGCAAGATCGATATATTCTAAGAGCAGCAGTTGTAGCCTGCACTTTGTCCACAGAACAGGTCAGAGCAAATATAACTCCAGGATGGTTGAACACTGACTGCTGGGAATCGTTTACTTGGAGACTGTCATTTGCGCCACAAATTAGTCCATATAATATCCTACAATTTCTTAAATCAAACGGTGTTATACATACAGTGTAACTCGGATATAAGAGAGATGTTCTCTGGTGCCGAATTAGAGCCTGTGTTAATGTAAACAAAATAGACCAAACCCGGGTATAAGAGAAACCCGGATATAAGATACTTCTTCTCCGGTCCCGACAACTCTCTTATATCCGGGTTGCACTGTATATAACTTCAACAAAACTGCAACATAAAAAATACCGACATCACCACCTCTAGTAATCTTGTCCACACAAACATGTATATGCATACAAGCTGATTATCATATACCATGTATTCAATTGTGAAAGAAAACGTATATTATATTCTTATTCCTTCAAAGCAACCAAGAAAATTAAATTTCGGCATTAAATGACCTATAAAGAATTGAATATCCGTTAAACAAATCAATCAGCATGCTCTGTAAGATGTTCGACAACTTCTTGTTCCGGCACGATTGCCAATCCTATCTCTTACTGAACGTGTATGCAACATGGTGCGACTTACAACTTCATCTGTTTTGCGTCAACGGGTCGAAGAGTGATAGAATAATGTATCATAGTATGGTATTCGCTATCTCTGTGATCATCAGTATACAAGAGCATGTATTAACTCTCAAGGATAATATTCTAGATAACATATTTTGAGTAGTTTTCAGTCACCCCTTTTGGAACTTGTCTACATTACTATTCTATTGTATACGCGATCGTACACTGTAATCAAGCTATCTTACCTATACGTTTAGTTTTGAATAAATTGAAACAGATACTTTTGCGTTTCAAATAGATTGGAAAAAATCCACCTAAGACATCCTTATTCTAACCACCCTTTTTTTTTATTAAATATTCAGAAAGTTTTCTCCCCTCCTTTTAATTTACACTGCAAGCATTCTAAAAGAAATCGTTTAATTTCTGAAAAAAATAAAATTAAAATTATTTAAAAAAAATAAAAATCCAGCTAATACATATTCCAACCATGCATTTTATTCCAAACTAAGTTAGAGAGTTGCAATTTTATTCTTTGTCAGTAATCTCTCTCACTCTCACACACACTCTTAATATTTATTTCCTCTCTTATTTTCGCGTTCTCTTTCATATCTATTTTCCGAAATTCCTTACTATAATTCTTTGTTTTCCTTTTTCATCTCTTTCGTCGCCTTTCTCCCTCTTCGTCTGTTTAGTGACATGTTTAATTCTTTCATTTTAATGTCGTTCGTACGGCCTCATTCTATATTCACTATTTTTTCTTTTTCTTTTCCCACGAGAAATGCCGACCATTGTTTCGCCAGATAAGGTTTAATTCTCTCAAGAGTTCTTTTTTTTCTTCTCTTTTTTTTCCTCTTCTCTTTTTTTCCTCTTCTCTTTTTTTTCCTCTTCTCTTTTTTTTCCTCTTCTCTTTTTTTTCCTCTTCTCTTTTTTTTTCCTCTTCTCTTTTTTTTTCCTCTTCTCTTTTTTTCTCTTCTCTTTGTTTTTCTCTTCTCTTTCTCTTCTCTTTGTTTTTCTCTTCTCTTTCACTTCTCTTTGTTTTTCTCTTCTCTTTCTCTTCTCTTTGTTTTTCTCTTCTCTTTCTCTTCTCTTTGTTTTTCTCTTCTCTTTCTCTTCTCTTTGTTTTTCTCTTCTCTTTGTTTTTCTCTTCTCTTTCTCTTCTCTTTGTTTTTCTCTTCTCTTTGTTTTTCTCTTCTCTTTGTTTTTCTCTTCTCTTTGTTTTTCTCTTCTCTTTCTCTTCTCTTTGTTTTTCTCTTCTCTTTGTTTTTCTCTTCTCTTTGTTTTTCTCTTCTCTTTGTTTTTCTCTTCTCTTTGTTTTTCTCTTCTCTTTCTCTTCTCTTTGTTTTTCTCTTCTCTTTCTCTTCTCTTTGTTTTTCTCTTCTCTTTCTCTTCTCTTTGTTTTTCTCTTCTCTTTGTTTTTCTCTTCTCTTTCTCTTCTCTTTGTTTTTCTCTTCTCTTTCTCTTCTCTTTGTTTTTCTCTTCTCTTTGTTTTTCTCTTCTCTTTCTCTTCTCTTTCTCTTCTCTTTGTTTTTCTCTTCTCTTTCTCTTCTCTTTCTCTTCTCTTTGTTTTTCTCTTCTCTTTCTCTTCTCTTTGTTTTTCTCTTCTCTTTCTCTTCTCTTTGTTTTTCTCTTCTCTTTCTCTTCTCTTTGTTTTTCTCTTCTCTTTCTCTTCTCTTTGTTTTTCTCTTCTCTTTGTTTTTCTCTTCTCTTTGTTTTTCTCTTCTCTTTGTTTTTCTCTTCTCTTTGTTTTTCTCTTCTCTTTTTACAATCTTTCTTACTAAACATCTGTTGTGCAACAAAGTTTTTTCCTCTTCTCCGCAACTGCAACAATAGACCCATTTCGCCTCATACAAAATAAAAACTTGGCTGATATCACTGACTTGTTTTATTTACTTATTTATTTATATGGCCTCTTCTCTTAGAAGTTCCCACTCTGTCCTCTTGTATTTGTGTGTGGGATTTCTAATGCCCAGTAATTGTTTAAGGGAGATAGGGTTTGCCTGTTGAACTTGTTTATAGCATTGGTCCAGATTTTTCTTTGACATTTTAATCAACGAGTTCTTTTATCACATGTAGAGGGTGCAAAGAAATCCCTCAAACAAATAATAAAAAGAAAATACACTACAAATAAAGTAAAATAAACTTTTGTTTATTTTCGTAAAAAAATATATAAGAATTATTTTTTTGTACACAATGGAATTGTCCGTAAAGCCGTGATGTCAGCTTGTCGCTGTACTCCCTCTGGTCTGATGAGAGTTTCTATCTTCCTTATATCTGAATGATGAGGCTCCGGGGAGATTAAGAAATGGCTTTCTTATGTCGAGCCCTGATTGGTCAATAAATCATATTTTTGATCACGTGGTGTGCTTTCCACTACGTCCGCACTTTTGGGTGCGCCGTCCTTGTTTTTGACCCCACAGGGTATGGTAAGGAGAGAGTTCCCGCGCAATTGTATTTTTTTTTTTTGGGATACACGTGGTGTGAGTTAATTTTTATTGTGTGTATGTGTGTGTGGAAAATAAAATAAGAAACAGCACACACATCATTTATCGGGAAAGGTTATATATATATAAGACCAGTGTAAACATGCGCATGTAATTTGAATTTTTAAGTTTCTCAAGTCTATTTTCCTTTAATGGATAGCGGCTCGGATTGAGGAATCGGAGAGCCGAGTTCGAATTCCAGTCGAATTCGTTACATTCACTTACGTGCTAATACCCTTGGGAAAAGTATGACTCCTCTTCTTCTCCTCCTCCTCCCCATTAGCTATGGATAAATAGCAGGACAGACTGGTATAGACATCTATAGCCTTGAATAGCAACTGGTTTACCGCAGAAAGAAATGGCAACCCACTGCGGGGAAAAAATCTGCCTCATCAGTCATATATCGAAAGATACGTGATCACCTGAGCGTATATCACGCCTGACTGATAACTGACTGATTGCTGCAGCTACTGACTGAATTTTCGTTATCTGAAATTCATTGCTCTTTTCTTTCGCATACACACTCTCACATACACACACGCGTGCGCTCTCTGTCTCTTTCTCTCTCTTCTCTCTCTTTCTCTCTCTTCTCTTTCTCTCTTTTCTCTCTTTCTCTCTTTTCTCTCTCTTCTCTCTTTCTCTCTCTTCTCTCTTTCTCTCTCTTCTCTCTTTCTCTCTCTTCTCTCTTCTCTCTTTTCTCTCTTTCTCTCTTTTCTCTCTTTCTCTCTTTTCTCTCTTTCTCTCTTTTCTCTCTTTTCTCTCTTTCTCTCTTTTCTCTCTTTCTCTCTTTCTCTCTTTCTCTCTTTCTCTCTTTCTCTCTTTTCTCTCTCTCTCTCTCTCTCTTTCTCTCTCTTTCTCTCTCTTTCTCTCTCGCGCGCTCTCTCGCGCGCTCTCTCTCGCGCTCTCTCTCGCGCGCTCTTTCTCTCTCGCGCGCTCTTTCTCTCTCGCGCGCTCTTTCGCTCTCGCGCGCTCTCTCGCTCTCTCTCGCTCTCTCTCTCTCGCTCGCTCTCTCTCTCTCGCGCGCGCGCTCTCTCTCTCTCTCTCTCTCTCTCTCTCTCTCTCTCTCTCTCTCTCTCTCTCTCTCTCTCTCTCTCTCTCTCTCTCTCGCTCGCGCGCGCGCGCGCGCGCGCTCTCTCTCATTTGAGTGTTTAATAATTTAGTCTTTTTTCGGTGTTTATTTTTCACCGGATAGAATAGAATTTTCGAAAAATAATGTCGAATCATTTTAAGGACGACTCACGAAGAATTATGTCCATAACCATCTGTATACTACGAAACAAATTAAAATTGTTTGTAATTAAACAAAGTGAAAACGGTGAATAATATAATCTAGAACGCCAAATGGGAACAGAAACAAAAAGCAAGTTCCGTTAAAAATCAGCCGACATATTAATAAAGTTAGACATTTTTCTGTCGTTTCTCGTATTGTTCGAATTAAATTTCAAGTTTAATCGTCATGCTGTTTGTCATTTCCCTTATGATGACGTTATTTTTAAATGTTTAAACAATTACATCCGGCCGCAAGGCCTCTTGGAGGTTTTAAGGTGCTTAGAACCACCTCTTAACAGCTGTTGTTGCCAGGTCCACTCTGACTCGAGGTGGTAGCACCTGTTAAGGTCCCAGCTAAGGGCAAATAGTGAACCCTCAAACTAAACTTTTATAGCAAAATGACTATCCATACAACACCAAAAAAAAAAAAATGAAAATACGTTTTTAGTAAACTTACCAACCATACATTTTATGATCTAAAAACTATATATATATATATATAATATATAATATAATATATAAAATACTTTTACCGTGAAAGTATAAACTATTGTACAAAATATGTGCAGTTTAAAGTATAAAATTACTTAAAAAATATTTAGATTTTGGCATTGAATAACCCATAGAGATTGATATGCCGCCAAACAAAACTAGCCAACCAACATATTTACACAGGAACGTTGCGAGATTATCTTCGATTTCTACAAAAATTATAATTTAAGCACTGCAAAATTTTAGACCTAAATTTTTAGCGTTGCCATAACAACGGTCATTAATTTATATTCTCTATACATTTTCAATATAATATTTTCATATTTATGTAATAAAAAAATCGCCATTGTAACTTAAGTTTTATGTATTTTTATGTTTGATTTATACAAATTACGGACTTCCTAAAAATATCCCGAAAGTCTCATTTTAATATTCTAGATGTCTTCTTTGAAGTTAAATCTTGGTTTTATTTGAAAGATAAAAGCATAAAGCTAATCCGTATAAAAAGAAAAATAAGTTTCCATGTGTAAATAAAGATTTTAGACATTTTAAAAATCTTAGCACGTCTGCTCGTCAGTCAACTTATAGACGAAAAATATAAAGAACGAATTTAAAAATCACTTTAATATCCAATATTTGTCCTAGAGATTTGTTTCAAAGTAATTTAGGGATTAATTAACTGGATTTTTAAAAAATAGTAATGCCTACATTTTGTTTAGAATCTGACGAAAATAATGTTTTACTCGCGGTAGCCTGTGATGTCCTAGGTCGACAACAGTAGCTTGATGCTTGGCTTTAATACAAAGGGTTTAGCTAATTTTTAGTAGCCACCTGCATTTACATCGGGATAAATAATGTTATCAGCTAAAATTTTCTTAATGGGAGCAGGCAGATGTTTGTGGATATCAAGATACTTTTTTTATGGCACTCATATCACTTAAGTGTCTTGTTATCTTTGGAGGATGCTTGTTATATGTCCAATATAGACCATCGATTTAGGATCAGAAGCAGTCTCCATACGGTGAAGCAAAATAGCAATTATAAAAACACTAATAAACCGTGCAAAAATTAACTCGTCCACAAAACAGATTTTCTATATCGACCTAAAAAATATAAAATAAATTCTTATTAATAATAACTTCCTTAATTCCCGATGAACAAATAAGATGTTCTATTAGAAATTTTACTATAAATCAAATAGAATACTTTAAATAATCCTAGCCTAAATTTCCTAAAAGAAACTAATACTAATATATCCACCACAGATCCTAATAAAAATAAGATTAAACATATACTATACTAAATTCAATATATCCAATTTGATCATTTGTAATGACTCGTCCCCACCAATTAACGTCTTGCAGAAAAACACATATAAATTTAAATGTCACTTCGTAGATTGTATCTCCAACAGAAAAAAAAATACATGCTGGTCACACTACAACTACGTTGTCTGGAAGGTTGAGATTTCATTTGAATGATGCATCTGACATCTCTCAACATTTCCAATAGCATGCCTGTCTATATTCGCAATTTAAAAAAATTCCTGGTGAAAATAATAAACTAAAAATTCTTCAATTTATTTATATTAAAAAAATTGAAACCAACCCCAGTGGCGTAGTTAGGGGGCGGTCCGCACTTTTAGTCTGTGGTGAGTTTTCAGAAAAGAAAAAAATAGCATAATTTCAATAATTTTTGCAAAAAAAGCAGCGATAGATAGGTTTCGCATGAAGCCAATTTGTCTTTGATATGGCTGGCTCAAAGCCAGCTAGCCAGCAATAAAAAAAAAAATGAATGTCTCCAAAACGTGCTGATAAACCCCACTTACAGGACGTGAGCAAAAGGTGTGTTAAAGGGCTTGATGTGGGGATAGATTAATTGAGTTTAGTGAATCCAGTTTTTTCACACCTATGTGAGAAGTCTAGATTTTGATTTTCATGTTTGTGAAATATCTATTGAAAACAAATAAGTGAACCAATTGATTTTTTTTTTAAATCTTATTATAGGCCTAGTTTTAATACCGGATATAAAATCGTTTCTTTTCATAAATTATAAAATAAATAAATTGAAATAATTCCAATGCTTTAATGATATCACATGCATTCCATTTTTTTCGGAAATATCAAACGAAAATTTAAAAGAAAATTGAAAAACAAGATATAAAATTTTTAAGTACACAAACTTTCGCGGTAGTAAAACAATGCAATGTTTTTTTGTTTAGACAGTTGAAATTAATTTTATCGGACTTTTAATTCTTAGTCTACCACTTTGCTAATAACTTCAACTACGTAAAACAAAATTTAAAAAGACTGCATTTTTTACTTAAAAGAAAAACAAACCTTGTTTCTGTTAATGTGGCATTTAATTTATAAACCCCTCACTTGTTAGAATTTAAATAAATATTAAAAAAAACTGATACATTATAAATTAAAAGTACAATGTGTTTTTTGTTTTTCTTTTTAAATAAAACCGAGGGTATATAAATAAAAACAAGTTCTTTGTTTTAATTTCGTAAAAAGTTTTGAAAGTTTTCCCGATTTAGAAAAAAAAGAAGTAACGTCTTGGGTTTTTTTTTTTTTTTTTTTACATATTCCCAGTTTTACTTTTAAAAATGTAAAACACAATTGTACTTTTATTTCCTAATTTATCAGTGAAGAGTTCTAAAGATCACAATAACGGAAACACGGAAAAAAAAAATTGGCATCATACGGGTATTAAATTCTGAGAAATGAAAAAAAAAATATTAAAAATTGATGGGTATAAGAATAATTTCGTCGTTGACATATATATATATATATATATATGAATGTAATGAGAAAGAAAATATAAATTCTAACGTTCACGGCATTAATTCAAGAGGAATCAATACCGATAGTAGAGCAATAATTATTTATTATAATTTTTTCATATAGGCGAAACGAATTTACTCACCTAAATTGATTTTGTCTATATATATATATATATATATATATATATATATATATATATATATATATATATATATATTAATAAAAAGAAAGAACAGTAACGGTGTTCTTATAGATATTTTTATTTTTATAAAATAGTGCTCAATGTAAATTTACAGAGCATTAATATTATAAGTTAATAGACTTAAAATATGGTTTTTCGCTACACAGTTCCAACCATGTTTCAAAAATGGAAGCTAAAAGCCCCTAATTTAATTTTGTACTTAAATTAAAGACATCACTTCCATTTCATCCTCAAGCGAATTTTGGAGTAACTTTAAAAATTACAGGGTTTTAAATACACAGCTAAAACAAAATTCATGTTTCCAAGGTTACAGATAAATCTATTTTGCTAGACTATTGTTACGTTTTGGTAGTGGGTAGGGATGTATTTTTCAATGAAACGTAACAATAACTGATACATTAAAATATAAACGTAACAATAACTGATACATTAAAATATAAACGTAACAATAACTGATACATTAAAATATAAACATATTGAACATACTGACACCCCTAGTCTAGCAAAATAGATTTATCTGTAACCTTGGAAACATGAATTTTGTTTTAGCTGGGTATTTAAAACCCTGTAATTTTTAAAGTTACTCCAAAATTCGCTTGAGGATGAAATGGAAGTGATGTCTTTAATTTAAGTACAAAATTAAATTAGGGGCTTTTAGCTTCCATTTTTGAAACATGGTTGGAACTGTGTAGCGAAAAACCATATTTTAAGTCTATTAACTTATAATAAAAATTATATGAAACTTTAAGGGCTTAATGTGCATTGTAATATTGTATTCCTTCTGGGAAGGGGCGGCATCTTGGGGGCCGCCTTAGGCAGCAAAAACACTAGCTACGTTACTGACCAACCCTTAATAAAATTATGAATACTGCACAAATGTTTTAAAATGTTTACCGTAAATATTTAAAGTATATGAATTCTAACTAATAGCTTTAAATAACTTTTTAAATAGGCATCTCAATATCTTAGTTACCTCCCTTGACGTTACTACGCATGTATGTTTACATCATAAAATTTAAAAATCGTACAGTACATAAGTTTAGCGTTTTTCACTTTACAAGTAAAAAAAATAATTTTCAGATGAACACTGCAAATTTGTCTTAGAAAAAAAGAAAAAAGAAAAAAAGAAAGACTATCCTGATGATGACATTGTGCTAATGTCGAAAGTATTCGGAATAATATATATTACGTACCACCCTCTT
Organism: Acanthosepion lycidas; assembly: GCA_963932145.1. Taxonomy (NCBI): domain Eukaryota; kingdom Metazoa; phylum Mollusca; class Cephalopoda; order Sepiida; family Sepiidae; genus Acanthosepion; species Acanthosepion lycidas. The sequence continues at coordinate 55,145,976 of OZ010572.1, read as the reverse complement.
TTACTGTTATGGTAGGCACAGTAACATATAATATAAAATCACAAATTATTTTGCCAGTGGTCATTTTCCTGATTGATCAAACACGACCGAGCTAAATGGAATCGATTAACGAACAAATACGGTAGGTGACAAACAACAGAAGGCAAAGATATAGAGATGACAAATAACCATTTTATTACTAAAATATACAAATAGGGATTAAATATGTTGGGGTATATTAAAAGATGAAAGACGGGGCAAATCGAAACAATGAGACAAAAATAAATATTACGAAACAAAACAATGGGAGAACTTATCTTTTCAGAAAGGTAGATAGTATATTGACAAACGACCTTGTTCCAAACTTGTCTGAAATTACAAAAAGGCAAAATGAGCGAAGATAAAACAGGCAATAGAAACAAAGGACTTACCTGTTATTTGAAAAAGTCTTTCTCTTACTTTTCTTTTAGTTTCTCTTTTCTTTTATATTTCTTTTTATCGTTTATCTTTTCCTTGCTGAGTAGATAGTTTATCTGTGAAATGGATTTCTTTTTTATCTCCTTTCTTTCTTTTTCGTCTTGTCCAGGGGTTGAGTGAAGAATAACTTGAATCTTTCTTTTCCTTGGCTCTCAGGATAATGTAACTTTCTTTGATTCGTTGTATCTGCTTCTTTTAACACGCCGGAGTTTGATTTCTTTGAATCAACACTTTACTGAATATTTTCAGCTCAGAAATCTTATCAATTTCTGTCACATCAAAATTTATAGCAGATCATAGCAAGTTTAGCTGGATGTCCATTCAGTTTGAATTCTGAAGAGGGACTGACTTGGTGGCGGTGTTTATTTTCGCGCTTCGATTTTGGCACGTGGCCCATGACTTCCAAATATGGATTTTCACATGTGTGATCGAAAAGAGGGCACAGACCCTTTTCCTTTTTTCGCCGTATCTCAGAGTTCAAGGTTCCTTTAATTTCTGGATGGTATCCGGTCCAATCATCACGCTATCAAGGAGGAGAAAGTGTACTTTTCGTAGGATACATAATCTGTGCTCGAATGCATGCAAATTTGATCAAGAAGTGCTGTCACTTTACTTCTTTTTCATTTTCACACTTTCTGAAAGTGCTGGCTACTCATTCAAAGTACTTCTAAAATATAAACTTTACTGTTGATTTTAATAAAATTAGATGAGGTTCTGTAACAAATCACACCAATCCAACTAATATATATATATATATTATATTATATATTATATATATTATATTATATATATTATATATATTATATTATATATATTATATATATTATATATATTATATTATATATATTATATATATTATATATTATATCTATTATATTATATCTATTATATTATATATATTATATTATATTATATATATTATATTATATATATTATATTATATATATTATATTATATATATTATATTATATATATTATATTATATTATATTATATATATCCTATGTTTGTAAGATGAAGATATATTTGTGTAACGAGTTCGATCCTCATCGATACCTGTCTAATGTAGCCTTGTACCAGGCCAAGATACTCTTAGTAAATAACATTCGGTATGTGTGCGTAAATTATTTTATATATGATCATAAATATTTTATACCTTCTGTTTATTCTTCTTGAAAGATAGTGAGTAGGAAGTATTCTGCATAAAAAGTGTTAAAAAATACAGATCTATGCATTTATAACAATTCCTTAGAGACATTCTAATACTGGTAAATGTAACGTAAATTTTTGAAAAAAATGAAAGAAAATAAAGGAAAGAAAATCATCCTCCCACACCACCAGCAAATTCTTACTGTCTCGTAAACTTTATTTTTGCATAATAACTTATTGTAAACGTCCTTGATGATGCATAGCAATGACTCTCCGTTTCCTCTGAAATCCCTTTCCCGCCACGCCGAAAATCAAATACGTCTTATGCTTTCAGAGTTGCGCCTTGTGAGTTATTAACCTGTCAGTCTGATACTCAACGGGGTAATTCTTCCCGACTCTACTATCAATTGTTTCAACACTTCGAAATCTCCAGGCATAACACATATAGAAGGCCGGTTCCGTTACAATTGAAGTCGTTTTTGTATTACTTTCCGTTCAAGCTGATCAACGGTTTGCACACGGGCGTTTTATTATGTTCAATAGGGAATGCCAAAAAGTAAATAGGAAACATCAACTTGTCAAAAGGTGGTCGGATTTTTCATTGTGTGTGTTTATGTATTTTCTTTTCATAATAAAGGCACTTGCCAAGGGGTGTGTTTTTGCAATACGGCGTTTGTCTAACGGGATCACTCAATGATCTCAATGGTGGAGAGTGAAAAGTATATAGTTTAAAAAAAAAAAATCTTTCAAGTTATGAATGTTTATGAATTATTAAATTTATCCATCATTCAGCAAGAATAAAATATGTCAGTTGAAGATGGTTTTCGAGTTCGGCATTATTTTAGTCAATTTATACTAACTAAATTCTTTTCAACGAGCATTACGCGTTTCTGTAGGTTTTTATTGGTGTGAATATACTTTTTCCAGTATTGAACTGCTACGTAATATCAGTCCTCTATCGCAGTGGATGCTGGACAGTTTCCTCACAGATGAAGAGTGGACTTGGAGCAACAGATGTGGTTCTCCATAATGATGTTTAGAATACCACAGACGGAACATTCAACGAGAAAAGTTTAAGGAAAATGGTAACAAAAGGACACTTTTATTTAGAATCTGAAAAAGACAATTGAAATTTTTGACACTCATAATAAAGAGGACTTGGAGAATTTAATACGCACAGGACATGTTGAAGGCGGTAGAGAGAACCAGCAAGTTAATTGACTAATGAACTTGTGTCAAAGCACGAATCTGTGAAGGGGACAAGCATTGCTTAGCGCTACAAAGGATAGGAATTTGTGGAGAGTCACGATCACCCACGCCCTAAAAAGGATTCGTTACATAAAAGAATGAATATGATTATTATTTTTCTTTTACATTTAAATGTTTCCGACTTTCATTTTTTGCGATTCTTTTCTTCGTCGGAAAGGCGAAATATCTTTAATAATCGTTTAACTCTTGTCAACAACAACTAGTGTTTGTATGAATATTATTTTGAGTATTTATAAGTTTGGCACACGGCCACTAAAATGAGGCGTTTAGAATCAAACTTGCTGCAGTAGAATAGCCTTCCAGGCACATTGCTCTCTTGATTAGGCATAGCTCATTCTGCCACAAAGCCAGAAATTTTCCGAAATAATTTTCATCTGAATCTAAATATTTTTATTTCATATAGACTGCTTTGGGAAGAGGGTAATGTTTCGAGGCTGGAGTCACCAAAGAAAGAGGACGATGCGAAAACAAAGCAACGTAAAATTAATATTAAAACAAGAGTAACAAATGTCTATTCAGATTGTAACTTAATCTATCCGAACTTGTTAGCGTTTTTGTTTTTTTTTGTTTTTTATTTATCTTTGTTGACATCAGAAGAAAATGTGGTTTCTATAGTTGGGAATAATTTGTAGGGTTTCTTCCGAAACCTTCTTTCGCATAATTGTATTCACCCCCACCACCACCTTATAAAATCGCTGTTTCTTTTTGTAAAGAAAATGACGGAAGAGATAAAATTCATTATTAGCTCTCGCCTGTCCTCCAGGATGTGGTGGTTGCGGATAGAAGAATACGTGTGTAAGTATTGGGAAGTGACAAGAATATAGAAAGCAAAGATGGATTGGAGAATGAAGAAAGTAAAAGACTGAAACGGGCAGTGATGTTTGAAAAATCGAGAAAGAAGGCATCGAGGTTAATAAAAAAAAATGTTGTGGTGGTGAGGAAGCAGGGCTGGTGCATCTTACCCTCAAACCCCGATCGGGAGTGAGGGACGTTTTTGGGAGCTCCGTTGCCGCCTCTGCCATTTTTTTTTTCTTCAGCATTGTTTTCTGGCCATCCACTATTTTTTTTAATTTATTTTTAAACTGACGTTACATCGTTTAGTCATCAACTAATAATATACGTCGTGCATCTGCTTGTAATTAAAATAAAATTTCTAGTCCATATATTTTACATTTCAAGACAGATAAAACCGAGAAAATGATCACAATTTTTAAAGATGAAAAATTTTCCCGAAAACTGAAATACTGTTTTTAAAACAATTTTTTAAGACCATCCCGTTTGTAATCTTTGTAAATTATTTTCAGCGGAGATTCATCGGCGATTAATCTTTATGGAAATGTAAAAAATCGTGAGATATATATATAAGTGAACATAGAAGTCAACACTTAGAGGCGACAGTCTGTTTCATGCTATATGCAATCGTCAGGCCACATGTGTTGACTTCTATGTTCACTTATATATTTAAACACGCTCTATCTCTGATATTGAGCACTTTATTCCATAAATATAGCACACCTTAAGACTATATTTCTTTATTTATATATATATATATATATATATATATATATATATATATATATAGTTGGTGCAAACCGACATTATTTTTGCACCAACCTAATAATTTTTTTTTTTTTTTTTTTTTTTTTTTGTTGAGTAAGATTTAGTCATGGTGGTTGCTACAAAAAGAATAACATTTTCTCAGATATTTTTTAAATAAAAAAAAAAAAATCATCATAAAAGTAAATAATTAAAGAATATGTATTGAAATTTTCATCTAAATTAGATTTTTGGTAATTTTAAAAAGCGCTGCACCGCCTCATATTTCGCTTCGAAGGTTTGTGGATGCCAGGTTGGGAAACTTTGAAATTGACATGTAATAGAGAGTGGGCCTTCGTATCAAAGTTTCAGGGGTGGGGGAGACCCGGCCATGGGGGGGGGCAGTAGTAAGAAGGGGGGGAGATATTTGAAGAAAAGCGTGAAAAAGGATAGAAAGATGTTGTTGTTACAAAAATATCATTATTTCAAATTTTGCTTTCTCCCAAATGATTACTTTTTTTCGTTTCTTTGCCTCGTGTTTCTTTGCCGTCGATAAATTGAACCTTGTTTTATTTTTTTGAGTAACTAGCAAAAAATACTGGTGAATGGAAGGTTGTTTTTACATGATTTGCCTAAAACTCTTCAAGATCACTTTCGAAAAACCAATGTAGACGATCCTGTCACTCGAGGACACATGGCATAGTGGATAAAGGCGTTAGTTAGATCCAGTGACAGGACCCAAAGTGTGGGAGTTCAGTACCCGGTTAAGTGGAGAACTTGGAGAGGGGAGTTAACAGGAGATAACTGATGACTGCACATTCATTAGACATGGCACGTGGAACTAGAACAGTCTACCCCAGCGAGCGAAATAAAGGGTTCAGTTCGACATTACAACCACCTGAAGAAGACCGAAACGTTGTAATATATATGGCAACAAAGATGAGGATAATAGTCCGAATAATGTAAATATTGTACATAGTATCTGTCAATATTTTTGAGATTATATTAAGTAAGAAAATTACGTGAACTTTTTATCCCGCCTGAACACCCACTTTTTGGACCAAATCAAGTCTTTATCGTTTTTCCTTCGAAGTGTGACGTCGTCCCCTGGTCGCAGCGCCAACCGTGTCGTTGTATCCCAGTCTACCACGGCACCAACTGTGACGTCCTACTTTGATTCCCAGTCTGCCTACCCACGTTGTGATTTGATCTAGGCAGAGGAAATCAATCGGTCATCGGGGCCGTACTGCAACGGGGGTGATACCACAAAAATACACATAAAAGGCAATAAAATGAAAACTCAAAAGTTCAAAGTATCAAAGAAAAAGGTAACAAACTTTATGTCTAGTTGTTCGATACATAGGACTGCATCTATCTCCCGACCCGTTCTATGGATTGTGACACGTCGTTTTCCGCTAGGCAAGTTTTAACACTTCAAGTTGTCTGCTCTCTAAGAAATTGGTGTTTCGGTGGGTCTTTGGACGAAAGTCAAAAGAAAAACTTATTTCGGTGATCTGGATCTAAGTCGCTCTTCAAAATAATTGTTCTTGGTTTGAAGATGTGGGTCCGGAAAATGTGCGCGAATCTTGGTCAGCTATCTGCGAGGCTTGCCTCAACCGGAGACTGACTCTGGGAAATGCTGGGACTCTACTCATTTCTGCTCGTTGTGGCTTCGTTTATATGGGTGCCGACCAAAACCGGGGTGGGTTTGTCGGCGCCGGGGGGTTCCTCGATAATTCTAAATACATATCCACCTCTCTGGTTAGGAATTTCCACCTTTTTCCATTTTTGGGAACCTTTCCTCACTCCCACCTTCTCATCATACTTCAGAGGGGCGTGAACTGCCCTCCCCACATCTTCGTGGCAACCTCTCTTACTCATCCTCCAGATGGGCGGCAACAGCCTCCCTCGTGCATCACGTGATCACCACTCGGCCAATGATGTCTCAGTCGGGCGTGGACGAATCTGCGGCTTTGTTTCAGGAAAAAAAAATATCTTGCTTAAAAAAAAAAAAATCTCTTTTTTCTTTCCTTTTTCTTCCCCTTAATGGTTTATCATTTCTCCAGCCGCGAACGGGACAATATGACAATGGCTGTCATAACTCTTGTTCTACACGTGGTTTACGTCAGGTGTTTTATCGCTAATTATCAGAATGTGTGGTCTTCTCGACATGGTCTCAAAAAGGAACATCTCCAAAGTTCCAGTCGGTCTGTCGCCTCGAAGAAAGAAAAAAAAAACACATTTATTTTCTTTCGGCACAATTCCTGATAACAAAATTTTATTATCGCAGGCCAAGGATGCTCGTGGGTGTTTTTTTTTTTTTTTTTTTAATTTTTCATATCTGTCTAAGTCTTTTTGTCTGTTTTTCGTCACTTAACGAAATAACATTTTCATTTGAATTTTTCTCTCTCTTTCTCTGGCCAGTCGGTCTGTAGTTGATAATAAGATGTCTTCCCGTACCAATAGTTTGTTTTCATATCTTTAGATAACACAGCCGATGCCAAAACATATCTGATTCTTTCCTTCCTTCCCTTTCTTTTTACTCAGAATTTCCCTGTCATTGTAATCACACTCTTTCGCCATTTGTTACTTATCAAAATATCCTTTTATCCATTGTCTCTTAGCTGTGTGTGTGTTCTTGCTTAACACTCACGATTCGGTTCTTAGCCTCTCCTTTTCTTCCTCTCTTTCCGCCTCGTTAAATGGTGCCACAGAAGTAAGCCCCCATAAGACGATAGCTGTGTTATTCATCTATGACTGTTTGTAAGGTTGTGTACGTCAAAAATGCCATTTCGAAAAGGTCTGAAAAGCTTTTATATGTTTATGTGTGATCCAGAATATGTTGGATACAGTTTTTATTTTACTGATATGTAACAAATCCAGGATAAATATTTAAATCGGATTGTGTAATTTTACCCACTGTCCGCTCAATCCGATTTAAATATCGGTACCAAAATTCAATACATGACGGTGTTTAGTACTGTGATAGTGTATATTAAAATTTTGAAAGTCTTTTGGTACATGGCTTGCAAAATAACATTTTCAATGCTTTTATTTATTTTTTATTTTTTTACCAATAAAAATAAAGGAAGTAAATTCAGTGTAAACAAATTTTGGAAAAGGTTGTTGGGGCAAGATTTTCCTTGTGGAAGGGTGTTGGCAAAATTGGGTAAAATGATAGGAGACACCATAACAAGCATCATGCAGTGTGAAGCCCAATTGTATATTTTAAGCAGGTTCAAGGACTGTTTGGGCCACATGTCCATACTTGTATCTTCGTTACTAGAAACAGCCAGAAAATAATGACAATTACCGCCGCCCCCGAGTATGAGCTGATCTGCTTAAACGGTTATTCCAAGTACGCCAGCTGCATGATTCATTCCTATAACACAGGTATGTTGAACTTGGGAATAGAACCAATTAAAAAATACATGTGCTGTTTCACTAAAATAGCCCCATATTATTTTAGTACAGGTGTACAAAAAATGGCAGATTTCCAGACAGAATGGTGATATCATGAAATTTCTTCGAAAATGCTATATTCATGATTGCTTGGATTTTTGGTACACGCTTAACTTTCCATAATAAATAACATGGAAACAATTTCTGATACACTCCTGATTTGGTGATGATAGCATTTTTTTTTTTTTAAATTTACCTATTTATTCAGATGTTTTATTGGTTTAATATTCATTTCATCTCCTTTCTCTGAGACAATATATGGAATATAACTGACGACTGTATAATATTTATCAATAATGTTGAAATGACAAAGTAAATTTTAGATTATCAAAATTTTAACACTTGAATTAACCCATAGAACTATTTAAAAGGGAAAGAAAAAATCGTTCCTGCCAGGCATATTCTTGACTAGTTATTGAATACTTTGATTTTAGAATGGCTTATTAACGTAATGTATGAATATAGATCCAATTTTAAATACAACAGTTGCATATGTGCCATGCGTGATACACACTTAGGCGATCATGTATCTTTCGATAGATTTTTTTTTCCTGCAGTAGGTTGTCATTTCTTTCTGCGGTAGACCAGTTGCCATCCAAGGCTATAGAACCCGACCTGTCCTGCTATTTACCCATAGCTGGGGGAGGGAGAAGATTCATTCGTATTAGCACGTAAGGGAATGTAATGGATTCGACTAGAATTCGAACTCGGTTCTCCGATTCCTCAATCCAAGCCGCTACACATGCCTCCATTTGCATAAACGTATTAGTAATGTGTCTGAATATAAATGCGTTGTTTTATTTATTTATATATATATATATATATATATATATATATATATATATATATATATATATATATATATATATATATATATATATATAATTTTCAACTTATTTATGTTTATATCTTCTATGTGTCGTGTTTCATCAGAACATGGGCGATAATGGCTCTTCGCAACTTTCTGTCTTTTGTAATTCTTCGTAAAATGTTTCTTTTTATTAACCCTCTTAAGCCCTGTTCCGACCAACCAATACTTATAAAAGCTCGTTAGGTAGGTTATTGGCTGCTTTCCGCTGTCCCTCTTGACTTCAGTATGTCCTGTGAGTGCTAAATTCTTCAAGCTTTCTTTCCTCGTTATGTGTGCGCTAGATTCTAAGTGTTTGTCTTGGGTCTACTCGTGGTATTGTTTTCGGTCACTTTTCAAATGTGCCGCTCGGTGGGATCACCTCTTCCAGCCCGATAACATCAAGAAGTCTCTCTCTCTCCCCCATGAACATTGTCTTAAAAATGGGATTTATTTCCGCCAAAAAAATACATTGTGTGATTTCTTAATTAAAATAAGTCTTTTTATTTGACATTTTTATGAGTAACTTGATTAAAAATCATATTCTCTTGCTTTTCACGTTTTGTATTTTGGGGACGGTTGCGATGAGCTTCGGCCTTACTCGGTAATGTCCAAGTTTTTACGTTGCTAAAAAGGTTTAAATTTTTTAAACTTTCAACTTAAAATATGACTATCTTTCCTAAACTTAATTAACAAAAAAAACAACTTCTTGATTCCCATTCATTAGCAGTTTGCAGGTTGACTTTTACACAACTTGCTGTTTCGGAGACTGGGTATAAATTTAAAAAATAATTTCTGTACATCTTTTTTCATAATAGCCAAACATTTGCCGCTGTGTGATTTTTATTTTAGTGTAGGAATAGCATAAAAAAGGAATTACCTATATCAGTATTGCTTCGTTTTTGTTATAGAATTGTGTTGGCTTTTATTCACAGGAGTACTCGAAGCAGAAATTACGTGAATACATACGCTGATAATGAAGCTGTATGTAAATGTGGAGGTATTTCTGTTAAGATTGTTACTGTCTTTTCATTTTGTCTTCTTAGAATGTCGAAGAGAAATTAAAAAAAAACAAAAAACGCGCCTTTATTTAATACACTTATTGTTTTAGTTCTGCTGTTGTTTTATCTAAACAGATTAAAAATTAAACTAGATTTTCCCGTCGTAATTTTGTTGATGTTGTCTTTTCAAGCCGAACAAGAAGCAGGATATCTTTGAGATATATTCAACACACTCGTCAATTATTTACTTATCTATCTTTATTTTCTAATACGAGACTCACTTTGTAAAACTTTATCAGATTCTTTCCCTCCACAATCTGCTGATATTTTAGCAATAGCACAATTGGCTATCATTTGAATTTACTTACATCTATTCCAATAATTAGTTTGTCGATTATGCGGTTTTCCTCCGGGCTTTTTTCATTAACTACGTCGCTGATAATGTCCGAATTGGCCAATGACAAAGTAACGTAAATCTCGTTAATTTATCTTTTGTCGACCTCGTGCCTTCTCTCTAACGATACATCACATTTTGCAATAAATAAGTAAATAACATTTCATTGAGGAGTGGACTTTTAATCACAGCTTTTGTTGATTTACTCGGAATCTTGTGAATTTATCTTACGTTTGCTGCAAAATGCATCGATTCTTATTTCTCTGTTTAACGTAATGGCTATCGGAATGAGAAATAGGCGAGTCAAGTTCGAAATCCGGTTAAGATCGTTACATCTACTTTCGCACAAATACCTTTGGAAGCTATATAAATCCATCGTTTTTCTCTCCAGCTTAGGATTAAATAAAAGCGCACACTCCGTAACTGTGGTTTGAAACTAGTCTAGGAAAAGGACAACTCTGACTTGAAAACTCAGCCACCTGAAGCTATACAAATATGCTTATACATGGAGTGCAGATAATGTCTGTAAAAGAAAAACTCAGTAGAGTTCAACAGTTATGAATAATCCTATTGGAGAGTGATTATCCCGAACGCTGTTGACACCAAAGGGTATTGGGCCCAAGGAAGTTGTCAGTCAATGATGTTATTAGTTGTATTGTGGTATATGCGAAATAGTGATTGTCAACGAGAGACGAAATTGAAAGAAATTCTAATCGTGCAATGATCGTAGCGGATACGCGTTTTACAAAAAAATATGGCCTCGAATACCTGACACTTGTTTCTTGCATATTTTTTTTTTTTTTTTTTGTAAATTAAAAAAAATCCAAATTGTCTTTATATGTCATAGCATATTGAAACAGATCACAACAATATAGGCATTTCTGTTACTCTTCCGTAAATTAAATAAAGGGTACAACTCGAAATTCCCTGAAGGTTACACAGATCGGCAATCATCTGAAGGCCGGAGGGCACAACGACTGAAAGGTTGTGATAGCAGCAAATGAGGGAACAATAGTCAGCTTGAAAATATTGTAAATAATCTTTTATTATTCTGAAGTTTATTTATACTAGAATTTTTGGCAACACGTTGACTAGTGTTGAAATCCTTAAAGTATTTAGTATCGTTGAAGCTATGGCCAACATTTTTGTCGAGATTTACAAACTCCGTTTCGTTCACTTTCGCATACCAATCGATGAAATTTGAATAAGCTGATTTGTTGGGAAAAATACTTTGACAAAAACCCTATTTTGCGGTTTTTATGTACCCTATTAAAACCAACTGTACTTTGTACCTCCTTACCTGTTTGCACTTCTCTCCAAAATTTGGTATTGATCGGTCAATGTTTGGCTATTTCAGAAGGTTTGACGCACGGACTAACGGAAGTCACAGAATTTTATATATAGATTATTGTTGCGCGTAAGATAGCATAACAGGCTTTTACTACTACTATGTGTTGGAATTCCATCCTTACTGGATACTCTATATTCATGGTCTTGTGCCAACGTAAGCTAAATTTACTAGTGTATGTTTAAAATTTTCCAGGGGGGGGGCGGAAAGGGGGGGGGTCTACTGTATATTCAGTCAAAAACAACCGCGGGAACTTTTACACACACTGGATGTTTGTGGTATGGCAGTAGAGATTGAACTTTTCTGCTAGTAATTCAATTTTGTTTGTTTTGTTTGTTTGTTTTGGTTTGTTTTTGGGGTTTTTTTTTGGTTTGGTTTGGTTGGTTTGGTTGGTTTGGTTTGTTTGGTTTGGTTTGTTATATATACTAGCTGGATAGCAGTTTGGCAAAATAGTGTCTGATATGAAATTGTGTACAAAACATAGGTACGATATTGAATTCCTCCCGGCAGGAAAATTGCATCCATTAAGATTGATTGACACTTACTAAACGTTTACGAAGACCAAACAGTAGATATGAGCACAGGCGCTGGGTAATGTTTCAGTAAGCCACATTTTGGGTTGCCATGCACAATTTTCAGGCCGTGGCAAGAAAGGTTCTTGTTCATCACTGACTAAAATGCTAATGGTGGTAACTGGAAAATAGTGTTTTGTTACTGAAAACGTACTCTATCAAACAGTGTTCTGTTTCCTCTATCTGTTGTAGTTTCCATGAATATTAGAAAGCATTACTTTCGGAGCACTCCTCCTATATCTTGCAGTTTGCTTACTTTTGGCTCATGGGTATTATTTTAAGGTTTTACTTTCTTATAGTTATTGATAGATAACGCCCAACCTGTCTATATCTGTTAGATTACGTATTATGATTACTTACATTATTTACAGTATTCGGACTGTTATCCTTATCTTCATTGCCATATTCTCAACGTTTCGGCCGTTGTTCGCTCAGGCCTTCTTCAGGTGATTGGAATTTCGAGCCGAACCCTTTATTTCCTCAAGGACACATGGCCCAGTGGATAAAGACGTTGGTTATATCCAGTGACTGGACGCAAAGAGTTTTCAATAACAGGCTACAGCAATGGTGAACCAAAAACTTTAAGAATTAAATTAAAGGGAAATAATTGAAACATCCGGAAGAGACATGGAACGTGGAACTAGAACAATCTACAACGTTGGATGAAACACTGTTGTTGTCTTTCTCTGGCCGTAACTCTCTTAATCAGGGTTAACGGTTGTTTTCACAAAATGCATGTCTTTCGGACATCTAAGCTCAAGTTTGATTTTTTTTTTTTTCCCTACCGCCGTTTAAATAAATTCTCTTGCTTAAATAGCTGGTACTTTTATGACCTTCTAAAATCTTACAACTGTGAAATATATCATGCTATAATTTCTGTAATTAGAAAGTAGCCCTTATTTTCCTTTACCTACTTGGTTGTTCAGACTGAGCGGAAAATTTTAAAAGAAATTTTAAAAAGCGTTATGTTAATGCATTAGAAACAAACAAATCAACAACTCGGTGGCAGAAAGCGCCAATCAAAAAAGCTACATAATGTTTATAAGAAATGTTTATATATCAACCGAAGTTTAGTATAAAATATATTTTTGTTGAAGTTTCCGTGAGCAACACCAATGTAAACAATCGATTTAACGTCAAGAACAAAATATAAACATTATTATGTCTATTATGATTTATTTATTACATACTTTTGAGCATTTTTGTTTATAAACCACAGGAACCTATCCCTTTTGTAAATAGACGGGCTCCTGTAATAAAATTCTGAAAACATGGAAGGAATTAAAAACGTAACTCTGAATGTCTTTATAAAGATATTGACAGTAAATTTGAGAAAATTTGTTAACAATCGAATTTTTAAAAAAAATCGTTACTGTTCTTGGTCTCTTTTTTTTCTTTTTTCTTTTTTTTTAACCACCTTTCGGCCGATCACTTCTACAGTGTTCACCAGCTGTCACATCCCTAAGAAAAGAGGGAAAATATTCAATTTCTTAAATAAATAGGAATGCATCACCTTAATGATTACACGGAAAAAAAAAAAGATATTCAAGATATAGGATTTTTCCTTAGTATTTTTTTTTTCTTACTTGACGAAGGCTGAAGAATGGACCGACTGAAAATTTGTGGTGACAACACGAAGACACACACACATACACACACAGGATGTAACAGAAAAATTGTTCATTTGTTAGATTAAGCTTGCGAAACCTTGTATCTTAGAAATGATTAAAGATATCTTAGTGGAATTTTCCGAGATTTTTATAACACTATTGAACTCGAATTTGAGCAAAAATAATGGATAGTTACTCTCCAACCTTAACAGATAATCCTGATAAAATCGACCATAAACGAAAATTGCATGTTTATCATTAATCATAGCTAGAGATCGGAAGCTCATGTAGGATGTAAATAAAGTTCAAAGATTATATATACAGTGTAACCCGGATATAAGAGAGTTGTCGGGACCGGAGAAGAAGTCTCTTATATCCGGGTTTATCTTGGTCTATTTTGTTTAGGTAAGTATGGGAACACTTCATATAACGTTTATATATATATATATATATATATATATATATATATATTTATTATTATTTAATATGATCTTTGCCCTCCCTAACCTAACTTTCTGTCCTGGAGTAACAAGGTGCATCAGGTTTCACGTACAATTTCATTTTCAAATATTTTTTTCACTGTTCTTTGGACTGTCGAAAGTGAAACTCTTCTCTCATGTGTCAAATGCCTTATAGATTGAGTTGGATCTTTTGTAATTGATCTCTTTAGCTCTAAGTTGAATGATGATCCCTCTTATGAACTCCTGATCCATTTTTTTCTCTCTACTGTTCCATTTTTTTCAATTTATTCAACGTCCTCTTGATGGTTCTTGAATGGACTTTGAAGTTGGAAGCCAGTGTATGAATGTTGGTACCATTACTGAAGGCCTGAATGATTTTTTTCCATTGCTCATTTGGGAAGAGAGTGGGGTTGACAAAAACGATCTTAACCGGTTCTCTTTCTAGCTGAATAACTCAGAAGTGGGGGGGGGTCAGTTATTCTTACGACAATTAGTGTCTCGGTGACTAAACGTCTGAAAACCTGGAAAAAAGAAACTCTGTTTGGTTAGTGTTTTGTTAATTAGATATTAAACATCTCGTGGGATGGACAATTATGCTGTTACACCCGCTGTGTGTGTGTGTGTGTGTGTGTATATATATATATATATATAAATCGTATGAACTCGTATTTAAGCCGATTTAGTGCAACCTCTGAAATTTTTTGCACAAATATTAACCACTCCAGAAAAAATTACCTGTGTGTAGTGCAACCGGTCAGCGAAAATGAATGATTTTTAATCTCTTCAAGAAAAAAAATGCCTATATATATATCGTAATTGAAATTTAATTCCATTTAAGTGCAGGTTATCTGATTTTTTTTTTTTTTTTAAATATAATGTTAAATATCTTGTGCACAAAGCCACATAGTGTAAATGTTTTGAATTTTATTTAAAACGTGAAAACATACGCGTAACTAAGTCTCATATTGATAGAACAGGTTGTTAGACGCTTAAAATGATAATCAAAATTTCAATTTTAAGCGTCTAGCAATCAGTTCTATTACCTTGAAACTTTTAGTTAAGTACATGTTTGTCACATTTTTCATTAGATCCCCAAAATATAACATTTACAAACACACACACACACACACATATATATATATATATATATATATATATATAATGTCATTCACAGACATTACTGTTTCGCTGTATCAGTGCGACTAGACATCCGAATGCCCGGATCGAAACCCAATCAATTTGGTGTCAGTCAAAGTTTCTCCCACCGAGCTATCTTCATTCGATCGCGAGAAACAACTAAATTTAGCGTATTGTTTTTATGAATGCAAACAAAGGCCAATCAACCGGAGTGCTATAGTTTTAGATGTAGTAGTAAAATATTTTCTGTTGAGTTGAGATAGATTCTTCTAATAGTAGATGGGATAGAATTAGTTGGTAGGACAATATATTTTTTGATTCATTGGCTTTGTCAGGAGGGGCCGTTTTTACCTTTTGGAATATTTTATGAGTCTTTTATTTCGCATTGGATATAAAATAATTAAGGTATTGAACAAACTTCAAAGTGTTTTCAATTGAAAAAAAAAAAACTAACTACTAAAAAAGCAAGAAATGATGAACTTCACCCCCACAAAAAGAACGTTGTAACAAAACCAGAAATGGCTCGACTACAACAAACGATAAAACAAATAAGTGACAATCAAAACAACAAACAAAAACTAATATAATGTTAATATTTTATGATCACTGCGTATTGTTTTGAGATACTGTTCGTTTGGTGAAACCTAATTACCACAGCTAATAATCATCTACAGTATTTTAGTAGCATTTGCTCAATACTTGTTTTGATAAATCTGAAATTACTAGACCGACTGAAACCTTCTGTAACGCCCTGAAATTTGGTTTAGTCCCTACATGATTAAGAGAGCTGGTCGTATAGAGATAGCAAGTAAGTTAACCTGACAGAATGTTGCTTTGTTTAATCGTCGCTGCATGACTGGCCATGACCTGTGGCGTGGAGTATTAGTTCTCGCAATCAGTAGTTATAATTTCAAACGCAGACCGAGTTCTGCGAGGACGATGCTCACGAGCACACAAGTGGAAATGAAACCACTGGCCTTGCATTCACCAGTTTACTGCTTTATCTTTTGAGGGGAAATTCGTTAGTGCAAATGCGAATCAGTAGAGTTGTGAGCTTTCTTGAAGGCGGCGTATGATCTGCCAGCCGATAACCTAATTGGATTATCGCACAGATTAGTTCAGATAGACATCTGGAAGGAATTTCTTTTATCTCTTTCATTCTCTTTTTGCCAACACCAACAACTCTTCATTATAACGATTGTGTGATTGAATGGGGTGCATTTTAAGATCTGTGTGCAAACGTCAACGGAGGGAGAAAAAAAAAGCAAGTTAACGAAAAAGAAAACAAACAGGAATCAATTTTTTTTTCTCAAAGACTTAAAAGAAATGCAATCTGGTGAATTAAATGAAGTTTACACACATATATATATATATATATATATATATATATATATATATATATATATATAGTAAAATCATTTAATCTGTTTACCGAAAAAATTCTATTCTTCATTCCTTACTTTTTTTTTAAGTTTCTGGTTTTATTTGTTGTTAAACTACAGCTTCCCCCTTAAAACTTGTCTTGGATTTTTTTTAATGTTTAATGTCTCGTTGTGATTTAAATACTCAGTAAACGTTTTACCTAAAATGTGTTTTTTTTTTTATTTTCTTGAAAGGCAATCTTTGTTGGAATTCCTAATCATAATATTCTGTCCAATAAATCAATTAAGACGTTCGATCGAGCTATTGGAACACTTCAGCTCCTGAAATCAAGATTTTAGTAATTAGGTTAATCAGTATTAGTTAAATACTAGGTAAGTCTAATCTCAGAATCTTGTGAAGAGAACAGTATGACAATATAGGAAAATATTTGTACGAAGAGAAAATGGGAGTTAAACCTCAAGCAAAAACTTTGTACAGGACAAAATACGAAACAGCATCTCAGATTGAAACAAGACTCTGCTCAAAATTTCCTGATACATCCGTGAAAAGTCGTAGAGTTTTCCAGTCAAAACTTATGACAAGAACTACTAATATAAGGGTACTAATGAAAAAAAAAATTGAATGTATTTCTATTTATTTTAATATTAACTCGCTTATGAATTTGTAGGGTAGCGTAGAAGTTAACCGTACGGTAAACGATTTAGGATTTTTGGCTGAAGCTACCAATGTTGTCTTCGTATTAATGCTCTTGGGAAATACATTAATTTACTTCTCTTGCCCTTTGTTCAGTCTCCTCCTCACTGGTATGCCATGATTGCTGGCGGCGAAGTAAATGCATAAGTTAACATTTTAGCCACCTTCTCTACCGTAATCAGTATACCTGCCGAAGTAATAAATAACAGCAAAGAGATCAACTAGATTATTTAGCGTTTCAGAACTCTGACTTATACGTAAGTTTTGTTGCTTAATTCTGTTTCCTTTTCGATTCTTTTAAAACGATTCCATGATTGCTGACGGTAACGGGTGTTTCTGTGTTCGCAGAATGAATTGTTTATTAGACACTTCTTCCAATGACTGAAAAGAGACGACATTAAAAATAAGTAAATTTTATTACTACTCTAGTATTAACACTTTCTTATAAGAATGCTTCACTTTCTCAAAGACAGCATCGTCGTCTCCCTGCATTGACAATCGATTAAAAAATATCATGGCATTAGTTATCCATAACAGGCATTGCAGGCTCACTCAGGTTTTCTCTTTCCTTCGTCAAATGCTATTCATGGGACGATATCAAGGCATTTATAATTTTGAGAAGTCTATATAATTCCTATATATTTTTTTTTCGTTTTGTTTTTTCGTTTTTTTTTGTTGTTTTTTCGGGTTTTTTTTGTTGTTTTTTCGTTTTTTTTTTGTTGTTTTTTCGTGTTTTTTTTGTTTTTTCGGTTTTTTTTGTTTTTTCGTGTTTTTTTTTTTCGTTTTTTTTTCGTTTTTTTTTCGTTTTTTTTTTTCGTTTTTTTTTTTCGTTTTTTTTTCGTTTTTTTTTGCTTTTTTCTTTTTTTTTTTTTTTTTTTTTTTTTTTTTCTTTTTTTTCGTTTTTTTTATATTGCGTCTGAATTGAAGAAAGCAGCATATAGAAATCTAACAAAGGTCAAATTTGGGCAAGTTTGGATTACTTTGCTAAACAAAGAAAAAACAGAGCATTATGAAATATGGATTTACCTGTGTTACACGGATTGCTAAACATCAGTTTGCTGGAAATAAGTTCAACCTAACTGTATATCTGCAGCCATTCTGTAATTTCATCAGTCAGTTCAGTTATACACACTCGGGCGATTATGTATCTTTCGATACATAACTGACGAGGCAGAAGATTTTTACATTTCTTTTTTCGTAGACTGTGTGCCAACTAAGGCTAAAGAACCTAGCCTACCCTGCTATTCAACCCATAGCTGGGAGAAAGGATGGATGTAATGGATATCAGCTCGGGATAAGAACTCGGAGAGTCGAGTTCGAATCTCAGGCGAATTTGTTATATTCACTTACGCACAAATACTCCTGGGAAAGGTATGAATCCATCCCTTCTGTAATTTACTATACCTTTTTCATATCATTTGCTTTTAGGGGATCAATCAGTATGGGAAAGAAGATTGTATAACGGATCAGATAAGACGTTTTGGTAACAACAAAAGAATGAGTGAACTCGTTCGAATAACTCTTGGAATGTTACCAAGACAATAATACAATACTGTTTATTGTGTTTGCATCTGGGTCAGTATGAAGGAGTCGATGCTTTTTGACAATCAATTCACTTGAATTATTTCGAACGGACGCAGATCAACAAATCTTAACCCATTATGTTTTAGCACTCTTAAACTCTGTAGTCCTGGGTATGACGATAAACTACATCCAGTCTCACTGCCTCTAATCAGAAGATTGGTGGTTTTGAGCAGCATGGAACTATCTCTTAATTGCTGTTGTTCCCAGGTCCATCCTGTTTACTAGGTGACACCTGTTAGTGTCCCAGCCTTGGGCAAATAGTAAACCCTCAAACAACAAAACACTATGAAATTATAAAATATATTTTTATAGTAAATACCAGCAATTCATTTTTATATTAAAAAAAAAAAAAAATTACTAACAATACATTTTAAATGTAGTTAAAGGCATACAATTATGTTGAAAATATATTTATTTGAAACCATGAAATTGTTCAAACTTTTTTAGATTAAATAATCCATAGAGATTGATATTGCGCTAAACAAAATCAACCAACATGAAAGAACTTTTTCAGGGCATTGATCCATAAAATATGCTAAAATTTCTTAAAGAAATCAAACTGTATTTTAAAAAATATATAACTTCAACAAAACAACATAAAACCCGCATATCACCGCCTTTAGTAATTATGTCCATATGTCTATGCACAAAAGCTGAGTATCATCTACCATGTATTTAATTGCGAAAGTAGAATAACATATCATATTTTTATTACTTCAAAGCTCCTAAGAAATATGACATTTGGCATTAAATGACCCATAAGGAGTTGATATGTCATTAATCAAATCAAATCCTGTAAACCCTGTATATATCAGGCCATCCCACAAGTTTTGTCCGAATTTTAACTTTTTGTTAAAATGAACGAAATTTAAAGAGTATTTTATAATCTCTAATGGAGCTGAACATTATTTTTATGTTTAGATGCATTAAACTGATCAAATTTTATTTCCGAGAACAATAAAATTAAATTTTGTTTGATTAAAACCCTGCTAACATGGAAGTACCCAAGAATCATTTGAAGCGCATAATGCTTTATGAGTTCAAGAAAGGAAACTCAGCAGTCGAAGCGGCTAGAAACATTCACTCAGTTTATGGAGAGGAATGTGTGAATGAAAGAACTTGCAGAAGATGGTTTGCAAAATTCAGAGGTGGAGATTTCACCCTTGAAAATGAAGATCGAACCGGACGTCCAGTTGAGTTTGATGAAAAGCTTCTTGAAGCATCCCTTGAAGAAAATCCTGCTTTATCAGTTGAGGAATTGGCAGTGGTTCTCAGTTCAAACCATACAACTGTTGATCGTCATCTTCAACAACTTGGAAAAGTTCCTAAACTTGGAAAATGGGTGCCTCATGAATTGTCTGAAAACAACCTCAAATCCCGAGTTGACATTTGCTCTTCTCTCCATTCTCGCCAACTTGTTTCACCTCTTTTAGATAGACTTGTGACTGGCAACGAAAAATGGATCTTTTGTCGAAATGTTAAGCGTCGTAGACAGTAGTTTGGTAAAGGGGAAGGACCCCAGCCACAGCCGAGAAGGGAACTTCATGGGCAAAAGGTTCTTCTTTCAATCTGGTGAGATCGCCAAGGAATAATCTACTTTGAATTCTTACCACCTAATGCTCAAATATACTCTCAGCAATTAGAGCGTTTGAACCAAGCTTTGAAGAAAAAAAGACCTGCTCTAGTGAATCGAAAAGAGGTGATGTTTCATCAGGACAATGCGCGACCCGACACAGCAAGAATCACGTCACAAAAGATCGAAGAACTTGGTTGAGAGAAAATTCCTCATCCATCTTATTCTCCCGATCTTGCTCCTTCAGACTACCATTTGTTTCGTAGCTTACAGAATCATTTGGAAGAAACAGCTTTTGTAACACAGGAAGAGGTTAAAACTGACATTTGTGAGTTCTTCGAATCAAAGCCAAAAGAATTTTACAGTAATGGAATTAGTAAGCTTGTTAATAGATGGAAGGAAGTCACAGATAATCAGGGAAAATACATTGTTGATTGAATCTGTAATTAAATGTAACATTTGGTTACTTGTTTTCTTTATTCAAAATTCGAACATAACTTATGGGATGACCTGATAAATAAGATCGATTCATTACGCACTTCTTTGTTATTTTCTACTGGGCAATGTACTGAGATCATTCCTAGAATATTGTAGTATCAGTCGTCATGTGAAATCTATATTGACGGAAAATAAAATGGCAGCATCGTGAAATGAAGATACTGAGTTTAATCCGTGTACAATATGTGCAGAGGCTAGGGAGCTGATATTAAAGTTTTCACCCATTTTAGTGTAAGATCTGTGCATGAACTTTAAACAATAATGCCTGTTGCAATAAGGTTCATTGTGGTGAAAGAGTCACCAAGCAGATGTCATGATGCACAGAGAAGCATAGATGCTTCTGCTACATTGGAGCCGTTTGACAGAGGACAATTGTGAGAGACTGGGCGCTCATTTCGGAGAATATCTGCGCACGTTGGATGTGACGCGTTAATGGTGCTTCGATGTTGACTATAATTATGAAACGAACATTCCTAAACCTGTAAACCAGGTTCTGGATGGTCGCATAATCCAGATGCTCGCCAAGATCGACTTGTTGCAACGGTGGCAGAACGTGCGGTACCCACTACATAGATAAGATCAAATGTTTTCCTCGGAGTGTCAACACTGATTATTGGGAATCGCTGACTTGCAGTAGGACTACGGACTCGTATGCATCTAGTCAGACTTCCACTTACGCTATAACACTGT
This sequence comes from Acanthosepion lycidas, assembly GCA_963932145.1. NCBI lineage: Eukaryota > Metazoa > Mollusca > Cephalopoda > Sepiida > Sepiidae > Acanthosepion > Acanthosepion lycidas. The sequence continues at coordinate 55,124,314 of OZ010572.1, read as the reverse complement.
GTGTGTGTGTTGTTTACAACGGTGTCATGAAAGGCTCAACCGGTGGAGGATCGAATAACATTGTAGTTTTCATTGATGAGAGCAGAATCTGGCCAGCGCCATCTTCCAGAGCAATGACACACAAGCCTAAACGTTGCTGTCATGATATAGGGTACCTAAAGTTCCATCTCTCTCTCATATCTGGTGTCGGTGGAGATAATGTTGCAGTGTCAAATACGTTCAAAACATTACTCAAATTATTCTGCTGACATTTTTTACGACAAGAAGGCGATGTACTGTTCCAGTAGAGTGATGTGTGCGCACCTCAAAATGCTGGGACTGTCCTTGCCGAAATTATCTCTATACTTGTCTCCCATTCAACAACGTACCAGACAACGCCTAGAAACACTTGCCGTGTCACCAGGCGATAGAGATGCGTGGAATAATGTATTGCAGGATTGTATTCGTCATCTGTACGAGTGTGTTCATGTGGGAGTTAGCGCTGAAAAGAATGTACAGGGTTTTAATTTGGAGTTTGAATCTTGTTTAAACAACCTTTAATTTAAAACCTGTGCATGTATTGATCTGTACATGAGATCATTTTCTGTAATTCTGCTATTAACTATTACGTTTAATCTTGGGTACCTATTTTCTTATTGAAGAACTAAAGCGGATACATTTTCTACATATCGTCATTCATAGAAACCCTGTAATTAATGATCTCGCTGTAAGACTATAAACTACGTCCAACAGCAAGGCCTCAGATCAGGAGGTTTTGAGGAGCATGGAACCACCTCTTAATTGCTGATGTTCCCAGGTCCACCCAGACCCGAGGTGGTAGCACCTGTTAGGGTTCCAGCTATGGGCAAATAGTTAACTCTGAAACTGGGGTTAAAACACTATGAAAGTGTAAGAATAGATTTTAATACCAGAAATGCTTTGTAAAAAAAATTATTACCAGTAATACATTTTTGAAAAACAAATATTACCAGCAAAGGAAAATTCTTACCAGAAATAGATTTTTGAAGGAAAAAAATGTTACCAGAAATAGGTTTTTGGGGAAAAAATATTACCAACAATGAAAATTTAGTCACCATTAAATAACCCATTGAGTTTGATATGCCGTAAAACAGCACAAACCAAACTCTCAACCACTGCACTATACTGTTCTTGAAAAACATCGATAGTTGGCAAAATTTACTTCATCTTATAACAGCTTGGAATAGAAACTGTGCCCCTCCTGGGTAAGACGATAAACTACGTCCAACAACAAGGCCTCTGATCAGGAGTTTTTAGGAGCATGGGGCCACCTCTTAATTGCTGATGTTCCCAGGTCCACCCTGACCCGGAGTGGTAGCACCTGTTAGGGTCCCAGCTATGGGCAAATAGTAGACCCCCCAAAAAAAAACAGGGGGTCAAATCGCTGTGGAGGTGTTAAAATAGGTATTAATACCTGCAATACATTTTTGAGGAAAAAATTATTACCAGAAATACATTTTCGAGAAAATGTTTTTACCAGTAATACGTTTATGAAGGAAAATCTATTAACAGCAATGCATTGTTGAAGAAAAAGTTATTGCTAGCAATATAGTTTTGAAGGAAATATATTATCGGCGATACAAAGTTGCTAGCTATACATTTTTTTTTTTTTTTTTTTTTTTTACTAAATATTACCAGAAGTACATTTTTGGAAAGAAAGAAAACAAAGAAAACATTACCAGCAATAAAAACCACAAACCAAACCAAACCAGAAACTTTGCTATATTCTCGTTTGTTGTGGACGTAAGTTTTTGTCTGGCATTTTTTTTTTTTTTTTTTTTGTCTGGTCATTGATACAAAGTTGTACGCTTTGTTTTCATGACAAACGGGTCATTTGTACAAGAAACAGTGAACTTTCTTTGCATTGTTTAAACCAGTACATGTTTGTCTTTATTGATCTATAAGTGAGACGAAATACATTATGAAACTTAGTCTGTTAACTGCGAATGACAGATTTCCATTACTGCAGTCCTGTGGTTCAACTGCGAATCACGGAAATTTTTGCCGCTGTTGATGGATTAAATATCGAATATTTAGATGTTAGGCATGTGTTATATTCTAATTCTGCTTGATCCTATGGTGTATTCATAGATTTTTAAAGTTTTGATTAATAATTACAAAATTTTCTTTTATTAATATAATACTCAACTAGAGTTGCATGAATCATCTTCTGTGCTTCGCAAAGATTTAAAAATGTATTTTGCGTCATGCATAACTTACAAAATGGGGGAGGAAAAGTTGAAATCGTTAATCTTTAATTATGTCATTTTAATAATAGACACTTTTCATCAAAACAATTCAAACCTTCAGTCTATTGTCATTAATAAACAGTGTGGCTAAAGAGCGGTAGATTGACGGTATGAGTAGATGAGATAAAAAGCAGCTAAAGTTAAGATGAAATGGATACCAGTTTAAAATGATAACGACTGAAAATGCTAATAAAAATTCAAGAGTTTACTAAAGTAAGAAACCTGCCTGTTGAAAAAAAAATATTTTTATTTAAAGTTTCTTACAATTAAGAATAAAACTCAACAACTATTCAATGAGAGACCAGCTCAAGTGTCACGTTAAAGATAGTGATTTTCATTATGAATACTACACTATTGTAGTGGTCTGGTTGTTTCAGAAGACGGAGTTACCATTATTGTAGTGGCGTGGTAATAAGAATGGACAATTGTAGCTGTTTGTTTACGGCTGCGTAAATAACATGACCACACAATTTATATTAAACGTAAAACATCACAAAGCATGAAATACAAGAAGGAACAAAATGGTTTTAAAAAAATATAACATTTTATTTATTTGTTGATGTACATGCGTAGAAGTTAAAGATCTGTTGGAGTTATGTCTCTTAGACTGGGAATATTTTTACCTGTACTCACAAAAGTTGAATGAATTATAAAGCTGAAAATGCTGAATAAACTTTAGCTTTAGAAGGATATTTCAAAGAGAAAAGTTCTTGTTGCTTGTTTGAAAATGTTCTGTATGTTAGTAATGTAGGTTGGAAAAGTTCATACGTACGTGCATGCGTGAATATTTCTTTTAAGTCTGACCGCTCATGGTCGAGACGAGAATCTTGAAGATCACATCTTCTTAGGCGAATGACGAGAGGAAGAAGAGAGAATGAGCGAACTCGTGTCTGCTATCTATAGATAATGTAGTCACGTGACAGGATCGCAGCACCTTGGCAGGAAACTTGACTTGGTCACGCGCTGGAAAAAAATATTTGTACGTGGTTGGATTGCAACGCTCACTTGTGTGTTTATTGACCAAGCTGATGTTTCCTGAAAATATTTACTAAGCCGAACAGGCTCTCTGATCCACTTTTTTTTTTTTTTTTTTTTTTTTTTTTTCACAAAAATGTACAAAATTCGTTATTTATAAGAAAGTGGTAGCGGGATGCTGCACCATTACCTAAATTTTTACCCCCCCCCTCAATTATTTTTATTTTGATTGATATTTAAAATTGCCTTAGAGTTAGATTGTAGAAGTTAGCTGTTTACGTGTTTACTAAACTTGAGTTCTATGCTTAAAAAAAAAAAAAAGAAGCATTAGAAAAGAAGAATCTTAAACACGCGGGAAGAGACACATTTGCTGCTTCAGTAATACCTTATTCTTTAACCCATTAATTGATACCACCATATTTTTGGACAATGGGCATTAATTGGTTATAGTCGGAAATCTATAATACCGGCTTTTTTTTTTATATAAACCTACAATTAATACCGGTTATTTTGTCTTAATTTCTATAATACTGGAAAATTACAAAAATTCAGGCTAATTTTTCTTTGTGTATTGGAGTTATCGCCCTTGCATACTGAATAGCTAATTATTGCCTCTATAGGTGAAGCTACGGCATAATTCATTATATTTGTCATTGTTTATATTAAGTATATGGGAAATGAAGAGAACGCACGTGAAGAAGGAAAAGCAAAATCGAATATCACTGTTAGTCAAGTATTGTCCCTTGAATCATTTGAGCAAGATACGTGAAAACAAAATTTAAGGAATTGGAGAAGTCATTAAATAACCCGCACTCAGTATTTATAAGTATTCATCAAGTTAAGGATGTTGCAGTTGAAGAAGAATTATAGGATCGCCTGAAATAGTTATCATCAAAGCTGTTTTCAAAGAAGAATTTTATGAAGGAACGTATGTTAATGGCCGCAGAGGATATTTGCATGCAAAACAATTAAGTATTTGCAAATACAAGTCCATCATGAAATCCTGATAAAGAAAGAATTGATTAATTATCAGTGAATCTTATCAACGGCGTTAATTCGTTTACATCGTTTTCTGTTGCAATCGATGCACGGATAGAATTGATATGGGCACAACTTGTAGTTTATATACTTACGTGTTAATACCCTCGGGAAATGTATGATTCCTCTTCTCCTCCCTGCTATGGGTAACTAGTAGGACTGACCGGGTTCTATAGCCTTGGATGGCAACTGGTCTACCGCAGAAAGAAATGGCAACCTATTGCAGGAAAAAATCAGCCTCGTCGGTCATGTATCGAGAGATACATGATCGCCTAAGCGTGTATCACGCATGGCACATAACTAACTGAATGTACATTAAAATATGCATGTAATAAAAGAATTTTTTAAATTAATATCAGTGAAGGCAATATAAAAGAGGAAGAAATTGATAGCACATGTAACTCTGTGAAAATAATTACATAATCAAGATGTTGACGTTTGACACTGTTTCAAATAAAAGGCGAGGAAATAAATCCCCATCAATACTGAAAAGAGCAATGATAGCTACTGGACTTGAAACGTATTTTCTTGAAAAATTGCTTTTATAGAAAGATTTTATAGATTTGAAAGGAGTGCATATTATGATGTTAAGTAGGATAGATAATGTTTGACACTAGACTTGGAGAGGTTAAGATTACTGTGATCGATGAAGCATTCCTTCAGAAATCTATTCCGCGACATAAGAGTTTTGGGGAAGAAGCTGTTTGAGTGGAATTTACTCTTTGCCAGTAGAATACGAAGGGAATGAGGATCAGTTGACTGTGTACGTGGTATGACCGATCTTAACGAAAATAGAATAAATCCACATTTCTCATTACTCTCTTTCAATATGTGTTCGCGAATTACTCAGTTATGTTGCCCACGTACTGTGTATCACATGTCTGCCCCGTCATATTGAACGTGTTTGGCTCACTGAGTTCAATATCATAAGTTCGCGTTGATTTTGCATGTACACTAGTCAGATGACTTTGATTGAAAAAATAATAATACAAATAACGTTTCGCCTCCATGGCTACCTTCTGGAGGAAACACAAAAGAATAATTTGTATAGTATTTTCAGATACCCTTTCTGAGATGGTGATACAACTCATTATGAAGGATTTATAAAAAGAAAAAGGTGAATTAGCTATTACATTTACGTTTTTGAACGGCTCCATCTGAATTGTTCGACTGAAACTTCGTGGCAAAGAACAAGGTTTTACGAAAGACCGTCAATGAAATTTTTGTTTTTGCCGAATTAAAAAAAAAAAAAAGTCTCTGTAAGGTCCCCCCCCGCAAATATCTACGTAGATATATCATAAGTCTGCAGCCTGGTGATAAAAACAGTTTATTTTACATAACTAACTTTATTACATCAAATGTTATTTTGAATGGATATCCGTTTTGAGTAGAACGGCCTGTTTTTAAGCACTTTATTACGTCTACTGGGTTGAGCATACGAGAAAATTAAGAAAGTGTTCTTTCCGACAGGGTTCGAACCTACATCCCTCTTTCTAGACGATCTGGTGGAATTGAGACCGCTCAGTCACGGACAGCCTCACAGTCGAGCAGTCTCAAGTTCGCCGGATCAAACGGTGTTTTCTTCTGGAAAGAGAGACGCAAATTTGAACTCTACAGGAGAACACACTTTATTTTCTCGAATGTTCAGGCCGGTTGACGTAATAATGTGCGTTTTTCTTCTCAAAGACGGCTATTCACACAAAGTTTGAAGTAATAAGAAATAATGTCGGATTAAAATAACATTAATTCTTTAGATATCAACTACTTTTCAACATAATCTCCTTACTTATCGATGCACTTAGCCCAACGCTTTTCCATTAGTTACATTTGTAGAACATGTACAGTAAAATATTCAGGCTACGGACTTATTGATGCATACTGAATTTAACTTCATAATGAACTTCTTGGAAATTTCTAAATGGTGTAAGTTTATGAGACTGTTTACACACAGGTTTTATTTCTTCTCTCTCTCTCTATTCGATCTGATTATTACAGTGGTTGGATCTGAAGAAATTTGGTTAATGGCAAAAAATATATAGGGTAGCCAGAATACCACTTTTCATAACTCCTAATACGATAGCAATATTACATCGAATATTATCTGATCCTCCATCATACACTTTTCAAGAAAGACTGAAGTCTTCAAAACTGATTTAGAAACGTTACCAACATGATTAAATCATATATTTTAACTTAATTGTATTTTTTTTTCTTCCTTGATTCTCTGTTAAGTATGGGACGATTTAAAGTAGACAAGATGACACACTTCATAAATCGAAAGTAAATTTTCTATAAAATTTCTTGTCTTTTTTTTTTTTTTAAAAAAAATGTTTAAAAATGGAATTTTATGAATAGCTTTCCGAGAAAACATTGTTTGGTGTCCCAAAAGATTTATATTAAATTTAGTGTGTTGACACAGTAAGAAAAAAAAATTCCAATTCATTTCTAATATGTAAGAAATTGTGAAAGAAAAACTATTAAATAAACTGAAAAGTAGATGGCTTTAAAAAGTGGATAATAACGGAATGGGAAATAAATAAAATTTAAGCTAGAAGGCAAACTAAACACTAACAATCCAAACGAAACAAAGATTTTTTTTTCACCTTTTTCAAAAATTTCTTTGTTTACTTACCTGACACTTAATGTCTTTTCTTTAACAAAGTCTGAAGGTAGCATAGAAATCAACACCACACACGTGAATATGGGCAAAATATATATATATATATATGCGCATTGATATGTATAAGCTGGTGTAAGTGAAAAAAAATCTATAGATACATAATAATTTTTAATAGCTTGGCATTTTTTCTCTCTTTCTCATTGTGTACCCGCCGCATGCAGACAGTAAAAAAACAAGACATGAAAGGAATATAGTGATAGATAGAAGTGGCATATTTAATATTATAGTAATTCTTTCTCTCTCTCTCTCTCTCTCTTTTATATATATATATATATATATATATGTATAATGGGCAGAATGTGATGGTTGGAAAAAGATATATAAAAACTCTCTGGCAGTAGACAGAGTGGAAGCAGAATTTGTAAAAAAAAAAAAAAAAAAAAAAAAAAAAAAATGGTAGAACAAAAAATGGATGGTAAACAAGGAAAGGGTGTAAAATAAAAAAAAAAAAATGGATGAAGTAGATAGAATTATGGAAAAATAGAATCCTCTCTCCCCATGGACACACTCATACAAAAAAAAAAAAAGGAAAACAAACACTCTAATCGTATTGAATTTATTGCTTACTTAAGCAAATATTATCTTCCTCAATGGTTTTCTCTCTTTTTATTTCTTCTTTCTCCATTCTTTTATTGTATCTCCGACTTAACACAGCCATCAATCCTTGCCGCGCCATATTGAATTTGCGTAGTTTCTGTGGGTTCCACTTGTCGCACGGGAACTATATCAGCTATCCTCACTTGTTGGCGTTAAAGGCCTTCCATATTTATTTTATTCTACTTTTAATTTATTTATTGTTATATATATATATATATATATATATATATATATATATATATGTGGTGGGTGCCAACACATTCTTATAAGACTTCCCGTAGATTGGCACGTCCTAAAACTCCGGTTGGAAAGAGGTTCAGGCGACAGTCTAAAGAAAGGGAAAAAATAAAGAAATATAAGAACAGAAGTGATCACCTTTTCTTTATTCCAACATTTTACTTCATTTTACCCCACACTACACCATCTTTAAATGTTGTTGTTGTACGTCTTGATCACGTCATTTTTTTTTCCGGCGGATCGCCTTGTCGATAGCAGCTGCCCGAATTGAACAAATGCAAAATTTAAAGGGTTTCGATTTTTGTTATAATTTATCGTTATTTTTCTCGCTTATTTTCTTATATTCAGTGTAAATAAACACCTTGTTCCACGTCTTAAATTATAGGAAGAGGGCCAGACCAAAAAAGGGTAGATGGTAGAGATGCCGAAGAAAAGCAGAAGAATAGATAAATACAAAACAGTCGTTATATTAAAAAAAATTATCTGTAAAAACGGGAGAAATAATTTGATTAGTTTGAGAATACGACATTACAAATTCTCATAGCGTTATCTCCTTTCGAGGAACTTCTCTGCTTTTCTATATACATTAATTCGCTCACTTTCTCGCATTCCATCACTGACTCTTTCACTACACACACAAACACACACACACATATATATATATATATATATATATATATATATATATATATAGAGAGAGAGAGAGAGAAAGAGAGACAGATGGAATATATATATATAGAGAGAGAGAGAAAGAGAGACAGATGGAATATATATATATATATATATAGAGAGAGAGAGAGATGGAATATATATATATATATAGAGAGAGAGACAGATGGAATATATATATATATAGAGAGAGAGAGACAGATGGAATATATATATATATAGAGAGAGAGAGAGAAAGAGAGACAGATGGAATATATATATATATAGAGAGAGAAAGAGAGACAGATGGAATATATATATATATATAGAGAGAGAGAGAGAAAGAGAGACAGATGGAATATATATATAGAGAGAGAGAGAGAAAGAGAGACAGATGGAATATATATATATAGAGAGAGAGAGAGAGAAAGAGACAGATGGAATATATATAGAGAGAGAGAGAGAGAAAGAGAGACAGATGGAATATATATATAGAGAGAGAGAGAGAAAGAGAGACATATGGAATATATATAGAGAGAGAGAGAGAAAGAGAGACAGATGGAATATATATATATAGAGAGAAAGAGAGACAGATGGAATATATATATATATAGAGAGAGAGAAAGACAGATGGAATATATATATATATATATAGAGAGAGAGAGAAAGAGACAGATGGAATATATATATATATATAAAGAGGCAGATGGAATATATATATATAAAGAGGCAGATGGAATAAATATATATATATAAAGAGGCAGATGGAATAAATATATATATATATAGAGGCAGATGGAATAAATATATATATATATAGAGAGAGGCAGATGGAATAAATAAATATATATATATATATAGAGGCACATGGAATAAATAAATATATATATATAGAGGCAGATGGAATAAATATATATATATATATAGAGGCAGATGGAATAAATAAATATATATATAGAGAGAGAGGCAGATGGAATATATATATATATATATATATATATATATAAAGAGGCAGATGGAATATATATATATATATATATATATATAGAGAGAGAGAGAGGGGCAGATGGAATATATATATATATATAGAGAGAGAGAGGGGCAGATGGAATATATATATATATATATATATATATATAGAGAGAGAGAGAGAGAGAGAGAGAAAGAAGCAGATGGACTGTATATAGTGATTTTCTAAGCCCGGCTTAGATGTGGCACATGACCGAAAGTATGGGGCACCCAGTGAGGATTGAACTCACTACTTAGTCGTAATTGATCTAGCAAGACAAGCCTTCTAACCATTACACCACGTCGAGGTTCCCAGATGGAAAAAAAAAAAAAAAAAAAAATCTCTCTCTCTCTCTCTCTCTCTCTCTCTCTCTCTCTCTATATATATATATATATATATATATATATATATATATATATATATATATGCAAATTGAATATGAGAAAGAATATAGGCCGTATCTGACAACACAAGTGACAATAATTTTTAAATGGCTGAAAATACCACCTGTGTCTTATATTCGAAGTTGAAGCTTCTGGGTTTCTAATTTTGTCCACAACGCTTACTATCATAAGGTATAATTTTTACCCCAGACTGCTACATCTGACTCCATAGTCATAATAATACTACCACCAATAGTATGATAAAGGAATTATCGTAACAAATACCCGCGACTTTCGTCGGCAACAGCTGATCTCTTATACCTAAATGTTTCAACACTGCTATCATTAACCTGCTGGAAAGTACAGACGTAGAAGAAAGAAGATAATAATAAAACAATAACCTAATTCTAAGTACACAAAAATATGTTCGTTATGCGAAACGGCCAAAGAAGGATGATTGATTATAGGTGAATGTGTTTACAGTGTTGTTTCTCAGTTGATTTTCCAATGTTACTGCTAATTTGCTTTTTGTATACACTGATGATTTTTCCTATGGCAAAATTGATTTTTGATGTGGTGATAATTTGCTTTAAACATTACATGCTTAAATAAAATGAAAACTTTTCTTAGTGGAGATCGCATAAATGTTTTTAAAAGAAAGAAGTTGGGTTTTCTTGCGTCAGCGGGTGACCATAAATCAATATAGGAAATATTAGCTTCTTTTTGCGTGAAAAAACACGTAATTGTCAGATTTTAATGAAACTTTCATAACATGTTCAAAAATGAATTAAATTATTTTACAAACATTTCTTTTGTTTTAGAAAACTTTGGCAATTTTCTTTTTACAGCTTTTAACCTTCCCTTGTATAATTTTTGAAGATTTTGAAAAATTCATTTTTGTACAGCGAAGTATTTATTTTAGTTATAAACAGAAGTTTTTAGAAAATTTAAATCATAAGCTCTTTTTTTTTTTTTAAACAGGACTGAATCGTAAAATAAAAATGCAATACATTTTTTAATTAGAAAAGCTTTTAATTACTTTTTTGAATAAAATATATTATGTTCACTATTGTCTTACAAAACATTTTTCCGAGGAATAATGAATTTTTACAAGAATCGTTTTCATTTTTAATTTTTTCTAATTACAATAATTTATAAAGTTTTAAATCTTTTCATATTCTGCATTTGTACCGTATAGGTGATATTATTATTAAGCAAAGAATATATTTATTAATCATAAATGGGAACACTTACTACAATTCAACCAGCGCCTGTATTAAAAACGATTTTGAATTTGTTTATGTATACCGGGCTATTATCAGAAAATAAGAGATGTAACTATAATAAATTTAAAGCCAAAATACCTAAAATTAAAAAAAAACAAAAAAAAAACATTAAATTTCTTGGAATATTTTTCTAACTTTCTAAGGTTACTGGGTATTTTTATTTTTTTTTTTAATTATAAAAAAGGCGCTCACGATAAAGTAATTTTTACGGATATGTCCGCCGCAGAAAAAAAAATCAGGCTGTCAATAGAGTTGTCAACACCTCATAAAATACCCACCTCCGTGTTAAAAATGCTTTTCTGTGATATTTTAAACTAAATGTAATGATTGTTTTAAATGAGATTAATTAAACTTTAAATCGGCTAATCTTTCTGAAATAGTTCTAGAAAAGATTACTCTATTTTTGAAAGATTTTTTATTTTAATAAAGAGAATTATGTTGTGCTGACAGTTGTAAATGTAACTAAAATCAGCCATTTTTAGTTTAGCTATTTTCATTAAAAAATACTTCTGCCAATCAATTTAAATTCGTTTTGAAATACATCAAAATATTTTATTAGAAATATTGAGTTTAATCTATTATCTTGAAATTAAAACAAAAGCTTCATATAAGCTTTTTTTCATTTTAAAACGTATGTTTCTTTTCTTTGGAGCTATACAGACACACACATTCTCTCTCATATATATATATATATATATATATATATATATATATATATGTATATATATATAGTGTGTGTATATCAAGAGAGGAATAAATCTATAAAGCTAATATAGAGATTTGTTAAAATATAAATATTTATTTGCTATCTGACTGTACAAATATGTTATGCACTGTGAACATTTTTCTTTAGTTCTCGTATCATTGAAATCAAACCGAAAATGAAACCAGAAATACCATCCTGTTGAAAATTTGTCCGTTGAGATTATTTAACTATGGATATGAACCCGCCCCCACGTATCTACTTAATCTTCTTTTATCTGCATTTTGTTTACATCCGAAATATACTGAAACGGTTTCGGCTTCAAGCGTAAAGTAAAAAGTTTTTTTGTTTTTTTTTGTTTTTTTTAAGTCTATTTTGGAACAATTTTGGAACTTTTCAGCACCCCTCCAAACCTCGTACTTTTTAGTGAAAATGACACTTGACTATACAATAACTATATTTTTTTTTATTTTTTTTTTTTTTTTTTCGAGACTTTTTTTTTTTTTCTTAAATTTTACCATCTGTGGTTAAAAAAAATCATCCCTTTTTCTCGGAACTTGATGGAAATTGATCAACCCACCTGCATGGCCAGCGTACAGTCAGCTTTACGATAATCACATATTGATAGTGTCGACAGATGATCCTTTCGTGTATGCGCACATACAGGATATATATATATATATATATATATATATATATATATATATATATATATATATATATATTCTCGGTCTGACGAACCTTCACCAAAATTTGATCAAACATTGGAATTTATTTCGTAATCCATTTTTGGTCGGATCGAGAACTTTCCAGCACCCGCTCATAGATAATTGTGTTTGTGTGCGTGGATTTATATGCATTAACATATATTTCTATCTATGAATTTTGATGTGCTCGTTTTTATGTATATAAACATGAATGGCTGATTCATTCATATATATCCAACGAATTAAATAATATTTATGTTGGTCACACCACAAACTCGCATTCACGACGCTTGACACTACATTTGAATGAAAACTCTAACATTTTTAGGCATTTAAAACAACATGCCTGCCCGCACACACAATTCCGTAAAATACTTGTCGAAAACACAATTACACTTCGACATGAAAACAATAGACAAAAACTAAAAATCCTTGAAGCATTATACATCAAACAGTTGAAACCCAACCTAAACAAAATCAATTATGGCATCTCTACAAATATTCTTAAATGTCTGTAATTGGTAACAGAAGCCATTGGTTTATACCAACGGTTTCCCATACTTCATACTTCTCCAATTCACTCTCGTGTGGTCATGTGTAACGTCATGAGATGCGGTGCGATTTTCGCTTCTAGCGTCTTATATGCACGTGTTTATCGTTGCTTAGAAATCATCTATGTAAACAATGACAGATTATAATCACTGTCTTGTCCGTATATTGTTTAATATGTTGTAATTGACATCTTTGATAATGGCTTATGTAAGCCGAAAGCTTAGATTGTATTAAAAAAAATATGGATCAATATTGGGTTTTCTTCGTTCAACGATAATGTTATTAAACTTATCAGACGTTACGAAAAAAAATTACATAAAATAAATGGACAACACTTGTCTATATTATTTAATGAAATGTGTATGAATATATATATATATATATATATACATACACACACGCACACACACACACGTTTGTGTGTGTGTGTTTAATAATTAATTTTCCTTACAGAATGGAGAAATTTCGCTGACCCTTTCTTTTTAAAAATACATTTTCTTTGTCATGTCAAATGAGAAGCGCTGTTCTTTGATTTCCATAAATAAGGATTAGATTTTACAAAATGGAATTGATTAAAAACTAGAAATCGAATTTTGGATAATTTAATATTCATTTCATATTTAGTTTTTATTTTTAGCGAAAATCCAGAAAAATCAAAACGGGTTTCCGCTTTGATGATACGATTTTTCTCTTCTATCCAACTTAAATAATGTGACATCCTATTAAAAATGCCCGCCTGAGTTTCGATATTCAGTCAGACTAAACAAACATTTACTCAATTATGAATATATGTATTGATATATATATATTTTTCCCTCCTTCTCTCTCTACATATATGGATGCGTGTGTAAATCTATTCTTCCTGCATGCCTGTTTGTTAGCACAACCTACTTATAAGCACTGTCCCCATAAAAATGTATTAAATCAATGGTCGAAAGAAAAGCACTGAATAAGCTTTTTGGTAGACGAATAGTTAAAGACTGATAAATGGAATGGAGGAAAAAACTTCGATCTCTTGTGCCGACAATGAGGAATTTTAATCCTGTTTCTGCTTGATTTTATATATACATATATATATATATATATATATATATATATATATATATATAGTATACTGTGGGAAATTTCTTTGGGCTACAACTTTAGTTTCCCGAAAGTACCCGAACAAAAACATTTTTTTCATTTTCATTCATGAACGGATTGCCATCTGAATCTGTCAGAATTGAACAAGAGGAAAACACGTCGAGTTAGTCAGTCATAGTCCATCGGTGAACTTTGTTTGGTTTCAGTTTGTGATGGGAAAACAGAGCAGTCGTTTTATTTTGTAAAAGTTCCTGTACATAGAAGAATAAAATGATTTAAAAAAAAAAAAAAAAAAAAATGAAAAATAAAGAGATTTTATTTAACAAACAATTTTAAAAGATAATAAAATGATTTTTTTTTTCAAATTTGAAAGCAAACAGTAAACATTTCTTCCTTACTTTTTTAATTTAATTTTATTTTGGCTTACATCTGAAATTAATTGAATGTTGATAGTTCTGAACTGGTTACCATCACTCTAGTCAAAAGAAAATCCTTGATTTCAAATCTGAACACAAAGCATTTTATTCCATTTACTAAATGGCTTAACACGTATATACTGTATTTTGCGTCCTATAAACAGTAAACCTTTTTTCATTGCTTTATTACAATTCTTTCTCCACCCTAACTATTAATTTTGATTGTACCGACCTTAAACCAGAAAATTGAACAGTGTCGTTTTTGCAATGTTTTGTTCAAGCGCTTATTTTTGACCATAAGTCGCGTCCTGGGTATGACGATAAACTACGTCCAACAACAAGGCTTCAGATAATGTTTTCGGAAAAATAATGTTGCCAGCTATGCGTTTTTGAAAAGATAATGTTGCCAGCTATATGTTTAATAGTACTGCATATTTAATATATATATATATATATATATATATATATATATATATATATATATATATATGCCTTAATTTGGCATTAAATGACCCACAGTGGTTGATATGCCATAAAACCCAACCAACCAACTTGAACATAAGTCAATACGTTCGACACTCTTCGAAGAAATAAAATGAACAGCAAACACCTCAGGTTTTGGGATTTTCCACATAATGAGCCATTCCCCCCAAAATCCCTAATATTTTAAAACGGTAACCAAATCAAAATTTCTCTGACATTTCGTTGCTTAACTAAATCATTCAAATGCAATATGTTTATAGAAGAATCAAATTTATAAATTAAATTAAGGTTTACTGACTCGTTAGAAATTAGTCACAACTTAACCCTAGTGCACTAACCATCAATGAAAGTTACACCACTACTAACCCTGGGTATATCATACCCGATTTTGAAAATATAAAAAAATATATAAATCTTTATTTGAAATATTTTACATACAGGCACTTCAAACTTTGTACTTTGAATTAACATTAATAGGAACTGAAAAACATTATTTAGGTAAGAAAATCGGGTACTGAAAATTGTAATTAAACATAGGAAAATTTGCGCTGGGTACTATATACCCATGGTTAGTGTTCTAGGTTTAAGAAAAGACTTGAAGCGACATATGAGGCTACCACCGAAGAATACTGATAATACCATGGAGAGAGTATGTGAGAAACGAGAAAGTTTTAAGGTCCTCTTTTAAAAAGAAACTGTTGCTAACAATCAGTTGAATTATTTGGGAGATGTGAGAAATGGAGGCTTGGAGAATTTAGCACTCACACGATATATTAACAAGAGGAAATGAGGGAATTACCTATTTGACAACTGTAAATGGATGACAGAACAAAGGCCACATGAGCGAAGAAGTGTAGTTGCAAGAATTAGCGAAACAAAAAGCTGTGGTGAGCCAAGATCGCCCACGTCTTAATGGGACGTGGCACATAATGAGGAGAGATTCTTGTAAGCAACCGAATTTTTCTCATTCTTAATATTCATCATGTAAAGTTTAAGTTGGTTTCTGGGGTGTGTGTGTGTGTGTGTGTGTGTGTGTATATATATATATATATATATATATATATATATATATATATATATATATATAAGGCAATTCCCCCCAAGCAAGGCGTGAGTGCCACTAGCATGCAAGGTGTTACAGAGGATTGAGAACAAGAGTAAAGAGGCGTGTTTGGGGAAAGAATACAGAGAAGGACGGGGAACAAGCTCATGGAGTCAGATGTCGATTGACATTACACTTGAGTATTTGAAGATTATAGTCATCGGGGAAACAAGTAAGGGGAAGAAAGTTCCATAGACGAGAAGTGTGAGAGAAGAAGCTGTTTGAGAAGAGATTATTACATTTAACCGTTTTGACAGTGAAAGGGTGGGACCGAGATGCCAGCATGGTAGCGCATTTAAATTTATGTAGTCCGGGAACCAGCGAAAGTAGCTCGTCGGAACAGTTATCGTGAAAATATTCGTAGAAGAGACAAAGGGAGGCTATAGCACGTCCGTGGGATAGCGATTAGACTAGATGCCAGATCATTTGCCGTTTATTCGTCAGACAGAAAATAAATATGCGAGTCAACTGCTTGGAGGGTAATCCATTTTCTCTTGTTCATCATTAATAAATGAAGCCCACGGGTTGATGAAACAAAAATAAAATTTGATTTCTAAGCTAAAGGCTGAATTTCTTGCAATGAGTCAATCTGTAATTTTTCCTCGTCAAATTTCATCTTCAATGTCCCAACTTCTGAGTTAATGGTTTTAATAACTAAAATAAACAAATTATTAATACCCGAGTTCATGATTTTGTAAAGACCTTAGGCAATAACTTCAGTGAAGTCCTGTTAGTGATCGTTTCATGTAAATTATCAACCTGTAACATCCGTGTGTTATAATCAGATAGGATCAAAATTTATAAATTCCTTGCGATAACCATAGTGATTTGCTAACAGCAAATTTCGTTGTTTACATAATTTACATTCGGACTAATGTTCCCATTTTTCTTGTTATCAGAAGTGTCCGGCTGTTGTGGTCTCTGATTTTCTACGGATAATCCCCAGGTAATTTCGAATAGAATGTAAATAATACACTCCTCATCCCAGAAATTCAGACAAATTGTCAATTCGTGTTTCTGAAAAAAAAATCGCTTTTCTCTCTTAATCTTCCATAAGAGGTAGCCATTTTTAACTAGTGCCTGCTTTTGTTTTTAAAACTATCCAGAGATTGTGAGTTCAACGTTACTTCTTTTTTTATGTTTAAATCTGTTTGGTCTAGGAACTAGACTAGACGAAGTAATTACGCTCTTGGTACTACACAGAGTTAAAGGCTTCATTGCTGGGACTATATTTGCCGTAAGCGAATAGTGAAACAAAAAATAATGATTCAGAAAAACTGTATAAAAGGTTTTGTGAAACTATATATTGGGCATTGATTTCCACGGCGTCTTTTTTTCTTTTCTGGTTGCCCCTTTTTTCCTTTACTTTAAATTTTCAAATATCTCGTTATGTTTGTGGTCCACTTATAAAAGAAATGTACCGTACAAACGTGGTTTTCATACCCGTTTCCAATGCGTGCGTGCGTGTGCGTAACTACACAAAATAGCACACAGGTGAGCGATTTAATCTCCTAATCAACCATCGGCAGGAGCTGAATTTACACCTCCCTTGTTGTAGGAGTCTAATTCAAATAGAACTTGGGTGTACAGCTGGATAAAGAAAAGAAAAACAAAGTTTTGAAGGTAAACATCGTACCTGAGATTATAATAGTAATCGACATTCTTTTGTTTAATGAAACATTGTTGATCCACAATTGCACACTTCGCTGCTAAATTCATTCTGTACGAATAAGAATCATGATATCCTTCCAAAATTCATATTCTTTATTAATTACAATCGAAAACCTCTGTTGTTTGTTTTATATATATCTATCTATCTATATATATATATATATATATATATATATATATATATGAAATATTAAAAAATAGGAAGATCAACCACTTGGGCTACCACAGTTCAACCATTGAGATATCGTCAGGCCTGACGAAACCCCAATGGTTGAAACCATTTAAACGCTTTGCAAGTTCGATTTTTTTGAATTGTGAATCGAGCACTTTTTAATGTAACCATTTTCTGAACTGATTTAACTTTGACAACTGTTTAATCATCTATATATATATATATATGTGTGTGTATGTGTGTGTATATATATATATATATTATAAATTGATTTATTTAAAATATGTTTTTTTTTCGCTACACAGTTCTAACCATGTTGCAAAAATGGAAGCTAAAAGCTACGAATTTAATTTTGTAATTAAATTAAAGACATTAGTTCCATTTCATCCTCGAGCGAATTTTGGAGTAACTTTTTAAAACGTTACTCCAAAGTAATTTTAATCTTTTCTTTTACGCTCTGGGACCCCTTGTTTGTTGGTGGTTTTACTGCTTTGCATGGGGAGAAATGATTAAAAAAATGAAAATGAGATTTTTCGCTAATTTATTCAAACCCACACAAACATTATATATATATATATATATATATATATATATATATATAATTTTTTTTTTAAATATGATTCCTTCGCTACATAAGAGTTCTCAAGTTTAAAAAACGAGAACCGAAAAACTCAATATAATTATTAAAATTAAATTGAATTAAAGTATCAGGTCCTGTTTCATCCTCAAGCGAAAATTTAAGAATAACCAATCTTGAAATTTACGCATCTTTATAAGCATGTTCAATCGCAAAATTAATTACTATGGAAACGGCTGGGGGCGACCATTTTGATAAGGGGCCTTATCCCGACCCTACTTCGGCTTGACAGCTTTCCGAAGGTGACTGATATGTGGATAAAAATTAACTCTTAGGCCTCTTAACAAAATGGTCGCCCCAGCCGTTTCCATAGTAATTAATTTTGCGAATGAACATGCTTATAAAGATGGGTAAATTTCAAGATTGGTTATTCCTAAATTTTGGCTTGATACTTTAACTAAATTTAATTTTAATAATTATATTGAGGTTTTCGGCTCTCGTTTTTGAAACATGAGAACTCTTATGTAGCGAAGGAATCATATTTTTTTAAAAATAATTATAATTTAAGCTCAAATTCTGTATGGATCACTGTTTTTTAAAAATAAACACAAAAATACTAAAGAATTCCGGATTATTTACCTAACGTGTTCTTTCCTATTTTTCTACATACACTATATATATATATATATATATATATATATATATATATGAGAAGGTATTTCTTCCTTTTGCCCGGGGATAAAGATATCCTGAAGACCAGAAAAGCAGTCTTAATCCCTACACTTCGGGCGCTTCAGCCATAAATTTTGAAAAATTTCCACACTCTGAATAGACATTGATTAAATCAAATTATTGCTCACTTTAATTATCACCTGTAATTAATCGTAATTGGTCAGTAGAAAAGAACGTGAGTCGATGTAAGATTTTTGTGTAAATCTATCCGAAATAGCAGATATGTGGTAATGGTTTTCCTTATAAGGAAATATTAAGCATTGACCGAGCAGATACTTCTACTACTACTACTACTACTACTTTTGGGTGAAATTTATAAAATATTTCTATTGAAACAATTTTCTAGGAAAACAAGTTCCTGAACTCTTACATATCTATAAGACGTCCACGCTTCGAATATTGCTGCCACATATGGTCCGGCACTCCTGTTGTATATTTAGAGATTTTTCATAAAATCTAAAGAATCAGCAATATGGCGTCTCGACTTTAATCCCTTTCCCTGTGTCTTTTCTATAAATACTTCCATGGTAATTCTTCGAATGAACTCTTCGCTATGCTACCTAGACTCTGAATTTAAGTGCAATACCAGATTGGCGACAAGGTCTTATCAATTCACAGTTGAATTGGCGAGATGTAATCGTAAGTACTATGCTAACAGTTTCTTTTCTCGCACTTCACGCTTGTGGAACTCTCTTGCGGCTCTATGCTTTCGATCTAACTTTGATCTTCAACAATTTAAATGCAATTTCAATCGTTATCTACTGTCTTCCTGATTACTCTTTTATTGTTCTCTTTCCTTAATAATGTTTCTTTTTTTCTTTTCTTTTACGATCTGTGACCCCTTGTTTGTTGGTGGTTTTACTGCTTTGCATGGGGAGAAATGATTAAAAAAATGAAAATACTGTTATTAATCTTTCCAGTATTGATGGAGGCTTCTTTGCTAATATTTTTTTTTAATTAGTGTGCAATGTCAAAATCTTCATTATGTGATTATGCTTCTAATTTTAGTTGCTGCTGTTGTTGAAAGTCCTCAAGTGATCTGTTTTCTGTTACTTGGTACAATTCTTTGGAATTCTGTCCATGCCGTTAAAAAATAAATGATCCTACAGGCTTCATTTACTCAAAACCATTTTAATCATTGTATACTGTTTTATTCAATACTCATCTTCTGGAATGTACACTCTTATTAACGCACTAATAAGCGAAAGTGAAAAAGAGTTTCCAGCTACGCTTCCACCTCATTATAGTCGGCGTTATCTGATCGGAATGAGAATCAAAACCGTGAGGTGGATGTAAAAGAATGGAAAGAGGCAGTAAAAATCATTGTAAGGTGCAATGACCATAGGATTGGTGACTTCCCCACTGAAGTCATTAATGTTCACTGGATTTTAAATTTAGTACAGTTCCCCCAAAATACTTATATATAATATCGTTATCAGTAACAATGATGAAAATGTATCCATTTTACGTTACAAATATATCTTTTATAGTATAATATCCTTCCTTCCTTAATGAACCTAAGTAGTGAATGTCACTCACATATTAGAATATTGTACAGTGAAAAATCTTAGATAAAAATTTAGTTGATGAATGCGTCTTCTACTAAGAAATCTTTCCCCAAAATGTTTTTTATTTAGTTAGAATTTAGAAAATTGGTTGAGCCAATAACTTTTCATCAGGCGCGCGTGTGGGTATGAGACACTTCTGGGACATATATAATTCCTAGAAGTCAGTAAAGATTTTATTTTTTTTAAATTCATCCTTTTTTTTATCCCCCTATATTTTCAAATTGTAACATATTTTGTCATTTTTATTTAGAAATTAAAACCAATCTTATTGAAAAAAATCAAAATATTATATTTTAATAACTTCTTTTTTTTTTGTACTTTAGATCAGTTTGTACTTTAGTGATGACAAAAATATGCGTTTTAAGTATATATTTTTTTTAGTTAATATGTAAGAGCATAAGAAAGTTTTTTTTTTGTTTTTTTTTTTTGTTTTTTGTTTTTTTTTTTTTTTAATCGGTTTTCAGATGCTCCTGCAGCCTTCATCAGTGCTTTATAGTGAATGGTATATATTTTTATTGGGATAAATTTCAAATCTAGCAGACGTTAATGACTTCAGTGCGAGAAAATGGTCGTTGCAGCTGAAAAAAAAAAAAAGATTTTTATTGGCCTTCCCCATTTGTTTTTCCCCTTTCACGGGTTTTTCTCTCACTCCGGTCAGATGACGTTAAATATTTCGGAGGTGTGTAGTTGAAAACTATTTTCCACTTTTTTTTTTTTTTTTTTTTTTTTTTTTTTTAACTAACGTCCAACCAGTACATGGCCCAAGAGCCACTCAATGTAGAAGGTTACTGTGTGGTGTTGTATTCGCGTAATAAAGGGCAAGAAGTGAAGTTCTTGGAAACTATAAAGGAAATATAACTTTAGACTTGAAGAGGTCAAGATTTATTCGGGAATAACGTTTCCCGATTTCAGTCGAAGATGCTACGAGTTAGTGTGGAAGTAGGTCTTAAAAGGAACCGGAAAGCCAATCTTAAACAGAAACAAGGGAGATAAACCTCTACTCTCGTTTAAAAAAAAAAAAAACTGGAGAGGAGTGTAAACCGGACGATAGGCTGACCTATCTACTCTTATTGGAGGAGGAGGAGATAAAAAAAATAAAATAATTAGTGAATAATATTTGAGTTCAAACATTAGGAGTATAGAATTGAAGTCGACTTTGTCGGCTTTAGAATGAACCAGTGTCTTAATAACAGTGTACATGTGAGAAGATTAAAGAGTATTCATTAAATAATAATAAGAAAATGCAAGGACGATATTATCTGCGTCTATAAGATGTTATATATATATATATATATATATATATATATATATATAGTTCGCTTTCTGCTAAGTGACGTTCGGATTGAGCGAGAAATTTCTGGTACAGACACACAGACACAACAGTGTTCAGCTTTTTCCGTTGAGACAGTCCCACGCATTGACACACACACATGCGCACAAGCAGGGTGAATCAATTGATCAAGCAGGCTTCCTTATCTGTTAGTTTGTCAGGGTGGCACTGCTACTGCTGTCTCCTCACCTGCCTTTCGTTTGCTTTTTAGCCTTCGCTTTTCTACCCGTGCCCGATTCTTTGTGCTTCTTTGCACTGTGCATTTCATTTCAACCCCCACCACACACACACACATCGACCACTCATCCTGGTCATGGTTTCGCTTTCCTCCACCACTGCCCACATTTTTCACTACGCTCTGCCGTTACGTCGAAGTATTTAATAGAGTCAGGTAGGAAACACACCTGAACTTGACCGTCTCTTATTAGCTTCCTATTTGTTGTGGCGTTCACACCTTGAAAATGTTCCGTCCATCAGTCGGCGGGGTGGAAAGGAGTTTGTTCTGTCTACGAGAGAGCGCTAAAAAGTTTCTAGCTAGATCAAGAAGGAATTTTAAAAAGAAAAATGTTTAGTTATTTGTACAGTGTAACCCGGATATAAGAGAGTTGTCGGGACCGAAAAAAAGAAGTATCTTATATCCGGGTTTCTCTTATATCCGGGTTTGGTCTATTTTGTTTGGGTAAGTATGGGAATAATTTGGGACCAGAGAAAAATCTCTCTTATATCCGGGTTACACTGTACTGATTTTGGGTAGAACTATTTCAAAATCCTCTCGTATCTCTCTATTAAACATGCGGACATTACCAGACACAAAAATGCCCACTAGAATCCAGTCCCGCACACACGCGATCTACCTAACCAATGAAAAACAAATACAGAACTTAAAGTAGGGTAATTTTCTCTTCCATAACTCATTTCTAAAAAAAAATATTATTTAGCTTAAATAAAGGCAAAACATGTTAAATTTATAAACGGTCCTTATTTGTTTATGCCCTTTTTAAATCCATATTTAAGCTTACGGCCGCATCACGTTGAAACATTGGTTCTTGTGCGATAACTGAAGTTAAGCAACGTCGCGCCTGGTTAGTACCTAAGTGGGTGACCGCTTCGGAATACAAGGTTCTGTAAGCTTGGTTATGTAGTTGGTGTAATGGATATTCATTGGGAATTGTTAATCAGAGTACCGAGTTCCAATTTCCGTTGGGTTCGTTATATTCAATTACGCTATGGGTTAATTATTAAGACTAGTATCACCAAATCATTATTATTTTTAAAAATTCTTACAATCTAAATTTTTTCTCTGCCTTTAAAAGGGCCGCAAAGGGTTGATAAACCGTAGAAAACGAATCTATCAATCAATCCATATTTGATTCCAATTCATACCTATCTATCTTCTGTTCATATTTATCCATCTTGTCAATGTGTTTTTCGATCATTTATCTATTATCTTTTTGTCTACTAAATTCTGTTCATTTTACACATATATATATATATATATTAGTTTGTAGATATCTGCCTCTGTTTTGTTCATATTCCTATAGACTGACTCTTGATTATCAGGTAATAATTTCTTGTTTGCTGCGTATATAATACTATTCTAATTTTTGAGCTTATTGATACGACTGATTAGGATAACAAAGTCAGTGTATTTTGTAATAGGTAAAAAAAAAATGATTTAAGCAAACTCCAGTTAAAAATGTCTTTACGACTTAGAAACGGAAAATCAGTGCTGAAGGTGATACAATGAAACGCGAAAAACTTGAGCGAAAATATTCCTCTTAAATATTTATTCAAATCAATTACAGAATATTAGTAAAATACACGACAGTTTCTTTCTCTTTATTTTTTAACCAGTTAACTGGTGAATACTTTTGTCTTTGGCTCAGTTTTCGTATCTCTTCTCGCCGAATTTCAATTTAACAAAATTATTAGCCGTATTTCTTTCTTTCTGATCTTAAAATATCTATTTACACACGTGTATATGCGACACCACACTGTTCATGCATATTTCAAACACTGCAGCACAAAAAGTCGGAGGGCTAAATTTTATGTCAAAAGTGGAGAGGAAGCTAATTCAGATGTTGAGCTTAAAATATTTCGGATTGTCTTTTTTTATCTGATCCTCTAATGAAAGGAATATTAGATCTATATCGTATAATATATATATATATATATATATATATATATATATATATATATATATATATATAATGCACTGGGTGCGATGGATAAATTGTCGTTTAAATTACGCAAAAATGAAAATAACATCTCATTTTAAAAGATATATTTACTAAAATTACACAAAAATCTATTGAAATGCTACAGAGTAAATTTATTCAATAAAATTGCCTTTGCCTTCAACCATGGGCTCCAGACGAATTCAGAAATTTCCTGCAACTCTTCTGGACGGTTTCCTTGTTTAAGTTGGTGAATGCAGCCATAATTCTTACCTTCAGTTCATTTTTGAAATTACATTTCATTATTTAAATTACATTTGTTGGTCTCTCGAGCAACTGTGCCCCCCGCCACCCGCAGCACACATACACGCATACACAGTAATCAAGGGCGTTGCAATCTAGAGAGTTAGATGGGCACATGTAAGGGGTGCTGTGGACGTAGAAATTGTCTGACAGCTATTACTGGCTTTTGCTTATGTGGCATGGTGTAGAGTCCTGTTGCCAGACACCCTCTTGACCCAGGGCAGCAGTACCTCCGCAAGGCACTTAATGCAGGCCTCCATGTTGAGTCTAAGGCCCTCACCAACAAATTCGGAATTTCTTTTCTTATCGGAACGATGAGAGTGAGTTTTCCGAGCTGCCGTACCTTGGTATTCACCATTAGAATCAGCCAACTCTTTCCTAATCTTCAGATTAACACCCAAGCACTCTAAAATGTTCGTATTGGAGCTTCTGTTTCCAAATTTTTGGCGAAGTTAATTGCTTCACGGTGCTCTTTTTTCTCACGGACGGTGCCCAACTGACCCTATTATACTGACAAAATAAAAAACGCGCATGCGCGAAATTAAAATATAAAATGGCGACAATTTACCTATCCACCCTTTATTTATATATATATATATATATATATATACACACACACACACTTTTAAATATATTTTTTGCTATTCGTTTGTACTGATTTTCTAGTGTAAGACCTGTAGATTTTTTCGTATATAGAATTTAATGTTTCAAGAAATAAAAATCAAGTTTCATGATTTATTTTGAAAATTAATGGCATTATTGATTTTAGACGAATGATACAGCCCAGTTTAAAAGTCATAGTTTGAGGCCAGTAAGACAATTTTGTCTTCTGGTTATGTTTTTTTAATTTTTTTTTCTTAGCTCTAGCACTGTCTAGCACAAGGCTCTAGCGCCTTGAATGTATTTATCCAAATTGTTCTGTTCATATTTAACGAGACCTGAGTTTTTTCGAATCTGTTATGTGTGTAAGCAATAAACACTTATGCATAGTGTAAACATATGAACACTTCTTTTTATGTTAATGTGCTTAAAATATATGAGAACCTTTGCTCCGTGAAAGTCTTGAAAGCCATTCATAGTGAATTCAGCTTTCATCGTGTCTTCAACCAAATGCACCTCGTTTGCTTAATGAGTAAAACGCCATAATATGCTCGCGTGTTTACATCTGTATATTTTTTTAACCGAAGATAGACTGAAAGATAAAATTTCAAAGCTTGTGAGAAGAGTTCAAATAATGTTTTCTGTTCGTGCGTACTGGCATCTTCCATATTTCTATTGAGCATGCCGTTCTCAACCTCGCAAATTAAAACAAAATGAAAATCTCAACAGTATATTTACAGACGGCGACGTCTAACAGAGAAATGAAATTTAAATTTTTATTATTGCATTATTCTGAAATTTTAACACATCAGCAGATAGCTATTAATATCAACAAGTGAGCATAAATAATTATTAATTTAAAAAAATTTAGTAATTAATGTAACCATAACTAAATGTACAAGAATGTCGTTTTTTGATGAAAGTTAAAAAAAATAACCATAAATACGTAAAGAAATTATTATATTGTTGAAAATTCCTTTTTCCACACTATAGCTATTTGTGCTATGTTATAATGCTTACTACCTAAACAATAATAATACTGAATATTTTCTAAACATTAAAGTATTAGGTTGGTGCAAAAATAATGTCGTTTTCTCACATAGTAACATATGTGAGAAAACGACATTATTTTTGCACCAACCTAATTTATTTAATCACATCTCCCTAATAGCTGTCACGATCTGTTAATTAAGACATTTTTGTCGTAAGTAGAGGGTATAAAGTCTGATCCTCGCTCAGCGTCGGTAACTGTCAGAAACTTAATAAATTCCTGTGGATACATCCCCTAACTTCTTTGATCCATTCTCATTCCGTCACAAACGTTAAATCGGAATTTTTTTTTTTTTTTTTTTTCATGCAATCACAAATCCCTATGGATGTGGGCCCTACTTGGAATCGAAATATGATTAGCCCCATACTCTACCATTCAAGCCATTCTGCAAATAATGTATTTTATTCTAAGTTTTATTAATAGCATTATACAGGAAGAATAAAGCCCATTTTGCCCCACGATGATAACACAAAAAAATTTGCAGTTTGCTTTCATAAGTGAAAACTGATAAATTCTGATTTATATCCTGAACCTTCGATCGCTGTATAGTGGAAAGTCTGTTGATCTAATAATCAATTGATCATAATATTGATCCTGATGAAGCTGTTCGTTTTTGTTTTTTTTTTTTTTTTGTTGTTGTTTTTTTTTTTGTTTTTTAACCAGACTCGAATTCGTCCTGTTTCAACAAAAAAAGAAAAAAATTCAAAAAGTCAAAGATGTATTATCGTCGGTTAGGAGGGATTGACTCTATATTGCTTATTTTAAAACGAAAATAATAAGCGCCACACCATTTATTGCTGGACTTATTTTATCGGTTCCAAGAGGATTTTTATTCCAAACTTAATTTATAACTTATGCTGGTAACTGCCGTTGCACTGTATGAAAGAAAATGACAATAGATGATTGTACAATCATTGTTTAGAATTTCCATTACATCTTAAAGAGAAAATAGTAAAATATGAACAATGTACAGAGGGAATTTTAATTAAAACGCAAAAAAAAAAAAAACAAAGTTTATGTAAAAGTTAAAAGACGGTTTTGTTCTCATATATAATTACAATGAATCTTTCATACAAAAAGTAGATTAGTAAAGTTAATGATATAAAATGGCAAAATCCCTTCGCTAACAAAATTTTAAAGGTGCATTAACCTACCAATCACTCGATGAATGTTATGATCCTTGTTTTTTAAAATTATAAGCTGTATTAAAGAAAGACCTTATATAGCTTATAATTTTAAAACCAAAGATCATAACATTCATCGAGTGATTGGTAGGTTAATGCACCTTTAAAATTTTGTTAGCGAAGGAATTTTGCCATTTTATACCATTAACTTTACTAATCTACTTTTTGTATGAATAATTCATTGTAATATAAATTGAACTGCACAACACACACACACACACACACACATATATATATATATATATATATATATATATATATAGCTAAATCTCACCATCCACTGAAACGCCACCACCAGGTTCTCTAGATTTGGAGTGGGATGGGGCAACCAGTCTTGGAGAAGGAGAACTCTGAATTCTAATCGTGTGTTGTAAAGTGCGTTAAGTGTATCCGTTACAGCGAAACAACGTCTGGTCATTTCCTAAAACTGATTCTCTATTAGCCGTCCTAAAATCTAGGTGAGGTGTCTTGATAGGAAGGGTCTAGGCTGTGCAATCCTTTAGTCTCTTAAAATCCACTCGCATACCCATTTTACCTGCTTGAAAAGAATCCTCCTCCCTTGCGATGGATTACGGAACACACACACACACACACATACACGGTTGACTTATTTGATAATCAAATTTTATTTACAAATATTCTTTTTCAAATTTCCCTTACGCCTTTCGCGCACAGCCACAAACAAATTTAAAGTTTTTACAGGATGTCTTCTATACAAGGAATTAAAAGTAACTGATTGTAAAGTTAAAAAAATATTGAGTACAGTTAGAGCGTACCAGTAATAAGTATTCATTTTTATATTGAACACTTATTATTATTTCATGTTTCGCGCCTATTCTCTTCATTAATTAAAGGCTTACGTCTTATCATCAGTGTTAATAATGCTTCAGTTTGTTAGTTCATTTTAAGTTCTAAGAGATGTTTTTGTAAATGTTATTTTAAAAATAAAACCGGCTTTTTTCGCAACTGGATATTTTACTCCAAAAGGGGCGTGCCTATTACTCTTAATGAGACATTAGGTCATTAACAGTCGTACGCGTTGTTTTCCCGGATTTTCCCACGCGGGTTGTACAGAAACATAATATTTGCTGCTTTTGATTTCATTTTGACAGCTGGCTCCTCATCTGTTTCTGGTTCAGGTAGAAACACAGATTTGGCCATTGGCGAGAAAATTTACCTAATCTCAATCCTTCTGTGAATCTTTGAATCATCACAAAGAACAATATTGGAAATGTCTTTTTTTCTTGTTCAAAGAACTGCAGCATTCTTGACAATATTAGACGCAAGTGTTTGGCAAAATATTGTAGGAATTAAAAAGGTGAACAGTAAATTTTCAGAAATGCCCTTCACTCATTTAAAACCATGTTTGGGTTTTATGAAAGCTTATGGCGGGAGAGCGATTAAAAAAAAACAATTAATGATGTAATTATTTTGTGTTGGTTGTAAATATTAAGTTGAACTGATTATGAAACAACCTTTATCCTGTCTGAAGGAAAACAAGTAAGATTCATCGATGAAAGTAACACTGTAAATCATCTTTATTGGCGTGGGGGCGTAAAATTTCGTCTAGAAATGATATACTCGCAAAAAATATTACAATAATCAAGTACTTTCTTTTCTTTCTTAATCAAACAATAACCTGCAAACGGCGGGAAAAGGTTGCGCGAACGTGCACACCAAACAGATTTTAAAAAATCGTTTTTAAAGGGTAGTTTTTTATGCTTATGTTGGTACTACTTAACTAAATTGGTCAACTTATAAAATAAAATGGAAAGTGTTTTGGGAAATAATTATTGTAGATTAGCATTCTTTTAACCTTCCTGAGGCCGCAACACTTAATCAAAGTCGAAAATATTGATTTTTATTTTATCGATTTTGAATGCTGATCTACAAAAAATTATTTCTCCCCCAAGATATTTCTCTCTTTTATTAACGAGTGGATCAATCTATTTAAGTAGTGCCTTATTTTTCTTAAATTATATATAAAAATAATATTTTAACTCTTTTAAATTATAGCAATAATGAAAAAGGAAAATAAATGTTAGTTTCCTAAATCTAATGTTTTTAACAATAGAGTTTGGCATTCTTTACAGCAAGTTGTCAATATTTTCGCCACCTGTCCATATTTCTGAGATGAGGTATTGCAACTATTTAGACTAGTTATATTGTTCGAACTGTTGTCCTCTCGTTCTACGCCTCGAACCCTTTATTTTGTCAACCGGAGTAGATTGTTCTAATTTCCCCAAAGACATATGGATAAAGTGGATAAAAGCATTGGTTGAAGTAATCCAGTGACTTCACACAGAGTTGTGAGTTCAATACCTAGCCACAGCAGGAGTAAACAAAAAATTGGAGAGTTGAGTTACTAAAAGGGAAATAACTGAAAACTGAGATATCAGGAAAGTGTCATGGAACGTGGAAGTAGAACAGTATACCTCGGCGAACGAAATAAAGGGTTCGATTCGAAATTCAAATCAACTGAAGAAGGCCGGAGCGTACAACGACCGAAACGTCATGAATATGACAACAAAGATGAGGACGAAAGTCCAAACAATGTAAGTAGTGTAATTTTTTCGCCACATAGCACCGTCTTTGACTTGTTCTTCCAGCTTTATTTGCAGGCAAATACTCCAGGAAATGACGTAATTTCATGAATTTTACAGTTGCCAATTAGTCATTTAGACTCGAATCCTGAATGAATGATGCCCGTCTAGTTGGTAAAATATTCAACTCCTTAATTGATGATATCCACTGATCTCCAATGAAACATTAATTGACGATGCCCGCCGTTTATGGGTCGAATACGATTATGTTGTCGGGAGTTTAATCAATCGACAACGTTGACTGCCTGATTTAAAATAAAAAAATAAATAAATAAAATAAAATAAACAAATAAAATTTTAAAAAAGTAATATAAAACGAGCCGGTTTTTATTTGCAAAAAGTCAAGAAAAAAAGACTCCTTAAAAATATTCGGTGCAGCACGTAGTCAAATGGTGAATAGAAAGACTGTGTTACGCCAGTGTTAAGTAAAAGCGGCTTGGTTGCTTGAAAAATTCAACATAGGTTTGAACAACATTTACTGGCACCAATAACAAATATCCAGCACTCTCACCTCTCAAGTGTAGGCTTATGCCCACACCACGTTGAAACATCCGTTCCAGAACGATCACTGAAGTTAAGCAACGTCAAGCCTGGTCAGTAACCGCTTGGGAATACCAGGTACTGCAAATTTGGAGGTGCGGATGGTGTAGTGGATAATGGCACGGAATTGTTAATCGGTGAGCCGAGTTCCAATTCCAGTTGGGTTAGTTATATTCACTTGGGAAAGATATGAATTCACCTCTTCTCCTCGCAGCTATGGATTAATTTGTAAGACTTGTATCACATAAACCATTATTATCTTTTTAAAATGCGCACAAAATATTTAGATTTCGGCATTAAATAGCCTCAACTAACCAGTCACTGAAGTTGAACAAAACTCCGATATTTCGAAAAGGATTTTCTGGAAGGAGCCGAGATCTTATTCGTTTGATTTTCTTGCAAATAGCTTATTCATTTTCTACGCATAAGAACGTTTTGATTTTATTAAAATAATGTGATATCTATATATATATATATATATATATATATATATTTCTTTATAAAATAACGACGGGAAAATTATGACTAGTGTATAAGAAATAAATAGCAGATGTCTTTTTTTTAAATGTATTGGTTCAATGTAACACGTTTGCTAAAATCTTTTAAAAACATTGAAATTCTAGGACATAGGTTATAGTTAATTATCGACAGCAAAATAATGAATGGCTCTCTATGCAAGTCACTGCTTTCAAAATAAAATTGATATTAAACTATTAATGAACCAATGTTGGTAAAATTCTCAGGATATAAGCAAAATGTCGTGCGAGTTTGAACTTATTCAATATTCTTAATGTTATAACTTTTATTTGGGGAGTAAGGTCTTGTTAGACAAACTAGTTAAAACATAAATTTTTACTTATAAATAATTGCAAAAGAAACGAACCAAGGAGACGAATATTTGATTAATGCAATATTCTATATAACCGAATATTTAATTTAATTGTTAATCTTCCGTTCAGAATAAATGGGTGTGGTCGGCTATGTAAATACTCCAAACTACCCGTTTATTTTCTACTTTTTCCCAACTTGTCCGTTTATTCCAACCTCCTCTCTTTAACCGTTTTGGTTCGGAAAACATTAATTTTGAAATCATTTTCCAACCTACCCTTTTATTCCAGACTTGAGTAATCTAGGTTCCTTGACATTCTATCACATTATTCATTCTTTCAGTCACTGATTCTGTTACTATTACTTTTTTTTCCTTTACTATTTCAACAGTAATATTATTTTTTAGCAGTTTGAATTTCTTTTCCAAAATATTTGCTTAAATATCGTTTTCCATTCTCATCTACGTCTCTTTTAATATTGGACCAGACTGTTTTCTATTGGATTAATAATCTGCAGAGATTTATTTGTTGATAAAGCAAGCAAGCACACACACACACACACACACACACACATATATATATATATATATATTGTAAAACAAAATGAAAAAGTTTGTGAGGCGTTTCGTCCGTTAGGACTTCACTGGACTGGGTTTGTTGAGGTTTCTCCAATATATTTCTAGCAATCCTTGCAGCTGATAGAGTAAATTCCTCAAAGTTTTGGCTTGTTTTGTATTGATTTTGTATTAGACTGTCCTTAATACTGTTATTGATAGATAAAAATATGTATCGTTATCTCATATATATATATATATATATATATATATAGAGAGAGAGAGAGAGAGTTTTAAAGTGTGCTATATTTATGGTATAAAGTGCTCAATATCAGAGATAGAGCGCGCGCGCATATATATATATATATATATATATATATATATATACACACACACACTCTAATAATTTTAATAAATTTCATTTATTTATTGTATAATTTGATCATTCCTTTCGGGTCTTTGACGCACGCATTAGTTTCAGTGTAGTATTTTTATACTTTTTCTTTTTCTTTTTTCTTTTTCTTTTTTCTTTTTTTTTTTTTTTTTTTTGCGCATGGAGTTTAAGGTGCAAGCAAATGCGACTTATGAACTAACAAATACGCAAAATATTACTCGCGACAGAGTGGACTTGAAGGCATTTTTATTTGATAGATGAGTGTTGTATACAGACATGAAAATTATGTTTATAATTGCTCGTGAAAGCCAGAAAGCGTATATGTGCATATGCATGGATTTTATGTGTGGTATGTTATAAAGAGAGAGATAAAAAGTGTGCTTCTCTCTCTCATACATATATATATATATATATATATATATATATATACACACACAGACACACACATATGTGTGTGTGTGCATATACGAGGGTGGATCAATAAGTCCGGAGCCTGAGAGTTATTAGCTGAATTTTGATCTGTAACGTTCACTGTTTCACTTTCATTTATGGTTATGGATGTAGAAAATGTTAGATTAAGGCCATTAACAAGGAACGAAATTGTTTAGAGTAAATATTTCTTGTGTAAAAAGAAAAACCCTTTGATCATGACTGAGAGTGCGAAAGTGTATTCACCTGTGTAAATGTACGATATCAGTGGCATTCAAATTTTAAACAGAAATTACAGGTGATAATGCATTTTGTTTGTTGATTTGTTTTATATTGTTTGTCGATGTATTTGCAAAATTGCGTATGTTTACATGAAATGCATTGTGGGTAATGTAATTTTTTTTCAGCAGCGTATCCGATATAAAGTAACTATATATTCTCAAACGGTTGAAGAATTTTCCCCTTTTTCGAATACACCTTAAAATAGATAAAATCATTTCCCTATCTTTTCCCCCACCCTACTCTTTTGGTGCAAATACAAATTACCTTTCATTCCAGCCAAATCGCTGATTAGTAACCAAATCATCTTTTACTCCTGCTATATTTCTTACAGAGTAAGAATATGAACTCAGAAGTAGATATTTAAAACTATAAATTTGGTCATAGTTCTTTTTAGCTACCTTCTTTCTTCCATTCTCGTCTTCCTGTTTGAGAAAAATCAATTTTTCACATCTTTTTTGTTTGTTTTAAGTTTCTATTTAATTTGTATTCGTTTATTGGTTTTTCAGTTTTATTTAAACTTTTTTTCCTTCATTATTTCAAAATTTTATTTTATTTCAAATCTGTCGTTTTTTGTTTTTTTTCTTTTTATTTATTTATTTTTTGCTTATCGCCGTGTTTTATTTTAAAATGCTGTCGATTTTTTCTAACAAGGTCTTTTGCCGGTATTGTCGTAAATAGCCGTTAAAAACATATCACAAATGTTTTGCAAGTAAAAAAGTTAATAGGATAGAGAGAAAGAGAGGGGAAGAGTTCCTTTAAAATAAAAATAAAAATTATTAAAAGCAGAGAAAAATAATTTTTCAAACGATCATTGATTTTATTTTTTATTTTTTTTAAATAAGAAATTCACTGTATTAAATCGTTCTGTGTTGTTGACCTATTAGACTTTTTTTTTTTAATCTTTTGTCGTTTCTCTTTCTCTCTTGTGTATTTGTTACTTCACGATTTCGTAGTATATTTTTTCTTTTAGAAATTCTCAAATCCGATATAAAAGTGTGTTCTTTGCAAATTAAAAGATAAACTTTGAAGAAAAAGTAATGTGTGTAAACTCGTATACAAATTGTTAGGACAGCAGTGAGTAGTGTTATACGCATAACAGACAAACCACACGAATATATATTCGCGTGATTAATCGAAACTACAGTTGCGCGAAATATAGAATTTACCACCTTGATTTCTTTTTAGTTTTGTTTATTGTAGAAATGATATATGATCGGTAAATAATCCTATATAATGTGTTGTTTTAAGATGCGTTTATTGGTTAATGGTGTATCGTTCATTAAATTAATGTATGTAATTATTATTAATCAATAAGAAATATTGTTATTGTTTGTTAACTGAATTCATAAATGGATCTCCATTGGGTATTATCGAGTAGGAAGTTTTAAATTGCAGTTTTTATTTACAGGATGAGTGTTTGTACAGTGTAAAACTGAACGGCATTTGTGTGTAGCCTGTTTTCTCAGTGTGTGTTCGATTGATGCTTTGTGCAGCTATATACGATTATATGTTCGAAGATAATTCAGTGTGGTATTAGAAACTTGCTTGTCTATAGAAATTATACATGTTTGACATTTAATTTTAATATATAAGAAGTGTGCGCGCGTATTCGTATTCGTATGCGTATGCGTATTAGTGAGAGGAAAAGTAATAAAGGATTGTAGATGGGGTCGTATAAATACGCAGGCCGACACGTATAACACATTATACACACATATTTCAAAACTAATATGTATTATACACGCACTATAGTTTCTGCATGAAACACTGCATATTGCAACAAAAATTGAATATATATATATATATATATATATATATATATATATATATAATCACACACACACAATATCACAATTATGCGATGGGTAAAGAGTTGGATACTGATGGTAATTAAGAATGTACGGCAGCTCGGAAAACTCACTCTCATCTGATGAGAAAAGAACTCCCGAATTTGTTGGTGATGGTCTCAGACTCAACACGGAGGCCTACATCAAGTCCCTTGAGGAGGTAGTGCTGTCCTGGGTCAAGAGGGTGTCTAGCAACAGAATTCTGCACCAGGCCATACAAGCAGGAGAAGCTAATCAAGGCTGTCAGACAATTTCTGCGACCGCATCACCTCCTTACATGTGCTCACCTAACTCCCCAGACTGAATCTCCCTTGATTAATATGTGTGGGGTACAGTTGAGCGAGAAACCAACATAACCACTATGTAACAGCATGAACTGATTGCAAGGATTATGGCAGCATTCACCAACTTAAATAAGGAGACCGTCCAGAAGAGTTGCAGGAAATTTCTGAATTTGTCTGGAGCCCATGGTTGAAGGCAAAGGCAATTTTATTGAATAAATTTACTCTTTAGTATTTCAAGAGATTTTTGGGTAATTTTGGTAAATTATATCTGTTAAAATAAGATGTCAATGTTATTTTCATTTTTGCGTAATATAGAGGACAAATTATCCATCCATCCATATAAACACAGTTATGTGTGTGTATATATATATATATATATATACACACACACACGCAGTTATGTAAATATATATATATATATATATATACACACACACACACACGCAGTTATGTAAATGTATATACACACACACACACGCAGTTATGTAAATATATAAATATATATATATATATACACACACACACATTATGTAAATATATATATACACACACACACACACACACACGCAGTTATGTAAACATATATATATATACACACACACGCAGTTATGTAAATATATATATATATATATATATATATATATATATACATATATATATTTATTTGGTTGGATAGATGTGAGTTCTATGTTAGCTCTATCTCTGATATTGAGCGCTTTCTAATAAGTACCGCGCATATAATATATAAATAATTATACATACATACATACATACATACACATATATATATATATATATATATATATATATATATATATATATATATATATATATATATATATATATATATATACGCGCAGTAAGTGGAAAGCGCTCAATATCAGTGATAGATCGAAGATATTCAGTTGTATGGATATCCATACTACTGAATATGTATGTGTGTGTGTACATTATGCTAATATGTAAATATGAATATTCACGATTGCACATTAAGTCATGCAAATACTTCTGTGCTTCGGAATTCAAATTCATTCGTTGTATATAGTAAAACAAAAAAAAAGATAGCATAAAGAAAGTATAAACCTTCTAAAATCACAAAACTGTAAAAAAAATTTTTTAAATACATAAGATTTCAAAAAATCACTTGTATATATATATATATACATATATATATATATATATATATATATATATATATATATATATATATAAACTACCAAATCCCTTTCGCAATTGTCTGCTTCCACCCCAATTATCGTCGTCATTATTGTCTCTTTTTCACCTTTCTTTCTTTGCCTTTGTTTTTCCCCCCCTTCCATTTATCTTTTTTAGCCTACTAACTTAACCCCTCTCTCCTTTTTCACTTCGCCCTTCTGCTCGGTACTGGTTACTTTTTTTTTTTTTTTTTTTTTTTTTTTTTTTACACTGAACTGTGTTACATGAGGAAAAGAAAACTCACAATTGAAGTCTAAACACGAGTTGGTCATTTCATTTCTCTACTTAGAACACGCATTCCTACACACACACACACACACACACGATCGAACATGCCCACCTATTTCTGTAAAAAAAACACCTGTGTCGGCCTTCCTCAAAGATTTTTTTTTTTTTATAGCATCGTGTATTGAAAATTTTATTGTTGAATATTGTAACTAATTTGTATACACACCTATGTACACAATAAAATAGGTAAATTACATTTAAATGGGCGTCTATTTAATCTAAACAATAAACAAAATTAGTAAAATTAGTCTCCTTATGTGAGTGTATGTGTACTGTAATTTTATGTCTTTCTTTAGTTTAATGATATTAAATTTAGTCTTTCACAATGACGTTACAACTAGTTTTATAATCAACTGATCTGTGTGTACATAGGTAGATTGAAATATTGAAAAATATTGTAAAGAAGGACCTATTATACAGATAACTATCATCTATATGACGATATCAGTGCAATGATAATGTCATCTTTTTTTCTGACCTGTTATCTCAATTTCAGTTATATTTCCACCGTTGTGACGTGGCTTCCTTCCGTCTTTTCTATAAATATTTTCATGGCAATTGTTCTAATGAGCTTTCTTCCTTGGTATCTCGAACGCATGAATTTAAGCGTACTACTAGAGTGGCAATTAGGTCTCATCGTTTTAATGTTGAATTAGCTGGATATAACCGTAACTAATAATTTCTGTTCTCGCACATCTCGCCTGTGGAACTATCCTCTGCTTTCTTGCTTCTCGATCATCTACGATTTTCAAAAATCGAAATGCAACGTCAATCGCCATCTTCTGTCTTCCTGAAAGCTGTTCTTTTATTATCCTTTCTCCTCACTAAAGTATTTTCCTTCTCTCTCACTCCTTGTTTGTGGTGAAAAAATGAAAAAAAAGTCGTAGATAAATCTTAAGAAATATACCTTCTGAAACACCCCTACTTTTTTTTTTTTTTTTTTTTTTGTAGTTAGATTTATTTCATTAAATTATAAATAACTTAAACGAAAGTAATTTTTTTTTTTTTTAACGAATTACATTTTGTTCGCATTTCCTCATGCTCTTACGTCGTTCAGCAGATTATCCCAACACGGAATCGGTTCATGTTTTTTTTTTTTTGGGGGGGGGGTTCTTTTTACCAGAAAGCGCTTACAGCAGAACTATAACCACATTCTTGGTTGATAATACTTTATTCAATTCGTTCACAAGAAAAACTTAACTAAATAAACGATTTGAAAGGTACCTTATTCCATCGTGGTCGTACGTACAGATATATATTTATTCAACCGGGTATATTTTTTTTTTTTGCCTGTTTATGAAAGAGGGGATAGGTAGAGTTTCTTTCCAGATGATCGCTCAAACACGAAATCATGTCCCAACCTTTTCTTTGCCCGCATATTTTCCTATCAACGAAAGTTTTTGTTATATAAGAACATTTATATACACGCAAATTCAACATTTCAAATTTTAATTACATACACGTTTTGTTTTGGATTTTTTTTTTTTTATTTTGGGTGCCTTTTTTTTTTTTTTTTTTTCATTCTATTGTGACCTTTTTTCATTTTATTGCGACCTTTTTTCATTTTATTGCGGCCTTTTTCCATTTTATTCTGGCCTTTTATCACATTTTCTCTTTCGAATACCCACTAAAAGCACCTAACTAAATATGGACACGTATACCATATTCTGCGAATTTGCCTTTCATAAACGATACCATAACCAATTCAATCACGGCGGAAATTTATAGCTGTACCGGGGGAGTATATTTGAAGTATAGTAGTTCAGTGACGGTATAAACCTACAGCTAGACCAGCTGTATATTTAAAGTACAGCGATGATAAAAACGATTACAGATTTCAAATCTACAATTGCTTTGCCACCGTTATATTCCAAGTCTTTACCCCTTTGTGTATTCTTTTTTACGTCATATTAAATTATTTACATTACTTACATTGAAGACTATTGTCCTAATCTTTATCGTTATCACAATGTTTCGGTTAATATACTCTTAGGCCTTCATCAAGTGCATGTTGATCCTGGAAACCTTCAGGGAATCTCGAACTGAACCCTTTATTTAATCTACAGGTAGATTGTTCTCGTTTTCGCTGAACTATGGATAACTCGTCTAGTTCTTAGTTAGTACTACTCAGTTATTGCTCGCCTCGTTTCCACTGAGCCCAAGTACACACTACCCGGCATCGAGATTGAACTTACAATCACCATGTCACCAAATTCATGAACCAGTGTATTAATTAGCTTGTTGCCCCGGGGTGGGGGGCACAACGATCGAAATGGCCTAATCTGCATATAAATAATAATAATAATAATAATTCCTCATCTCAGAAATTCAGATAGAAATCATCTTAAATTATTTGACGTCAAAGATTAAGTATTTTTACTGTTACTTTTTAACAATTTCGTTACTATTTAACAACCACCGTTGTAAAAAGTTACGATAAAAATTGTGCAAATTCCTGTTAGGATTTGAGCGATTATGGCTCTCCACGTTTTCTAGTTTTTTGTAGATCTGAGGTATTTTTTTTATCCTTTACTATACTTCGTTGTGTCTGTTCTGTTATCTATTCACACAAAATTAAGTAGGTTACTTGCCGTTTCTACCTGCTTCTCTTGCATTCTATGTCATATGAGTGTTAAATTTTCTATGTCCCCTCTCCTTACTGTGTCCCCTAAATATCAACTGTCTTTTTCTCATTGTAAGTATCATTTTCCTTGTAGTTCCTATTTTCCTTGGAACTTCCTTGTCACTCATATGTTCTGTCCATGACATTTTTAGCATTTGTCGGTGTCTATATCGTTTCAAGTCTCTGAAGAGGTTCTCTAGCATTTACTGCTAGAGAAGAGATATTAAGTAGACGTTCGACACTGTTTTCTTTGTTTCTAACGATATTTTTCTGTCTTAATACATTTTATTGCTAACTAAATAATGATTTTCTTTTTCTTATATCTTCTGTTTTATTATCCTTTGTGTAAAATTGATTCTTTCTTTCTTTCTTAATGTCATTCGCCCTTTTGTTTCTTTCCTCCAAAAATTATGACTGAGAGTATTTCTGGACGGTAAATGACTTCAAACCAGTCTATATTTCTGAGATGAGGTATTGCAACTATTTACATTGTTCGGACTGTTGTTCTCATCTTTATTGCCATATTCACGACGTTTCGGCCGTTTTACGCCCCTGCCTTCTTCACAATAACTTGGAGAGTTGAGTTGCTAAAGGGAAATGACTGAAACTGAGATATCCAAAAAATGGCATGGCACGTGGAATTAGAACATTGTATCCCTGTGGACTAAATAAAGGTTTCGGTTCGAAATTCCAACGTATATCACCTGAAGAAGACCGTACCGTACAACATCCGAAACGCCGTGAATATGACAATGTAAAATAGTGTAGTCATCAAATAACCATGAAGTTTGAGTGCAGTGTTTTAGTAATAGTAGTAGTTGTAGATGATTTAAGATTCTTTGCCACGAAGCATTCTCAGAGCTCCAGCTTGCATACTTTTGTGGCTTATACTCTCCCAGGTGATGTCCTATTATTTTTTTTTCACTCTCCTTGGGCGTTCTGTTGATCACACTACGTTATACTATTCTTGTCCATTTTTTGAAAGAAGCATTTTGGCTTTGTCTGTTGCTAGCAGATGATCGATTCCCTTTTTGTTCTGATTATTTTCAGACTATTGCCCTCATTTTTGTTGTTGTCATCACAACTTTTCGGCCGTTGTGTTTCCCAGCCTTAATTAGGTGTATATCGACCTATAGAGAATTCTGAACTGAACACTTTATTTAATCTCTGGGGTTATACTGTTCTTCCACGGCTCATGTCCAGGGATATCGTCTAGTTCTTATTTTTATTTAGTGCTGCACAATTATTGCTCGCCCATTTCTGTTGGGTGCAAGTAAATACTGCCCGACCCGGAAATTGAACTCGCAATCACTGGTTTACCAAATCCACTAACAATGCTTTAATCCAAGCTACTGTCCCGTAGGTGAGGACAATAGTCCGAATATTAAATAGTGTAAATAATTATAATAATCATCCCAGAAATTCAGATAGATTTTTTTTTCTGGACAGAAAATTACGAGTTTTATCTATGGCATAAATAGTAGGTTAGGCTTTCTCGTCTTGAATAGCAACTAGTCTTAGAGAATGAAAATTGTGAATTGCGATCTTTGGAAAAGGCAACGCGAAATCACTCCGCTATCTTTCCCAAGAAATTAAAAAGGGATATGTGGAGAGCTATGATCGCCTACGTTCGGAAGAGACATAGTATTAAAATAAAAGTGATTTAACCCCCTCTGTTCCCCACAAAACGATTTTTTTTTCAACATTACCTGAAGGATATTGAATATGACAAACCCTTGAGGAAGGGCAGATATGTCGTTATGATTATCCAACAAAAATACAGAAAATAATGTGCTTGAAAATTCTTGGTTTGTTTGTTAGAAAGAATTAAAAAGAAAAAAAAAAGGAAAACTAAAATCTGATGTTTGGTTATTTGGTCAGGTTTTGTGAAGTCACACTGAGAACTTTTCAGTGCTTCCTCATTAAAATGTGTTCTCATTTGAATATTAAAATTATTTCTCTCTCATTTTTATAGCTGTAAAGTTAATAAGGCACAATAAAAAAAAAAAAAAAACATCGAACTGGGACCTCCTTATTCCAACCACTCCATTTATTATATATTCAGGAAATTTCCTTCCACGCCTTCATTTAGGCTACGGGCATTTTTAGGATAAAGTATTTCATTACTGAAAATTATGAAAAAAAATTCTAGCCACTAGTTTTATTGCAACCACCATCACGTCTATTTGAAGCTCAAGTGTATGTATCTTCAGTAACTAGTGCCTCGCCATGGGTTAGCAACTTACTTAACCAGTTCTACTGAGTAGTGAGTTCGATCCTCACTGAGTGCTCCGTACTTGTGTTCCTGTGCCAAACTAGCCCCTGTTAGAAACTGAAATGAGAAATACTACATTTATCTTCTATTTCCTGTTTAGGATTAGATTTCCGGTTCCTTCTAAAGTATTCTCATTCTCGTTCAATCACAGTAACTCCCTTGCGCCTTAGTGACATTAACGCTTTGCTTGGGGTGAATTAATTATAAAAAAGTTACATGAAACTGTGAAACTCTCTCCTAGTTTCTTTCTTTGTTCTTTCATTGTCCCTTCTTCTCACTAAAATCTTCTCTTTCTCTTCCACTCCCAGTAACCCATTACGTGTTAGTGGCATTATAGACGTACTTGGGGACAAAATTATACGGTGAACGCAAAAAAAAAAACCCTTAAGTAATTCAAACACGTTTGGCAGAATAGAATACAGAAATCAATTAGAAATATACGCTTGAAAATGCCATCGTAAATATTCTCTTAAGAAAAATAATTTCACGTGAGGTCCAAGGGAAATAAAACTTCTAACGCTGTTGCTCTTAAGATATAAATATAAATTAAATATCTTCATTTAATTTTATTTTTCATTTTTATTTATTTTATTTTTAGGCTTTTGCCGCACAATGTGTCGATTTTGACTGAAATTTGTGGTATAAATGCGTGTAGACACATGAGTGCTGAAAAGTTCTCAGCCGGATCAGGGGCGATAAAAAATGTTTAGTCATTTATTTGGGAAATGGGCTGGGCCGAGAACTTTTCTGTATTCACCTGTGTCAGTTTTTGTTTTGTTTTTTTGTTTTGTTTTTTTTGTTTTGTTTTTTTTGTTTTGTTTTTTTTGTTTTGTTTTTTTTGTTTTGTTACTTTTGTTTTGTTTGTTATTTTTGTTTGTTATTTTTGTTTGTTATTTTTGTTTGTTATTTTTGTTTGTTATTTTTGTTTGTTATTTTTGTTTTTTTTTGGGGGGGTTGATTTTTTTGTTTGTTTTTTTTTTTGGTTTTTTATGGATGGTAGAGTTAGACCAGTTGTTGTATCTATGTTTGTATCTTTCGTGAGGAGGTTAAAAAAAAATTCCAGCTAAAATTCTTTAGGACCACTCATACTTTTTAGAAAGCTATGGCTCTAATTCTCCTTGCCCATTTTTGACAAGTTCTCGTCCATGACATGCTACAATCGTTGATGAAGAAAGGAGTGTGTGAGTGAGAACCAGCGCAAACGTCTCCTCCATGCACCTTACCTTACTGTGAAACCGCAGTTAGGAGCTAAGTTTCGTAGACAGTCCATTCTATCGTAGTGAGTTCACTACTCTCCATGTAACCCATATTTCGTGACCTTGTGCTCTACCCATAGCTATCTTATCTACCAAAGCAACAACAACTTATTTCTATTTCAATCATGTCGGGTACAAATCGGATACAACAAAGAAATAAAAGCGAATAAATTGATTTCTTTTTTTATTTTGTGCGTGGAAGATGTATAAATTATTTACTTTTTTCAGCCAGAGTGTTGACAAAATACCATAATTACGGTGCACTCAGTGAGAATCGAACTCACTAGCAGTAGTAATAGTCAACCAGACTGGCATTACCAGACACCGAGGTGCACGTAGGTGTGTATAAACTATTGAAAACAAATTTGTCAAAAATAACGCATAAAAACGAGTTGATATGTGCTGTGCGGTTATATATATATATATATATATATATATATATATATATATATATATATATATATTATTAAAAGGGGAAGTAATTTACTAAAACGAAAATGTATAGAAAGTGCTTTAATCGATAAATCATTCACAGTAAATTTACGTCCACGTTCTTAGAACATTTCACCTTTCTTGGCATATCTTCTATCATAATGTGGTATATTTAATAACAAAAGAGATAAAAACACAAAGAAAAGGGAAACTAAATGAAATTGGTACCCAAAACACATTTTATTTTTTTTTAAATTAATTCTAAAATTTCGGTGAACCCTCTCCTTCGTGCGCATGTGTAGTCGCATCAGCGTGAACATCACTTTAAGTCTGGAAGTCCTAAAGGCAAAGCGCATCGCACGAAAACTTTTTCTACCTTGACATTGATTTTCTTTTTTCCTAACACACACACTATATATCTCGAATATTGTGTTCCGCTAAAAAAAAAAAAAAATGAAAATAAACGTCGACTAGGGTATTTCTGAAAGATAGTTTCTCTTTTTCTTTTTTTTTCTTTTTTGTTTGTAAGGAAGCAGTACTTTTGTAATTTAAGTGCTCAATATCAAAAGAGCATTTGATAGTAAATTTAAATTTTCATTTATCTTGTCTTTCCTCAGTTTTGCGTGTATTACATCCAGTCGTCCGAGAACGTAATAAAAATTGTAAGGATGAGCTTTTAATTCGATTTAATTACTCTCTTTCATGTAACAGTGTGTGTATATATATATATTATACACACACACACACACTACCTCTCTCTGCACAGATTTTAAAATGTTACTTTTTGCTCCCCCCCCCCCAAAAAAAAAATAATGTTGGTGGGCTTAAAGGTAACCTTTGTGTTTGCATATAACACTCTAGTCTAGCAGTAACCTGGGGGTTTATAATTTTTGTACACATTGTTGTGCACGTTTTTGGTCCTTGATTTTTGCTGATATGAGAGGCCCGATAAACCGGTTTTGCTGGTTTTAGTTATTTCGTCATTACCATT
The DNA here is from genome assembly GCA_963932145.1 of Acanthosepion lycidas. NCBI lineage: Eukaryota > Metazoa > Mollusca > Cephalopoda > Sepiida > Sepiidae > Acanthosepion > Acanthosepion lycidas. Next base: position 55,079,943 of record OZ010572.1, on the reverse strand, counting down.
TTACGGTAATACGTAGTTTTTTTTTGTTTTTTTTTTGTTCTTGTTTCTTTTTAGTTATGAATTGCGTTTATAATATGTCCGCTTCCCATAGATAAATAAAAACAAAAATTTACATTATTATCAGGTTTTATTTAAATTCAAATCGTAAGCCTTTTTTTTTATTTTTTTTTATTTTTTTTTTATTTATTTATTTTTTTTTTAGAAATAAGGAGTTTCTTCTGTACCCACTTTCTGTATACAAAATCCCCAAAACTACACGATCCGTTATTTCATTTACTTGTTTGTTTTTTTTTTTTTGTTTTTTTTTTTGTTTTTTTTGTTTTTTTTTAAATAAAGGAATATTTCCCTTTCATCTGAGTGCGGTTCCACATTTTCCCACTTACCCGTTTGCGCACACTCTCACGTTTTTTTTCTCTCTCACACACACACAATTTCAACGTTATATACTCACGGCTGCTAATTACTCCTTGTCTATCTCACTCCTCCACTTGCATACATAGACAATTTAGAATTATCTACAATACATATATCCCAAACTATTTCAAATATATACAAACTTAAAAGAAAATAGAAAACACCGCCACGCAGTGTCTCTCGCCCCAAATTGCTTACTTTGTTTCTCTTTTTTATTCATATAAGTAATTTTTTTTACATATACGCCCAGTGTCTTTTATGCTCATACACCGAATCTCTAAAAGTTTGAGACAAATATTTTTTTCGATATACTTCAGCAGTCATAAAACAAATAAACCAAACATATTCCATTTTTTTTTTTTTTTTTTTTTTTTTGTTAGATAAACGAGATAAAGACAAAACAAAGTGTCATATGTTTTTATGCCTCACTTTAGTTCTCAGATGCGCGAACAACATGCTTTACTTCGCCTCTTTAACCACAATTTCAAATATCCCTCCACCGCGCAATTAAGTCTCCCACACGTAGCCTTTAAATTGTATACAGGCCATGCGTGTATGTATAAATTTAAAAGGCAACAGTCTATACAGTTTTGTCATTTTAAGACAGAGCGACAATTCCCTACTCTTCCCCGGCCAATATTTGCACACGTACCGGCATTGAATTATACAGGTAATAAGAAATCCAGTGAAAATATTGATATATAGATAAGTGCAGTGAGTGTGGGGTATATGCATAAAGGATCGGTGCAATTGGAGATAAACCAATTGAGGTTGTTTGTGCTGTTATAGAGAGGGAAAATATAGGAAACTAAAACAAAATATTCTCGTTGTGTGTGTGTTTTGAAAAGGTGATTTTATTGGTCGATTTCTTCTTTTTCATTTTTTCATTCCTACACACACACACACACACACACTTTTACTTCGTGCACGGATCATCTTCATTTGTATTTTTCGACTTGGGAATTTACCGGACTTCATATCACAACTGTATTTTCTCTCGATCCTGATTTGGGAGTGAACGAGATAAAGAAGAGATATTTTCCTCAAAGCCTCAGAAGTTTAAGCTTATCATTCTCCCCACACACCACTCGCTTATTCATTCATAGGTTTGCATTGCAATTGCATCTCAGTAGAAACCACTTGACATTTTTTATTTTTTTAAAGCAAGGACATTTTCTTTTCCAAACAGTGTAACTGTATGAACGCGCTGCTGTGTGCGTAGGTATAACACTGAAGACTATGAAAAGAGGATGATTTGCGACAGTTAAGAATGAAGGAGAATCGGGTGTTCTTTTTTTTTTTTTTTCTTTAATATATTACATTCAAAGGAGAATAGCGTGATAAAAAAATGAATGTACTTTCATTTCGTCTACTTAAAATACCCTTTCAAGTACTTATATATATATATATATATATATATATATATATATATATAGTTTGATTAAAAAGAAGCGATAAGGTCGATCTATCTGAATTTATTTAATATTATTCCAATTTTTGGATTATTGTTGATTATTGTGCTCGAAGTTCGGCATAAACTATCAGAAGTTCATATTTTGTTATTTTTGTTTGAGTACTTTCGACTATCGCAGTCATTATCAAGAACCAATGTGGTGTCTGTGTGGTAGTTAAATTTCCTTTGTCTACATTCTGGTATACTTTGGGAATATATATATATATATATATATATATATATATATATATATATATATATATATATATATATCTTTGCAGTCAGCTAACTGTTTGACTAAAGACCAGTGGGATTCGCGACACATAAGATTCTTTTTTTCTTTTTTTTCTTTTTTTGTATCAATTTTTTAAAACTAAAATTCAGCTCGTCACATGAGGGAAGATAGTTATGTCCAATTTGTTTGAAAAGTAGGTGTTTGACTGATATTTTTTTGCTGAATGAAATTAAAATAGGTAAAAACTTTTTTACAATCTCTCTCTCGTCTATTTATGGAATATCTTGAAAATTTTAATCCTTTTTTTCTCTTTTCTTTTTTTTTTTTTTTAAAACATCCCGCTTCATACTCTAAAGGGAAAAAGTCTTCCAAATAAAGTACCACAGACCTTCATACGCAAAATTTAACGCACGTGTATGTATGCATGCATGCATGCATGCGTGTATATATATATATATATATATATATATATATATATATATATATATAGTTAAGTAACGAAAATCTTGGTAATCCGGTGAAATAAATTATTACAAATGGAGCCTTAAAGTGGTCTGTTTTTCTTTAAATTATATATATATATATATATATATATATATATATATATATATATATATATATATATATAATTATTTATTTTTAAAGAAAAAAAAAAAATAAAAAAATTTTTTTTTTTTTTTCTTTAAAAATAAATAATTATATCTGCTCTACTTTGTATTGAGCACTCTTTTAAGAATAGTAATTGTTGGTTATTGGAATTCATTCCATATACACCAATCATATACTTGTATATATATATATATATATATATAGTTTCTGTATTTTGGTCATGTCATAGGTTAGGTATCTTTAGCTGGTATTCTATTCGTGTGTTTTGTCTTTAAAAACATATCAAGTATCTATACATTACCTGTTCAGATAAAATAGAGATGGTATTATGGATACTAGTGCTTAACAGAATTAAGGGCATATCATGTACACTGGTCAGTACTAAAATGGGTGATCGCTGAGGAGTATCAGGTGCTGTAAACTACAAAGATTTCCTCATATCGGCAAAATGTTGACGTTAGCAATTCTGAAACAGCAGGAGTATTCACGAAACTCAGATTTCCGTTTGGAATAACTCAACAAATTTTATTCACGGCAGTATAATTCCAAATCATTTCCTCATCAATTAAAAGTTTGTGTGGGCAACCCCCATCCTTGCTGGGTTAAAAACAGAATTTTGCAATTTGGACATTACATTTGTTTTAGCACGTTTTTGGCATTGTAAGTTGTGCATTGAAAATCTGGTAAATAGGACTGTCAGTGCCCAGAAACGATTTCAAGCGTTACTGACAAAATAAAGCTAATATGTGTATAACATAAAATCAATATTAACAATATTTTCACCGTAAAGTGTTGCAAATAATTTACTTTAAAATTTGTGGGATTACCCAACTTTTTCTGCCATGAGTCTTCTCTTAACGCTCGCTAGGTGGCGTTGTATAAAGTAGCATATAAAAATCAACACATGCGCTCTCTCTCTCAAAACACATGATTCCGTAAGGGGATGTTTCTTGGTCCCCAGTATACCACGTCGCATACAATACAATATTATTATAATAAATAAGTACCTCTACCCAACGCAGGAAAATGTCTCTTCAACAAACCTAATGCATCTAATCTCTGGTGATGCTGATATGATCTGAACACATCACTACAACAAAACGTCATCCCATTACCAATGCAGTAAAAACCAGATAAAACTGGTTCTTGTTGAGAATTAAGGTACGTGTTAAAAACAGAATAAGGCTTCTTAATGATTCCAGCATATGAAGCATTAGGTTGATTCATTAGTAATTTCTATTTTCAGTAAGAAATTGTTATATCTTGAAAAGTAAAGTTGGCAAAGAAAAACGGAAATTATTTATTTTTAAATCGTTTCATCGCTAAGACTCAAGCGGGACTGGGATTAGAAAAATAAAATCCTTAAGGGGGCGAGAACAAGATAGAAAATAACGATTGACATAGCATTTAAATTTTTGAAGATTAACGTTTACTAGGAAGCAATAAACGGAAAGAGTTCCACAAGCAAGAGGTGCAAGAAAAGAAACTTATTATAGAACATACGGTTATATCTCGCCAATTCAACTGTAAAATGATGAAATCTAACGGCCGATCTAGTATTGCGCTTAAATTCATAAAGCTGAGGTACCAAAGACGAAAGATTATCAGAACAATTGCCATGAAAATATTTATAGAAAATGTGAGAGGGAAGCTACGTTACGGGAAAGTGACTGAACCCGAGATACCAAGTCAGGACCGATAACATTGCAGATTCTTCATTGCATTTTATCAAGAATTTGTAAATAAATAGCAGAAGCATCAGAGCAGACGTGACAGTAATAGTCAATATTTTCTCCTTAAATTGCTGAGACTTAATAATCATATAAAAACATTTCGTTACCATCACCCTTGATCTTATGCTCAGTCCTCCCATGAACGTGTTTTTGTTAATACAAGCACGAACAAAAAAAAATGTGTACTTTAAAATTATTAGGTAACGAGTGACCTTTGTTTTGTAACGTTATACTTAAATTTATAAGATGTTTAAAAAGCAGCATTTCTTTGAATTCTATAAAAGAAATTTTTAAGATTGCCACGCAAATCTGATGAAAACATTTCACGTTCTTGACCTTATCATGGTTCAGTCATTATAGCAATGGTAATACTAAACGAAATTTTTCTGTCTCTTAATACTCTGCTTAGCTTTTGGACTGCATATTTGGCCATCCCAATACGTTTTCAGATCTCATTGTCGCACTTTCCGTTCCCTGTTAGAACACTTCCAGATGTTTATATTTCTGTACTTGTTTGATTTTAGTACGTGATATCTGTCCTCCTGTATAGCAACGAATGCTGGACAATCTCTTAAAAGATGAAGAAAAGACTTGAAACAACAGAAATTTAGTTGTACAGAAAGATGCTGAGGATAAAATGAACCGAATATGTGAACAACAAAGTTTTGGAGAAAATGGAAACAAAAAGGAAACATACTTAACATCAGGAAGAGGTAGTTGGATTTTTGGGGTGGTACGCAATAAAGAAGGGCTAAGTAAACCTGATACTCACAGGATAGATTGAGAAAGCAGCTTGTAACATACTTGATGAGCTTCAGCAAATGAATGGTAGAACAGGGTTTGGGAGAAATAACAAAAAGACAAAATTTATTAAGGGCTACAAGAAACAGGAGGATAATAGGCTACGTCGTGAAGGGACACGGAACATAAAAGAAGAATATTAAAACGGAAAATCTTTTTCCAAATGGGATCCTTTTTCCAGCTGTTTTCCTTTGCCCCCAAAACTAAAAGACGGATAACTGATGTAAAGTAATTGAATCAGCAAATTTAGTATTTGTCTTTTATTAGTATCTGTCTCTATTTCTGAAATGAGGTATTATGTACACTATTTACATTATTCCGACTATTGTCCTCCGGCCTTTTTCAGGTGGTTGGAATGTCGAACTGAAACCTTTATTTCGCTCACTGGTGTAGATTGTTCTAGTTCCACGTGCCATGTCTAATGCATATCAGTTATCTCCTTTTAATTCCCCTCTCCAAGTTCTCCACCGCCTTAAGCAGGTATTGAACTCACACTCTTTGGGTGTCCTTAAGGACACATGGCACAGTGGATAAAGGTGTTAGTTAGATCCAGTGACAGGACCCAAAGAGTGGAGAACTTGGAGAGTGGAATTAACAGGAGATAACGGATAACTGACATCCATTAGACATGGCACGTGGAACTAGAGCAATCTGCACCAGTGAGCGAAATAAAGGGTTCAGTTCGACATTCCAACCACCTGAAGAAGGCCGGGGCATACAACGGCCGAAACGTTGTAATAAATATGGCGACAAAGATGAGGGCAATTGTCTTTTATTAGTTTTAGAATCACAAAACTACACTGCAAACGATTGTTTATTGTTCTGAAATTTATTTGCAACGACTTGTATGCATTTGTGTTCGTACGGCATGATTATTTGAATGTAATTTTTTAATGTATGTATATCTTTTTTATATAGAGGTTTATATATATATATATATATATATAGAGAGAGAGAGAGAGTTCTTGACGTTGCTTAGTTTAAACTTCGCACAAGGTCCGAAGTATGAAGCACATAATGAGGATCGATCTTGCTCTTCATTGTCCATCCGTACTCGCCTAACCATTACATCAGGCGAGATGCCTGAATAATGTATGTAAGTGTAAATATATGTATGGCGTTTGTATTAGTTTATGCTTTTATATGTACATAGATGATAAAATTAGTCGATACTAGGGTTGGTCAATAAGCCCGTAGCCTGACACACATTATCCGAATTTTGAGCTGGAATTTTAATTGTATAATATTTGATACATAATATTGATATTTACCGCTGAATTAAGTGCATTGACAAAGATTATGTTAAAAAAATGCATGTGCAAAATAAGTGTTCTTTTTTTATTATTATTATTATTATTATGAGGCCACGGACCTATTAATTTACTTACGCATATGCGTATTATGTAAGAGTTACCAACTTGGCAAATGATAGTATTGACGAAGTATTAGATTTCTGGTCGTGCTTGTTAACCTTGCACTTATGCATCTGGGAAAGGCATGAATTCACAGCTCCCTGCGCTCTTTCCCATCACTAGCTATCGTTAAATCTTCCGTCACTGGTACAATGCCACAATGATTGTTCTCGAATGAGTGAGCACTTGATCATACCATGCTCTCACAACTATTTTACGTACATAGAGTAGCAGCAATGAAAAGCCGTTACCTCCGTAGTCGACATTGACAGCGACTTAATCATTTATTTATGCATTTGTCTGAATTTGCCAGTTTGCTTACAATCATACGGATTGGAATCATTTCAAAAGCGACAAAGCGTTAAATTAGTTCAAACTGAAGAAAAACGTTTTATTCTATCACCGCTTCGCCATTTTGTCATGTCAGCCAAAATATTAGATAATTCTTTGTGCATTAAAAAATATATTTTGTTTAACAAATATTTCCAATTTCATTTTATTTTATCTTCGTAAATCGACATATTGAAACTTAATGACATTTTTGCATTAATATCATTAGACTAATCTTTTGATTTTTCAATTGTTGTAATTATAACGTTCGTGTAGTGTAAAGCCGTTGAACATTTTATGTCTATGTAAGATTCTTCATTTAAAATGAAAAATGTAATCAAGGGGACTAGTTTTGTTCATGTCAGTGAATTTGATATTGTTATGGCAAGTGTGTATTCAATCGAAAATAAATGTCATTTTTACACGAAACTTTTGATTGGTTTCTTTAAAAATGTCTGAGAACAGAGTCGGCGAAAGTTATTTTATTAAGCGTCTCTCTTTAGGTTTAGAGTTTTAGAAAGCGAAGCTCTATTCAGTTATGACTGAGACTGTTCTTTACACGCTGACCACAAAGTGGTTGGAACGGAGACATGAATTTCCATCCGAAAATTTCTTAGCATAAGCCTACTTCTTTTAAAAAACAAGTATTTCTTCTAAAAGTTTTTTTTTTTTTTTTTTTTTTTTTTTTCAAGGCTAATATTTAATTTCTTGTACAATAAAATCCTTCTGTCACTGTTATCATCATGGTTATTGCCATTTGTCTCATTACAATAATATGAGGCTTAAAACAGCTGTTTTAAAACATTTTCATCGCTTATTTGTTTGCCGAACTACAAGAGATAATTTGATAAGATTCTTGCGGGATATCCGCAAATGTGTCGGTTAAAAATCTACAAAACATTTCCTTTTTTTCTAATTTTTCCTTTTATTTCCTGAATTGTCTATTTCAGGTCTCATTCGAAATTACTTAATAATCTCTTAGACAATATCAGCAACTGCTGTGGCATTCTGTTGAGAAAAACGCGTGTTTGTTAGGTTTTGTTTATAAAAAATAATAATTTGGATTAAATTTAGAATAAGCGGATTAATAAACTTCTCGTTGAATTCTGAGGTTAAAATACGTTTAAACGGGTGTAAATATATGCAGCAATATTTTAAACATCTCTTTACTTTTTCGTTTTTATTTATGACTTTATAAAGTATTTTGATTATTGATCTTTCGTATTTATGATCGATTATTACTTTAGATACATTTATAGCTCCTGTTATATCATTTCTACCATTGATTACTATGAATGTATTTTTTTATTGTAAATTATCAGATTCATTATTAATCATATTGATTTATTATTATGGTGGGGGAGGATCTTTACACAAGAGATTTTCAATGGTTGACTTGGGGCCAAGAGACAGCAAATATCTTGAAGTCTACAACATTCGCATCAGTATTTTTGCAGCCAGCAACATTGTTGTATTGTAGTTTGTATCGTTTGAATTATTTTACAACGGATTTCAGTTTCTTACGATCTTTTCACAATGTTCTTTTGAGGCCAGTGCCTCAATACTTCTGGACATTATATTCTTCGTATTTCGCAACTCTCAGACAAGTTATTTTTTTAATACTTGTTTTTGTACAATTATTATTTCTTTGTTATTCTTATTATTTTATATAATTTCTTGAATATTAAAACTGTTAATAGTTCTTTGTTAGCAGCTTGTATTAATAATTAATATTTGTAATAATGTTTACCTTTCTACAATCTTTATTGATTCTCATATATAATATCAAATTATCCATTAACTTAGAATACGAAAGAAGCTACCCTATTATGTTTATCCAGTACGCCAGATGCGGATATGACAGAGGCTGAACGTTATTGCTCATAACGTGCTATTTTTGTTATAAACTGTAGCTGAGTGGCAGTCTGGCAAAATGTTGCATGTCATGAAATTTCATTTGAAGGAAATATATGTCATTTGATTTTTTTATTGCGGATAAAATTACACACACTAACATTCATCCATGCATGCTAACCGTTTACGGAGGCCAAACCATGGATGTGAGCACAGTTAGGCAGTGGATAATGCGTTTCCGCAAGAGTGATATCTATGTATATGACAACCCACATTCTAAATGTGGTCAAAAATGTATAAGCAATAATGCTGACGATGTCAGGAAATAGTGTTACTTTCGCTGTCTAATGTACTCTCTGTATTTGTTGGAATTTCTGAGCTCTTCGTTTCGGCCTGCCTACTCTGAGCTCTTCGTTTCGGCCTGCCTACTCTGAGCTCTTCGTTGCGCGTTTTCCTACAGTCGCCATTAAGTAATCATTAATTGGCGATTTTATCAGTTCATTGCTACAATTGTTACCTTATGTCAGACTAAGCTAAGCTTAATAAATTCTTTACTATTAGAAGTAACATATAAAATATTCGTTATGTGTAGTTGAACGAAATTTTATTACCATCGAATGACATTGCGAGCGAATTAAAGACGCGTAGAAACAACTGGACAGAAGTCAGAACTAAGTTCAATGGAGGATTGACGCTGATGGTCTAAAGAGGCAAAAAGGCCATAGTAATAATAATAATAATAATAATAATCTCACAAGGCTTGTCAACCCAGGGTATGGTTTTCAGGTACTTCCCCCAACGGTGTCGCACGCTAAAATAGCCTTCCAAGAAATCATTTTGTCAAATTGACCATGGAGAGATTCGAACTCTGTTCGCAACGCTAACTATATAACCGCTCGCCTACATACCCAGACTGTTCGTGAGCCATCGATACTTGTACTTGCACAAAGTCAGAAGCTTTGAGCTTACCTTGTTCAACTACTGATCACGCCAGATAATGTGCTCTCTCCCAGAAACTGTAACTAAGGTCTGTCCTGTATGGTTACAGGATAAACTGCAGTCTAACTTTCTTGGTGTTAAAGAAGCATATGCCGGAGCAGATGTCTGCAACAGATTATCTACTACCTTAGTAGATTGTAATTTTCCGAGCTTGGTTGATGTCTACTGTTACTAGTACTATTAATGATACTTTCCTAACAAACTATTCCACTCCAGATAGTTTGGAATTTAAAAGAAAAAAAAAGAAAGATTCACTTAAAAATGAAAGGCTCTTATTCATTCATTGAATTGATCTTTTTAGCATGTTGTCTTGATGGATGGAAATCGAATTGACAATGAATTCATATGAATATGAAAATAAATTACGTTTCATTCGTCCATTAAATTGTATTTTCGTTATTTTCTTGCAAAATGCATTCGCCGCCTTCTCGGCGCAACTTGTGAAGGTCGAAGTTTTAAAGAAACTCATTATATAAGCAATGCGCTGTGGTTTCTTAAGTCAGTTGGTAAGTGGAACGGTCACACAGACACGAACGCACAGCGACAGCTGAGTTAGGTCTCGCTGCTGTACTCGGACCAGCTTGCTTGGTTTACTTTTCATTACAAGCTTCACACACACACACATACGGACAATGCATTAAACAAAGTTAATTTATAGACGCACGCACAATACATCACACAAATATGATAAAAAAAATAATAAAAATTATAGATGCGCATACATAGACACATGAAACATTATGAACATATGCTCACAATACATTGAATACACATATAATACAAAATAAATCCTATCGGCGATTTATACACACGCAATACGTACACATAGACATATATATGCACACAATGCATTAGACATAGCTACAATACAAAATAAAGCAATTTATAGACGCTTTAGATGCACCCATACAATACGAAATATTGACATACGCTAGCATAAAACAAAGTGTAATCGCAAACAATACATTCATTATCTCAACAGACTCGCGATACCTAAGGTTTAAAATGAATTAAAAAAAAATTTGAAGCTTTTTAGTTTCAATTTCAAACTAATAGATTACATTTCATATTTCCAATAAGCAAAAAAAAAAAAATACTTTGCAGCATTTCAAAATTAATTTAAATTGATTAGGAGTTCTCGTTTTGAAATTGTTGATTTTAGCGCCATTTTTAGCCATCTTTCATCACAATGTAATTCTCTTTATTATACAATCTTATATCTTTATAAAAAATAAAATATACTTCTCTGAAACTTTATTTGAGGAATATTAGCTGATTTAAAGTTTAATTAATCTGATTTCAAACAAATATTACTTTTAGTTTCAAATATGCATTTTTGAACACGTCAGTAACTGTTTATTTAAGGTGTTGACAGTTTGACTGACAAATGGAAGTTTAACTATTTTTTTTTCTACGGTGGACATATTTGTAAAATTTACTTGAGGAATATAACCCGAGCGCTTTTTTTATATTTTTAACTACCCAGTAATCTTAAAAAATTATGAAAATATTCTCCGTGATGTTTTATTTAATTTAATTTTAGGTACTTTGGCTTTAAATTTGCTATAGTTATCACTCTTATTTTTGGATAATGTCGTGTATGGACGTTCCTATTTCCAAAAATCGACACGTTTATAGTATACACAGACAAAAAACCAATTCAAAATTCTTTTGAAAATATTGGTGTTCGATGAATTGTAGGAAGCTTTTCCATTTATGATTAATAAATATATTTTTTTATTTTATTTAATAACAATATCACCTAACCGGGACAAAATAATACAGAACTTTAAACGATTTAAAACTTTATAGACTACTCTAATTAAAATTGCAAAAAAGTGAAAACAATTCTTGTAAAAATTAATTATTCATCCAATTTTTTTCTTCAGACAATAGTGCCCGTAAAACATTTTATACATAAAAGAAATTAAAACTTTTTGTAATTAATGTCTTAGCTTTCATTGCATTTTATCTTCAGTAACTGGTGGTTTTGTTTTAAAAAAATAAATTAATGATTTAATTGTCCAAGGAGCTCTGCTTTTAACTAATATAAACATTAAACGGCACAAAATTTAATTTCTCGGAATTTCATAAAATGAAATAATTGGGTGGTAACAAATGTTCATTAAATTCCGGCAATTATTTGATTTTTGAAAAAATTTCCAAATCTTGGTGTTTTTCACCGCAAAGAAAGAAGCTAAAACCTCCTATACTGGTTGTTGCCCAATCACGGAAAAAAAAGGGGGGGGGGTAACCAAAATTTCGAGCGTTCTAAAAAGGATCAAAAATATAATTTAAATAATCAAAAAATACTTTAGTCTTTCCTTTTAATAACAATGATTTTGACGATAAAATTTTGTTTTTATTCAGTTTGGTGAATTTTAACTAAAATCTTAATGTTCTAAAAAGGATTAAAAATATAATTTAATAATCAAAAAATTAAAAAATACTTTGGTCTTCCTCTTAATAATAAAGATTTTGATAAAACTTTGGAAATTACTTCATCATGGTATGCTAATTTTTTAGTAAATCAGTGGAGGTACCTACATTAGACACGCATACAATGCCAAAAAACAAACTTTATAAACGCGCACATCGAAAAACACATGCAATACGTAATAAAAGAATTTATAGACACACACACGTGTTACAAACAAGCACTATCTTTTGACAGTTGCATAGACACAAAGATTTGAGAAGCATAATTTATATAAGTGGTCAGTTATGACGTCGTGTTCTGCTCAGTATCGAAACAATCAATTCCAATAAAAAAAGAAAGACTATGACCGACGTATTATGCGCATGTCTTGTAAGTTACCCCCAAAAACACACACACACACTTTACAGGTGTATACATACAGTAGGTTAAAAGTTATCTTTCTTTTTACTTAAAAACACAGACTGGAGATTTTTCTTTCGTTTCTCGTATGAAAACACACACACAGCCTAAGTAAAGGAATTTATTTAACTGTACTTTCACTAGAATGGAATATGACACAATAAAGCTAAGTTTCAAATGGGGGTCCCCACACAGACATGGAATTAGGTGCAAAAATTACCGAAGCTTCTTCAGCATTCATTTTATTCCTAACCCTCTCCGGTACGGGAGGTACCGTCTGTACAGATGTCTCCGCCTTCAGGGGTGGGGGTCTTCGGCGCTTTAGACTTAATTTTAACAGCGATAGGGCTCTGTTTAAAAAGTGTATTAGAGTATAGATGCGCAAAATACTTGCACACACATTCAGAAAGGATATTTTTTTTCCACTCAGAAACAAACTTTGGCCTTGTTTGGCACAAAGCCTCGTTTATAGAGCACATATGACACAGACGACCTATAGATCGGCCGGTCATAGATACAAGCTTTCCTCCTTTTGTTTTTCAGCGAAAGTTACTTTTTTTTTTAAACTTGCTAAAATGAATTTCATAAGCTACATACATGCATATACACACACGTTCTGTACTAAAGTAATTCGTATATACACGCATGTACAAACATCGAAGATGTGTTCAGGCAAGATAATAGGAAAGGAGAATGAGAGAAGGAGATCGTTTTAATAAAGAAACTCTTCACTTTATTTTCCGTTGACATATATATTTCTGTACAAACCTGACAATAATTTAAATAAGAGAAAGAAAGAGATATTGAATGACTTGAATTCTTTTTTTTAATTCTAGAAAAGTATATGTTCTTTATTGAATAAGTTTCAGAGATGTGCGAAATATTCGGAAAGACCTCAACACATTTATTTGATCAATTTGTTCAAATTCAATACAATTTTGGGTAGTACCGTTTTCAACTTTTCTTTCTTCGAGAATTTTTTTTCTGTCTGTATTTCTGTGGTGATGAGTTATATCATTATTTACATTCAGGCTAATGTCCTCATCTTTGTTGCTATTATTATCACATCGGTTCGATTGTTTTGCTCTCCCACCTCCTTTAGGTGTCTGAAGGTTATCCTAATTGACAGAAATCTGAAGAAGACCAAGAGATACAACAGCCTAAATGTTGTGAAAATAAAAATTAGGACAATAATGCAAATGTAAACAAGTTCTTTTTTTTTTTTTTTTTTTTTGTTGTAGTTGTTCTGTTTTTTTTTCCTTAATTTTTTACACTTCAGATTATTTTTTAGTATTTAAAGTCGAATCTGAAGATGAATTGTTAATTATCTTCTGAGCATTTTTGGCTTTCATAACTTTTTTTTATCAAAGAATATATTATGTTGAGAAGGTTGATTTCAGTGCCTGTAAGTATATATTTGGTTTCTTGAGGCAGTTTTGTGTCTTTGTTTCATTAGGTAGCATATCGTTAATTTTTTTGTTTTTTGTTCTGTTTCGTTTTGTTTTTTGTTTCGTTTTGTTTTTTGTTTCGTTTTGTTTTTTGTTTCGTTTTGTTTTTTGTTTCGTTTTGTTTTTCGTTTTGTTTTTCGTTTTGTTTTTCGTTTTGTTTTTCGTTTTGTTTTTCGTTTTGTTTTTCGTTTTGTTTTTCGTTTTCTGTTTTTCTGTTTTTTGTTTTTTGTTTTTTGTTTTGTTTTTTGTTTTGTTTTTTGTTTTGTTTTTTGTTTTGTTTTTTGTTTTGTTTTTTGTTTTGTTTTTTGTTTTGTTTTTTGTTCTGTTTTGTTTTTTGTTTTGTTTTTTGTTCTGTTTTTTCGTTCTGTTTTATTTTGTTTTGTTTTTTTTGTTCTGTTTTATTTTGTTTTTTTGTTCTGTTTTATTTTGTTTTTTTGTTCTGTTTTATTTTGTTTTTTTTGTTCTGTTTTATTTTGTTTTTTTTTGTTCTGTTTTATTTTGTTTTTTTTGTTCTGTTTTATTTTGTTTTTTTTGTTCTGTTTTATTTTTTTGTTGTTCTGTTTTGTTTTTTTTGTTCTGTTTTATTTATTTTTTTTTTGTTCTGTTTTATTTTGTTTTTTTTTTGTTCTGTTTTATTTTGTTTTTTTTTTGTTCTGTTTTATTTTGTTTTTTTTTTTGTTCTGTTTTATTTTGTTTTTGTTCTGTTTTGTTTTTGTTCTGTTTTGTTTTTGTTCTGTTTTGTTTTTGTTCTGTTTTGTTTTTGTTCTGTTTTGTTTTTGTTCTGTTTTGTTTTTGTTCTGTTTTGTTTTTGTTCTGTTTTGTTTTTGTTCTGTTTTGTTTTTGTTCTGTTTTGTTTTTGTTCTGTTTTGTTTTTGTTCTGTTTTGTTTTTGTTCTGTTTTGTTTTTGTTCTGTTTTGTTTTTGTTCTGTTTTGTTTTTGTTTTGTTTTTTGTTTTGTTTTTGTTTTTTTTTTTGTTTTGTTTTTTTTTTTTTTTTTTTTTTTTTTGTTTTTTTTTTTTTTTTTTTTTGTTTTGTTTTTGTTTTTTGTTCTGTTTTTGTTTTTTTTGTTCTGTTTTTGTTTTTTTTTTAAATATATCTGCAACCAAACTTGTATAAATTCTTGCTTGTGGAACTCTCTTCCAGCTTCTTGCTATTCGGTCAACCTTGATCTTCAAAAATTTAAATGCAATGTCAATCGTCTTAATTCCCGTACTTTATTTTTTTTTCTCCTTAATAATATTTTCTTTTTCTCATTCTTTCACACTTAGCAATCCTTTGCATCTTAGTGGCTTTATTGCCTGGCTTGGGGTGAAATGAGTTTTTAAAAAAAAATGTAGGTTTCCTCATTTGACTGTTAAACTAGCTAGATGTAACTGTATGGGTTCTTTTTCTTTTTTTTCTTTTTTTTTTTTTTTTTTGTCCCTGGAACTCTATCCCTATTTATTGATTCCCAGTCACTTAGGAAATTCCAAAATTTAAATGCACCATCAACTTGCCATATTTTGTCTCTCTGAATTCTGTTCTTTTATTGTCCTTTTCTCTCAGCCCAAATACACCCAACATACAGATAATGTTGGTAATGAAAATATTTATAATAAACCTTAAATCGTATGAATATAGATGTTTCTTTTTGAATTATCAATAAGGTAAAAATCTGATTCTGCATCAAACTCAACCTCATACATTTGTTTAGACTTTATAATCTTTCTCTAATGAACAAATACAAATTTCAGTCTTATGACCATATCATTTTGAAACACTGGTTCCCATACAATTATCAAAGTAGTCTAGCCTGGTCAGTACCTAGATGGGTGACCATTTGGGAATACCAGATGCTGTAAACTTGGATGTGTGGGATGGATAATGGCTCAGAATTGTTAATGTGAGAGCTGAACTCCAATTCCAGTTGGGTTTGTTATAATCACTTACGTGCAAATTACCTCAGGGAAAAGTATGAATCCACCTCTTATCCCACCATAAATGGGTTAATAATTAAGAGTTGTATCACTAAATCATTGCTATCTCTCAAAAAAAAAAAAGATAAATTTTGGTAATCTAAAAATACTTTCTGGCTTTAAATAACTTGCAAAGGGGTTGATAAGCCATAAAAAAGACGAATGAATGAATCAAAAAATGCCAGGAACAGCCAATAAGAATGAAACCTTGCTTGTATTGACGCTGGGGAGTCAGCATTCCTAAATATATTATTGGCCTTTCAGTAAAATGAAAGGAGGTAACTGTATGAATTAATATGCAACAGTTACACTTAAAATAAACATTACAGCCAAAATTAGTGAATGTGTGCACATATAAGTAAGGCATGTTTGCATGTAGAATTACTAACATGTGCATATGTGCACCATACAGGTACTGTTGTAGGTGTGTTCTCTGGTCTGCTTCAATGTTATTTTTCCTTTTACAATGTAAATAATGTATTCGTGTATAATATACAATTACCCCCTACTTGTCAATAACTTGTTTATTCAAACTAAGACTATATTATTCACTTTGAGGTAACAAAGTGAACTATATTTTATGAATAGGTTTCGTGAGGGTAGAATCAGCTAGCAATATATATATATACATATATATATGTAGTTCACTGCTACTAACAAGCAGAATTTGTTTTTGATGATGATGACCGTGTTGGCTGAAACTAGTCGAGGTACCTAACAAAAATAATAAAAACAAAAGAATATTGGTATACAACCCAGTGTGTCGGAAGATTTTAATTTTTTTATTTTTTATTGTTCAAAACATATATACACACACACATTTTTTATAGATATATATGTTGGATTGTCACAGACATTACACGATATTGTGGATGATCTTACTGGGTGAAATGTATGGATGGTTGTAGCCTTGACTATTATGATAAATCACAAAAGTATTATAGAAATTGCCTTAAAAGTTGTTTGTACATAGCACTGATGAACCTTTGCAGGATGGTTATGTTTGATGATAAGGCAACCCCATCATGTATGTGTAGTGTGTTTATATATATATATATATATATATATCTATATATATATATATATATATATATATATATATATATGGCTGTTATACTTGTATTTTCTACCAGTATGTTGCGAATGGAGTTTAGGTTTCCGTATATGTTTAAATCAGTCCTAATTGAGCTATGGTTGGTAAGTGTAATGTGAGTTGTCAAGATAGGTATGTAGTGGTGTGACCAATATAATTATTTGTAAGTTTGAACACAGTTCCTTAAGGGCCATTGTTTCTCAAAAGTAATATTGGTTCTCTGTAATTTTGAATTTGCAGGTGTGTTATTGTTGATAAAGTTTGCTGTTTTAATTTTTTTTTGTAGTAGATAACTAATTTAATTTTCTTGTTCCAGTCAACTGGCGTTGTGTATTTCTTTGATATTTCTAAAAGAAAACTTGTCTTGCTTATAATTAACATGTATTTGGGTTTTATAGAAGATGTTAATAATATTGTTTTTATCTGGAAGTTCAGTATTGCTATTAGTTACTCTAGAAAGAAATAGTCTAACCTGGTGGTTGACATAGTTAGGAAATATATATATATATGTGTGTGTGTGTGTGTGTGCACTTGTATGCTTGTATATACATGTGTACCTGGGTGTGTAAATGTATTGGTTTATACACATATAATATTGAGTTATTTACATATAATACACACAATCCTGTGTCTATATGATTCATAACACATTCTTCGAATATTCTAAGTTGTCAGGGATGTTTTCCTGGCTTAATTAAAGGTTTCAAGTTTTTCAGTATTGCTCTTTCCTAAGATTGTGTTCAAGTACTAGCTCTCATCTTGGTGGTTGTATGCTGCATATTCTTTAAACATCGTTTTTTTAGCAGTTTTCTGTTTTGCTGTTTTTCTTCTATTTTCTTGAGAGGTTGTTTGCTTTAAATTATATGCCAGATCATTGAAAACAATTCATAATTTAAGCAAAAACAAAGCTATCAGAATATTGCCAAAACAATTTATACACCTGTTCAACAGAAAAAAAAAAATACTTACTCAGCCTTGAGGATGGCATTGCTGCAGCTTTTGAAACAACTGCATTCTCAGGTTCATATTTGGTCATCATGCACATTAAGGTCACTTTCAGTGAGCCTTTGGTATTGTCTAGCCATTGCTTCGTCTCCCTTTCAATGATGCCTCAAAATTTAGTACTTGAGTGGGTCCAAAATCAAAAGGGCTTAGAGGTCATATGTTGAGTGGCATGATCAGAAAATTCCAGCCATTTCTGGGTCATGTGGGTTATTTGGGAGGGAGCAATGTCTTGTTGGAACCCTCAAGGTTAACTCTTCAATCCAGAGCTTGTAGAAGTCTAAGAACATGATAGAATCCTTGTTGCTTACAATATCTAAGACCATCATAGACAATTTGAACTTGGTGTGCATTATTGCAGGCATCCCCATTCACCTGCCTACTTTCTCAAGGTCAGCTATCGCTGAATCTGTGCGCTTCCATGTTAATGCTCTTGATACATCTGAAAAAAGAAATGGAAACCGTTAAAATTTTGTGTTTGCTGCAGTAGATTGGTTTTCCAATAGGAGTAGATAGGTTTGGTCATCGCCCGGTTCACACTCCTCCTCTGATCTTTTGAACAGTCGTAGAGGTTTATCTTTTGTTTACTTTTTTAGGACTGGGTTGAAACACTTTCTAGATATTTAAATTTTTGTACTTGCTTGATTTTTGACGTCTTCAACTTGTAATTAACATCTTCGGTTCTTTTTGCTGACAACTATGCATTGTCTTCTTAAAATTGATGGTTAGTCCTTTCTTCTCACTTTCCTTTACTACCTTCTGTAGGAGTTTCCATATTTGCCTTTCTCTGTTTGCTATCAACATACCTAATGTTAAGATTGTGGATACAAATAATGAATCCTGGTATGACATCTCATTCTCTCAGAATCACCTCACTGTAAAGGTTGAATAAGTCCACTTAGAAAATACGTCTTTGTCGTATTCCCCTTTCTATTCTTGTATATTTACTGAATTCATTTTCTATCTATATTCAGGCAATTTGCTCCCAGTCTAAGTTCTGCATTATTCTAATATCCTTCTCAAATATATCAAGCTTATCTAAGTTCTTTGTAGTATACTTTATCAAACACTTTTGCATATTGCAGTTGTGCTACTGTTAACAGTATGGGATAGTGGTATATATTTTTATATACAAGAACATAATTGGGGAAAATGTATGACAAAGTGGAAAAAGTATTTTTGTGAAATGTTTCGGCATTTAGGACTTCATCAGACTTAATTTTTTATATTGGTGCATCTACACATGCAAACAGATGAGGGATGCCAGGAATTTAAAATTTTTTTTTTTAACCTAGCCAATTTCATTTAGATTCTTTTTCTTTCCATCACTTTTGTTAGTAGATATCCCACACTGGGATAATAGGAGTTCTGCCAGGAATGGTGAAATGTTGTAAGAGCCAGGGTGCAAATTTACTGTAAATGACCTCGTGATCAAGGCACTTGCTAGACATAGTGAATTTTCTCCTTTGATTTAAGAAAAAAAAAAAAAATCATAGCATCCCTTGTTTGTGCATATGTGTAGTCAAACCAATATAAAAAGAAATTTAGTCTGAAGTCCTAAAGGGCGAAATGCATCACAAGAAAACTTTTTCTACTTTGTCATACATTTTTTCGTAGTAAGTAATGCTACTTTTATCAGTGTTGAAAGTAGAATTGGTTAACTGAGTTGAAATTCTATCTTCATCTATTGTGTTCATTTTTGCATAAATGCCTTTGGTAATTTCAGGAATTCATCTTTTCTCTTCCCAAATGTGTAATTTTAATATTTATTTCTCCATTTATTCAAATATAAAAATACACATACTGGTTAAGTGGTTACATTTTAATTGCAGAAAAAGAAATTGTTTCTGTTTAACATCTGCTCTGTTCATATATAAAATGAAAATGTATGTATGTATGTATGTATCTGTGCTATATATTCAAGAGAGGAATACATTATTATATAGATATATTCCATCATGCAGAGACTAAACATATGAGATGTTTTCAAAGGTCTTTTCATTGGCAGCTTTGGTTTTTGCTTTTTCTTTTCTTTACATTACCTGCAAAGCTGTATTTACTCATGAAGACATCAATTATCAAGAATAAGTACAAAGCTATTACTTATAATAAGGGAATTGAAATAGAAAATTTTTGAACAAATTTTCAAAGTTGAATAAATTCTATATTATTATTCAATAAAAATATTGATAATTAATAAGCCTACTAAGTACAAATTATAAACCAAAAACTTATAATGTATAAAAAATTATGCTTACAATAATTAAACCTTGTTAATGTCAAGTATTTTGAATTCCATAAAAAATTCTGTTATTTCTATATAAATTTCTATTGAATTCCATACTAAATTCTGTTATTTCTATAAATTTAAGATATTAAATATGTTAATATCTTAGAAATAAACAAATAGGAGTGATGGGTTTTTTTGGGGGGTGGGGGGTAGTCATTTACAAATGTAGAATATTGGTTAGCTTGTCATCTAACAAAAATAGTGTTGAGGAGATAGAAGCAACACTGGTCCCATTTTCTCCAAGGCCAGACCCCAGAAATCCTGTTCACAGCACCATGTAGAATATTGGTTAGCTTGCCAGTGGTCTGACATACAAGTTGGCTAGTGTAGCCAAAAGCCACCTCACTTGAGTCATTTCATGAAGAAATATATGGGTGAATAAAGACTACTCTTGCAAATGTATTGGGCAGGTCCATTCTAGCAAAATGGACCAACCTAACTGGTGTATTAGGTACTCTCCTATAAAATGAGCTAAAATCAGCTGGCTTGCTTTACAAGGAAATAGAAGGCAGCAGCCATGTTGGCAGGTAAGTCATTTGACTTCTACAACAAATTACTTCAGTACAGTACAATAAGAATTTAAAATTTTTCTTTTTTCATTTATATTGGAAGAGAATATCTGTTTTGCCGTATCACAGCTCATCAGTGTGGCTAGACATCTGATTACCTCATCTGGGATTGAAACCTGATTTGGCATCAGTCAGAGATTTCACCCCTGAGCTATCAGTGCCTGGTAGAGAGGATGGCGAATTTTTATGTACCTATTCTCTGAATAAACATGCCAATGACCGAGAGGGCTCAATTCATGGAAGAGCTTTGTAGTATTAGCAGTAGTAATCATTGTTTACAAATTCCCATTTTCTCTCCAGAGTGCTTGACCAAAATTAAATTTTCTAGTGGCATATATACTGTCATCTACAGACAGACTGTTTTGATGCATCACAGCTCATCAGTGTGGCTAAACATCCTATTGCTTCAAGCCAGAATCGAAACCCGACTGATTTGGCATACTTATTCTGCCAGTCATACTATCTTAATTCTTGGCTATTGACAATTTCTTCTACTTGATTTTCAATGTGAAGCATACAGGTTATCAAACTTTGCTAAATAAATTTAGGTAAAAAAAAAATATTTACCAAATTTGTTGGTTATTCATTGACTCGGCATTGCCTACCAACAGAAATATTTACTTTATTAATGTAATAAATGACAAGGGCTATGCTACGAAGTATATTATTTTATTTATTAATGTTCACCCAATACAAGACCCAAGAGCCTCTCAAGGTAGAAGGTTACTGGGTGGAGTTGTATTAGTGTAAGAAAGGGCAAGAAGTCAAGTTCTTGGAGCTATGCAGGAAAGACAACAGCTATTTCTAGACTTGAAGAGGTCAAGATTTAATTACTGAATAATGTTAATGGGGATGTTAGAAATATAGAGTTGGATTAGACTTTAGAAGGAACCAGAAACCTAATCCTAAACAGGAAACAAGGGATAAACTTCTACTCCTCTATTCACCCCAAGCAAGGTAATAATGCCACTAAGATGCAAGGGACTACTAGGAGTGAAGAAGAATAAGAAGACTTTAGAAGGAACCAGAAACCCAGTCCTAAACAGTGAAAAAGGGATAGACATCTTCTCCTGTTCAAAAGACCAGGTGTAGTAAATTCAGTGAGCAGCAGTAAGAAAAAACAAAAACCTTGCCTATAAATACATTCAAATGCAGCCAATGTTAAGATACAACCATAGTTATTGTCTCATTTTTCATTTAATCTCTGCTTCCAGAAATATTAAGTTTCTGTAGAAAATGAGTTGATTTTTTTTTACCCTATCTAAAGTTGTTCAAATATGATATTAATTTCAGAGTATATTATGTAAAAATCAACAAATGAATAAAAAATAAAATCCTTGATTAAAAATATTTATCTGAAATCTTTAATTCCTGATTCTATTTAAAAGAATAAAAAAGTTTTGACATACTTGTTTAATAAAAAATATTCTTGATACATATTACATCAAAGTTCTTTTGTAAGTAAAGAATATTGAATAAAATAAACGATGAAAAATCTAAATGGCAAGAGAATGGTAATTTCTGCAGACATACCAGGTAGAAAACTGTTTTTATCAGAATTATCGAAGATATAGAATTTTTAAAAACCACAGGAGTAATTTCTTGATTTTTTTTTCTCTCCAGAATCTATCTTAAATATCTAAGTCTACCATTTTCCATTCTTAGAATATTGCTGTCTCATATTGTCTGATGCTCCTGCTATTTATTTAGACATTCTTGATAAAATCCAAAGAATCAGCAATATTATAGGTCCTGATCTGGTGGCTCGGCTTCAGTCACTTTTCCACCACCATAAAGTTACCTCTCTGTGCCTTTTCTACAAATACTTTCATGGTAATTGTTTGTATAAGCTCTTCACTATGCTTACCTAGACTGAATTTAAGCATATTGCTAAACTGGTGATGAGGGCCAATCAATCTACAGTTGAGTCAACTAGATGTAACCATAAGTTCTATGTTGACAGTTTCTTTTCTCGTACTTCTCACTTGTCGAACTTCCTTCTGTCTCCATGCTTTCCAGCTAATTTTAATCTTCAAAAATTTAAATGCAATGTCAATTGCCATTTATTGTCCTTCTGATTACTCTTCTTTTGTTCTCACTCCTTAGTAATGTTTCTGTTTTCTAATTCTTCCATATCCAGTAACCCCTTCTCTCTTAGTGGCTTTGTTTCAGTGAACTTGATTTAAAAAAAAAGAAAAAAACAAACTTCCATGCTTCTAAATGTTTTACTATCTTTTTCTCTTCTTTCAATTGCAGAATCAAATGTCCAAGAAACAGTCACTTGTAATCAATATGAATTTTTCTATATTTTTGTTTCTTTGATTTCTCAAAAATGTCCTTAAATTCTTATTTCTGTGATATTAGCAATGTTAAACAGCATTTGAAAATAAAATCTTTCAGTATAATATTCTTTGACTTGTTTAAAGGAAGTATTCATCAGCATCCATTTGAAACTCCTCTATCAACTTATTGTTTTTTCATTACAACTCACAGGTTGCTATTCTACAACTCTTAAGTAAACAGCAGGATATGGAATTGGAATGAAAGCAGCAATGGCACCTAACCTAGAGCCATTATTAAAATCCAGGATATGGAATTAATAAATACTAAATGCTCCAGATACCTCAGAATGTGGATCAATTATAACATTTAGCATAGAAAATAAGGAAATTGAAGATAGAATAGCCTGTACTAGGAGTAGTTTTGCCCAACACCACAAGTTGCTACAAGATGATTAGCCTAAAAATTCTAGTCAAGTTCTTAAATAGCCTAGTCAGATCAAGATTTTCATGTGGATGTCATGCATGGTGCCAAACCTGTTTGGAAATTGGTAAAGTATCAAATGTATAGAACTGCTATCTCAGATCAATGATTAAAAATGGCTCTGAGCAAATGGAGCCTATAGGTCTTGGCAAGGACCATACTTCTTTGAACCTCTTGGGTTAATTGTTCATGATTCTGAAGAACAAAGAAGTTTACTAAATAACAGAAACCACATCACTTGGGCTTTCAAAAGCAGTAACAAAGTGGATAGCACATGTAGCTCAAAGAGAAAATAATGACGTAATCAATATGACACTCCACACTATTTCAAACAAAAAGTTAGGAAGGAAGGAAGTCCCCTCATCAATACTGAAAAGAGCAAAAACAGACTTGAGAAATCTGTTTTTCTAAAAATTGTTTTAAGAGAAAGATTTTATAAATTTCAATCAAAACTTGAACTGGCTGCTCTGTCAATGAAAGCTGAATGTTTCCTCATAAGGAAACAGCTAATATGCCCATTCCTTCATTAGGTGTTATGCTTGGATGGTGATATTTTTCTGATTCACGATTGACTTGGCAGAAGAATTCCTGCAGTAGCCTGTCATTTCATTCTGCAGTAAACTGCTTGTCAATCAAGGTTAGAGGATCCAATCTGTCCTGCTATTTCATCCATAGTTGGGGGGAGAAGAGATAGATTCATGCCTTTCCCAAGGGTAAATAAATGTAACATACTCAATTGGAATTCAAACATGGTTCTCCAATTTCTCATTCAGATCTATTATCCATCACATGCACCCACACATTTTGAAGTGGTAATCCATCTAGATGTTAACCAGGCTCAACCTTGCTTAACTGATGAGAAGCAGTGATATGGTTGTAAGCAATATTACCATTAGCATAGAGGATGTGTATTTAAATTGTAATAGAAGTAGATATTTTTTTCTAGATCCATGCTAATGAAATAACAGTCAAAGAACAAGTTGCAATAAAAAGCAATGATGGTAAGATGAAAGAAATAAAAATTAAAAATAGATAAAATATTTACTTCATGTTGCCCATAAGGATAACAAAGCAACTTTAAAATCAAAGGAAACTTTGTTGCACATATCAAACTCCTCATCATCCATCAGATCAACCAACTGAGATCATAGTGTCATTGCGAACTCCATGATTCATTTTTTTTTTTTTTTCGGCTCAATAGTATGTGTTTTGCCAGTGCTACATATGAGTGTTTTCTTTCTCTTTGACTGGTTGCCAACTACAGAGGGTTTCGTCTACTCTATTATTTAACCCATAGTTGTGAGGAGGAGAGATGGATTCCCAAAGGTGAATGTAATGATCTTGACTAGAATTCTAACTTTGTTCACTGATTTCTTGTTTTGACCCATTACCCATCGTATCACCTGCACATCTTAATAAAATAAAATTCTATCAAGTTTTATCTTCAGGAAATTAAAATATTCATTTAATTTTTCAGGACAGTACAATGATGTATAACAATAATAAAAAAATTCTTTTTAAAAAAACAATATACCAAAAGTATACTTGGCCTGAAGGTTGTTTCCTGGATTAAAAAAGGAATGAGTTCAATTTGTTTTTTCAAGAGGCGCATTTTCATTAGTAAGACTTTTAATTTC
This sequence comes from Acanthosepion lycidas, assembly GCA_963932145.1. NCBI lineage: Eukaryota > Metazoa > Mollusca > Cephalopoda > Sepiida > Sepiidae > Acanthosepion > Acanthosepion lycidas. The sequence goes on along the minus strand of OZ010572.1, from coordinate 55,054,508 downwards.
TAGTCCAATAGGAATTAATTTAACTTTCAGAAAAAAGAGGATGACCATCATGAATAATTTTGGTCAATGTTTTTGGTTCTTGTGAGAACAATAGCTCTTGAAGTTAGCAACTGACTTGATATGCTTATTCCCAATGTGGTAAATTTATTTGTTTTGTTCAGGGCTTGGCCTGTTTTGTAATGCCTGTTCAGCTTGCTTGTGGGCTTTCATGTGATATGTGAGATTGGAATGCAGGTTTTCTCACACACCCTGCATGTTAAGTGATTTCTAGTATAGTAGTGATCATAATTTGTGAGAGGTCTACAAATATCTCTTTCTTGTGGCATTGGAAAGACTTACTCTACCACATTCATCAAATGTAAATTGCTGGATTAGTGATTTCCTCTTTCCAAACTGCACACTTGACATTTGCCAAACTCATTGCATGTTCCTGGAAGATCTTAGTGCTTTCTTGAATTGTATGCCTCACAGTGAATGTCTGCCTAGTCAAGCCTGTAGCAATGAATGTGCATTTTGATACTGATTACATTGGCTTTTTTTTTTTTTTTTTTAGGACTAGGGTGTCTGGTGTGTAGTTTATCCAGTGATACCAAGAATCAATCTTAAACAGTTGGTGGAATCTCTCCAGAGCATCTAAATATGTGTGTTACATGACCCATGTTGCACAAGAGTACAGCAGGCATGTCAGTGCACAGATATTGTAGACTTCACTATTTAAATCATTTCTAAAACTAAACTCTCTCTATTAGAGTTGCAAAAGCATCAGTTCTCTACTTCACGTAAGCAGATATTTTACTGTCAAGAGTGCAGTGTCTGTTTATAGTGATACCAAGGTATCGGAATTTGTCACCCACTTTCATTTGATGACCATGCACTAATATTGAACAGGTTGGGTCATGGCCACTGTTTTGTCCAGGCTGATAGTAAGGCTGAAAGCATTAAAGAAACAGGTAAGTTTATTCATCAAAACCCGCATTTTCTGTTCTGCTTGGGTGAACAAGTCAGTTATCAACATACAGAATGTCTTGGACAAGAGTATGTCTTAGATTTAGCAGAGAAGTTTTGGATATTAAACAGTTTACCAGTTGTATGATATCAAATATATATACTCTGATCACAATCCTTAAAGGCATGGAGAAGAACAATAGAAAAGAAAACAATGTAGGTGTTACATGCTCACCTTCCTTGTAACCATTTCATATCTTGATGAGAAGTTACATATCAAACATATTTCATTAAAAAGAACCAACAAGGTCTGTCTAATTTTTTATTATATTTTTCCAATTTTTGTATAAGGTGTTGTGTATTGGGATCAAAATTGTGTATAAACTATCTGAAGTTTGTTGTGTTGTGGTTTTCTTCAAGTACATCATTTGACCATCTCAGTCATTTTCAAGAACCAATATGGAGTCTTGGGTGGGGGGAGGCAGAATTTGTTTGTCTACATCCTGGTATTCTTTAGAAATTTGAAAGTTTGAAATAATTTAAGGTGTAACAGTTATTGGGAGTGAGATTGTGCCAAAAAGTTTTTTTGTTTTTTTTTTTAATATATATGCATATGTTAAATATATATATACACACACACATACACTTGAAGATACTTATACACACACACACACACACTTCTGAAATAATCAGATAATCAGGGTGCACATTCTCATCCCAAAGTTAGTCATGTGATGTTTTATTTTATTTTCATTCTCTAGTATTGAATAATGTAGTGATAGGAAATTTTTATGAATATTGACTATAATACACACACATTATATATATATAATGTTTTTTTTACTTTTTGAACCATGACAAGATAAATAGATATAGACAGTATTTTGCACTTTTAAAAAGTGAATTTATAGAAACAAATTTGTCACTGGTTATACATTAAGAAAATTTTTTGTATTTTATTAAAATAAGTGCCTTTGATGTATTTTAATCTTCAGTTATTGGTCTGATTCAAATAATAAATTCTGTCTCTATGTATATGTCACTTTTATGTGTGTGTGTGTGTGTGTGTGTGTATATATATATATATTTATTTATTTTAAAGAGAGAAAATGCTGCAACAGTCTTGATTATAATGTGGATTTTTTTATTTTATTCTATACATTTTACTACATGTTTCAGGTCTTGTGACCTTCATCAGGCAAAGAATGGTTATTTTCCACATATTTAAAGGAATTAATTTTTTCTTCCAATGTTAAGTCTTTTAACTATTGTCTTTTGTGTGTAGTAGTAGTAGTAGTCTGTATCCATCTTTGGCCTGTCCAAGATCGATTCAGATAAAGATTTTTAAAACAATGTTACTGTTTTATATTGTGAAAAATACTTTTCTTAGCAGGTGTTTGCTATTTGTCAATTTAATTTAAAAACAAATAATAATCAAGTGACTCTTGAATCAGATTTTTTTTCTCATATCTGATCAAAATTTATATTTACAAGTCTGTAACAGCTGAAATATGGATGACCCAAAATGATAAAACCTGATATTAGCCACAATTGTAAAAGTATATTAGCAACATAAAATCACTGTGATATAATGGCAATATTTCATGATAATACACAATTAACAAGTGAGACAATGACACCATAACCAAGAAAACTAATGCTCTGCTGTGCTTCTCTGTAATGAGCAAGAGAAGACCAATTAATTTTGTGCTTTTTTCCAGTGATTAAAGACTTTAGCTTGAATAATGAATCAAGTTGAGAATTTAAAAGAGGATTCAAAATCAAAAGGAATTTTTAAACAGCTCACTCTTTTTATAAAATTCATTAATTATATATTCTCTTTTCTTAAATCCCGCCTCCACTCTTTAAATGTACTGATAAAGAAGGGAGTTATGGGAGACGATGAGGTGGAGGATAAAACTTGTTTAAGTTGAATATTTTTGTCACCAGATGCAGCTCTTGTTTTTGGTAAATGAGTTGATTAAATGATTCTTTGCAAATGTTTAATTTTTTTGTGGAGTAACTTTGTAAATTTCAATAATTACTAAGATCTTAAATTTATTTTCATTTAACCATGACAAAAATTAAAGGCAACAACATTAAGGAATTCATACATTTTTGTGAATTTTGCCATTCCTTTTCTTTCTCTTCCCTAACATTTGTCCTTTTCTTCTTTCTCTTTTCTTCTTTCTCTTTTCTTCTTTCTCTTTTCTTCTTTCTCTTTTCTTCTTTCTCTTTTCTTCTTTCTCTTTTCTTCTTTCTCTTTTTCTCTTTTTCTTTTTCTCTTTTTCTTTTTCTCTTTTTCTTTTTCTCTTTTTCTTTTTCTCTTTTTCTTTTTCTCTTTTTCTTTTTCTCTTTTTCTTTTTCTCTTTTTCTTTTTCTCTTCTTTCTTTTTTCACTTTTCTTTTTCTCTTTCTTTTTTCTCTTTCTTTTTCTTTCTTTTTCTCTTTTTTCTCTTCTTTCTTTTTTCTCTTCTTTCTTTTTTCTCTTCTTTCTTTTTTCTCTTCTTTCTTTTTTCCCTTCTTTCTTTTTTCCCTTCTTTCTTTTTTCTCTTCTTTCTTTTTTCTCTTCTTTCTTTTTTCTCTTCTTTCTTTTTTCTCTTCTTTCTTTTTTCTCTTCTCTTCTTTTTTCTCTTCTCTTCTTTTTTCTCTTCTCTTCTTTTTTCTCTTCTCTTCTTTTTTCTCTTCTCTTCTTTTTTCTCTTCTCTTTTTTCTTTTTTCTCTTCTCTTCTTTTTTCTTTTTTCTCTTCTCTTCTTTTTTCTCTTCTCTTTCTCTTTTCTTTTTTCTCTTCTCTTCTTTTTTCTCTTCTCTTTCTCTTTTCTTTTTTCTCTTCTCTTCTTTCTCTTTTCTTTTTTCTCTTCTCTTCTTTCTCTTTTCTTTTTTCTCTTCTCTTCTTTCTCTTTTCTTTTTTCTCTTCTCTTCTTTCTCTTTTCTTTTTTCTCTTCTCTTTCTCTTTTCTTTTTTCTCTTCTCTTCTTTCTCTTTTCTTTTTCTCTTCTCTTCTTTCTCTTTTCTTTTTCTCTTCTCTTCTTTCTCTTTTCTTTTTCTCTTCTCTTCTTTCTCTTTTCTTTTTCTCTTCTCTTCTTTCTCTTTTCTTTTTCTCTTCTCTTCTTTCTCTTTTCTTTTTCTCTTCTCTTCTTTCTCTTTTCTTTTTCTCTTCTCTTCTTTCTCTTTTCTTTTTCTCTTCTCTTCTTTCTCTTTTCTTTTCTTCTTTCTCTTCTCGTCTTTCTCTTTTCGTCTTTCTCTTTTCTTTTTTCTCTTTTCTTTCTTTCTCTTTTCTTTTTTCTCTTTTCTTTCTTCTTTCTCTTTTCTTCTCTTCTCCTTTTTCTCTTCTCTTTTTTCTCTTCTCTTTTTTCTCTTCTCTTTTCGCTTTTCTTTTTCTTTTCTTTCTCTTTTCTTTCTTTCCTTCATTTTTTTGTTCTTTCTCTTTCTCTCACACTTTGTTCATTCTCTCTTTTCATGTTTTTGTCTTTTTACTTTGTCAAGTTCAATTCACTCTGTTAATCTATTATGTGAAAATTGAAAATTCACACTGATTTTTACATAGATTTGCTTGTTTTTTCCACATTTTCAGCTTCATTTTTACTCTTCAGAGAATGTTTTTATTCAATATTTTACAATTTTTTTCCTGATTTTTGATTTTACATCTATGATTCCTAAATCTAAAAATAAATTAATGAAAATGATTTCATGTTGCTGCCTTTACTCAATTTTATATAGAATACCTTTGGGCTTTATTAAAAAAAAAAAAAAATGTTAAATACGCATGATCTAGGATTGTTATCTTTCTTACCTAACATGTCTATTCACACACACACACACACACAGATATATATATATATATATATATATATATATATATATAATTTGTACCTTATCTGCTGCAGGGCTTCTTTTAGAGCAAAATCATCAGATTCATTATTTATTTTCATCCCTCCCGTTCTCACATAGATTTTTGTAACAGGCATATGTTCAGAGATAATATCATTGATTACATTTACAATTATTTCATGGTATATGAGGCCTACATGACATGTGAGATGCTCCGTATTGTAGTGAGTTGTAATTTGTAGGATTAGGCAAATTTTTATCAGAAGAAAAAGACCTGAGAATTTTCCCTTGTCACCCTTTCTTTTAACTATTTATATCTATAAAAAAAAAAAAGTGTTTATATATAGGTTAGAGATCATTAAATTGGTACATGCTACAAACTTGAAACAGTATTTTTTTTTTTTTTTTTTTCATGAAAAGTATTTTACAAGCTCCATGGAAATGTGTTAAAACTATTATCTATTTTAGTATTGTCATATACTAAGCTTTGTAAATTAAACAGTCACAGTTTTAAGATACCTATGAGGATTGGTACATACACATTGGTGTTCATAGGTATGGTATATAACATTTAGTCTGGCACAAAGTCACAACTACAAAATGCACAATGAAAATCATACACATGACATAATTTATCTTCTCCAAAGGTCAGGGGTTCATCTTGATGCAATTTCAGGTGTTCTTTTATTGGATATCTCTCGGACATGACTGATCAGTTGTAACCTGTGTTTCTTAATATCAAGACATATAGTATTGGATGTTGTTATTTTTTGTTTCCTTTTGTCATTTCTTGATAGCATTATTTTCTCTTGCATTATGTTTTTGATTGGGATCAACCATAATATTAGGTTGGTGCAAAAATAATGACGTAATAATGTCGTTATTTGACGTTAAAAATACGTCAAAAAACGACATTATTACGTCATTATTTTTGCACCAACCTAATATAAGTGATGGTGGCATGTGGTATTTCTGTAAGTCACATTTTTGTTTACATTTTTATGCTTAGTTGATTTTTATGTGGATTATGCTTCACTTGATGTAAATGCTCACACTTAGTTTTGAGAAACTATGAAATTTTGCCATTAGTTTTGAACATTAATCCTTGTACTCTGGATAAATTTTATATACCATGAAAATACATTTCATAGTAATATGGTTTTGTTGAAGAAAGAAGAACTTTTTATATAATTCTTTTTCTATGTCCCTTCAGGATGTGGGCAATCATGACTCTCTACAACTTCCTGTCCTTTGTAGCTCTTAGTAAGGTTTGTCGTTTTGATATTGCCCCTAATCCATTTTTTACTAACCATTTATACAATCTCATTAGGCAGGTTGCTCATTGCTTTCATCTTGTCTTCAATATGCCCTGTAAGTGTCAAGTTTTCCAAGCCCTCTTTCTTCATGTAATTTCAACAATCTCTTTCTGATGCTAAGTGTTTTTGTTTACATTTTCTCTAAAACTAATGTACCAGCATTTAACAGAGGAATTAATTTGGAATTTTATAAACCGATTTTCATTTTATTCACATTTTTATGGTTTCTCGTTTTCTTAGACTATCTTTTGTCCCATAACAATTCTTCTTTATGTGCTATGTCTACTCAAAACGTAGCTGATCATGGCTCTCCACAATTTCCTGTCCTTTGTTATTTCTCTTAATTCTTGTTCCACCATCCATTTAATCATGCTCTCCAAATATGTTATGCATTGTTTTCCCCTGTCCCTCTTGCCTTCAATCTGTCTTGTGAGTATCAGATTCTCCAAGCCCTTCTTCCGCTTTAAGTGTTTTAGAAATTCTAACTGCCTCTTCCTGATGTTAAGTACAAGTTTTCTTTTTGTTTCCATTTTCTCTAAAACTTTGTTGTAGCTCACATGTTCAGTCATTGGTATTCTATGCAACCTTCTGTAGAACCACTTTTCTTTTCTTTTTCTGTAGAACCACTTTTCTTTTCTTTTTCTGTAGAACCACTTTTCTTTTCTTTTTCTGTAGAACCACTTTTCTTTTCTTTTTCTGTAGAACCACTTTTCTTTTCTTTTTCTGTAGAACCACTTTTCTTTTCTTTTTCTGTAGAACCACTTTTCTTTTCTTTTTCTGTAGAACCACTTTTCTTTTGACCAATCAGAATGTAGTTTCCAAGTAGTGGAGTTGTCATCTCAAAGTTTTTAAACTTTTCAGTTATCACACACACACACACACATACATACATATATATATATATATATATATATATATATATATATATATATATACCCACACACATAGTGACTGAAAAGTAATTCCCTATTTTATATACGAGTGGCCAGCCAGGAGTCTTGACTTAACACCCTGTGACTATTTTCTTTGGGGTTGGTTAAAGGAGCAAGTCTACTATACCAAACCAAGACTTTGGAAGAACTTGAAGGGCAAATACAAGAAATATTGTCTTCCATACCACAAGAGTTCCTGTTGAAATCAGTTGACATGATTTATGGATGGTTCAAGAACTGATGGTGAAATTTGGTGCTCATATCAAATTTTAAATAAAACCTCATGCTAAACACTTTTCTCTCATATCCATTTCTTGTAAAAATTATAGTTAATAAATAAATGTTAAGTATTTTGAAATGGGGGTTACTTTACAATCACTCTGTATATGAGAAAATTATATATATTTTTATATATCAAGAACAAAATTGGGGAAAAAAATATATGACAAAGTGGAAAAAGTTTTCTTATGACATTGGTTGTTTACTGTAATGAGACTGACGACAACTTCGACATAAAAAAAATGCTACTCTGGTCAAAGGAGAAAACAATTCACTATGACTAATATTTCTAGAGTGCCTTGATTGCAAGATCATCCACAATGAATTTGTACCCTGGCTCTCTCAACATTTCACCATTCCTGGTGGCTCTTCTATTATCACAGTGTTGGATATCAAAAAGAATTTAAATGAAATCAAGATAAAAAAAAAATAAACTTTAAAATTCCCAGCATCCCTCATTTATGTGCATATGCATCAACATAAATTTAGTCCAGTAAAGTCATAAAGGATGAAACAAGTCACAAAAAAACATTTTCCACATACATACATATATATATATATATATATATATATATATATATAATGAAATGGACAAAGTCTGACAGTTATTTTAAGATATTTTTTATGTTTATACATTCTTTTCTATAGATACAAGTATTTAAGTAAATGCTCTGTTTATAATAAACAGTATTAACGACTTTTACCAGCCTGAACATCCAAGAAATTTTTATAGAAAATATGTGTCCTCTGACAGGAATCGAACCTGTATCCTATATGGAACAGTCATATAGCCTTGACATGCTTTACCGATTAAGCCACAGACGTGTTTTGGTTAGCAGGGTCGATTTTACTGTTTTTAAACTACAATTCTCCATGATTTTCTCTCGTACATTCATATCTGCTCGATGTGTATAAACATAAAAAATGTCTTAAAATATATATATATATATATATATATATATATCTGTATGTATGTATATACTAAAAAATTGTTAGAATGAAATCAGTTTTCCTTTTAAGTAAAAAATATAACTAATATATACAGAAAATAAGATTATTTTTATTTTATTTATTTATTTTTTTTTTTCAGTAAATAGATAACGTAATATTTTATTTTTCGTGGATTTGAGTAGTGTATCGAGTCTGTAACCTGGTATGACATTATTACCTGGAATCTAAACTGAAATTTTCACTGCTCAATCTGTTCAATATTCAGTACTGAATTAAGGGAAGAGATTATGTTAAAAAAAATGAGTCATTATTATGTTAAATTACTTTTTTGTTTCATTATTATGCTTCAGACACATTGATGTATCTCCATATGTCATTTAAAAATATTTTATTCATGTCTTGTAAGAAGAACTCATCTATAAATTCAGTTATTTTATTGTATTTCAATTGATCACACATTTATAATTGTAATTATTGATGCTTTCTCTTGCATGTATTAATATTGATTAGAGGGTGGGTCAAGGTCCTGATAAGTATACTACCTCCCACACACACATGCCAAAAATTACATTCATCTTTTAAACCAAAGTAGATGCCATATTTATGATAATGTGCTTGACAACACTCTTTTTCTCAGTCTCTTTCTCTCTCTCTTGCTTAGGTTAATGTCTTTGTATTTTCTAACAGGTTTTGATGCTCCTTGAATAGTCTTGATCATTGCAGTATTTCCACTTGATATTTTTAAGTTGTTTGATCCCTAACATAGCTTAACAGTGAGTGATGTCCATCTGATTAGTGTTGTGTGGCGGGGTTAGATGGTGTGATGTGTTGGCAAGCAGTGGCCTGTCAGTAATGCCATGAATATGCATGGCTGATTGTTGTCAAACGTGCACCTGGGCAATCACAAATGGCTCAACACAGGAAGCATGGCATTTACTTTTGTCTACCTATGAACACACATGACACCAGTCTGCTGTATTTGGATTTTTGGTGGACATTTCATGGGTGGCACTGTTTTAAAGGCAGAGGAAGGTGAAGAGGGAAACATTTTGGTCATGAATACACATATGTATATATGTATACATAAGCATATAATTGTGTACATACTCTGATTGTGTGTGTTGTATATATTGTTTTATAAGGTGTGTTTGCTTCAATTTTATGATTTAAGTTATACATAAAATATTCAATATTTATTCTTTTGATGTAGACGTGTATCTTGTATATTTTTCTTACGGTTGTACGTACAAACATGTATTTATGTACTTCTAAAATTACATATAAAAACAAGTGCTTGCAAACACACACATATGAGTATTCCTGTATAAAATTTATATATTTACATAAATATGATCTCTTCACGACTCTGTTTATAATTGATAAGTTGTAATTTTGACACCTTTGTTTTTAAACATACCTGCATTATTTTAATTTCCATTGAAGAGATGACCTCACTATTGTTCAAAAATAAAAACTTGATACATTTTTCCTGTTATATTTGTTCACCTTTCTTATCTTTCTGTAACTAATTTTATATGTAACTCACATAAGTTGGGTAGTTATACATATTCTTAAAATGAGGCTTTCGTATCTGCTAACAAGGGTATTTTCCAAAATATATGGGGTAGATGTGAAGGAAGCTCAAAATTAACCTTAGATATTAGAGAATATACTAAATCTATTAGGTTGGTGCAAAAATAATGGCGTAATAATGTCGTCTTTTGACATATTTTTTAACGTCAAAAAACGACATTATTACGCCATTATTTTTGCACCAACCTAATACCTCCCCTATAAATGCAGTGAATCAGTGTTCAGGGAATAGATCAAAAATGGTAATACATGTTGACACTTAGTCTTGAACCTATATTGCTGAGAGCCAATTGCAAAGTTTTAATATTTTCTCCAAGTTCAGTATATGCCTGTGTCAACTTTGGTATACGAATAGACAAAAGGAAAGCTTGTCTTAGCCGATGCTTTTCGTCCTCTGATGGATTTTATCAAAATAAATGCATGGATTTCATTTTGTAAAATGCATTTATATACAAGAGCAAAAATGTTATTGGTTTTTCAAAATTTTTAAATTTAATAACACTCATAAATATTCATCAGGTCATTCAAAAATCCAGGTAAAGTATGGAGAATGTCAAGTGACGTAATTCAATGTCTAATAAATGAAAGTGTGCAAATGATATTTTTTATATATGCTAATAATAATAATGACACCTATTAATATATGTAAAATTATGCAAGTTAATATATGCCAAGGTGAGTAGAATGTTTGCAATAAGAGTGCCCAAAACATAACTAAAACAATAATTATTATCAATAAAGTTTACAATATATATCTGTGCGTGACAAAAATTATTGCTCTTCAGGGTCAGACAAGATTATTGTATTATTCAATAATGCAATATTCTTCTCTGACCCTGAAGAGTGGTAACATTGCCACCTTTTAGCCAGTCATGTATAATTATTGTGAAATTTATATTTATATATATATATATATATATATATGTATATGGTGTGATGTATAAATTTTCATTTAAATGACGCAAAAGTAAAAATAACACTGATATCTCATTTTAACAGATATATTTACAAAATTATACAAAAATATCTTGAAATACTAAAGAGTAAATTTATCCAGTAGAATCACAATTGGCTTCAACCACAGCCTCCAGACAACTTCAGAATCTCCTGCATCTCTTCTGGATGGTTTCCTTGTTTAAGTTGGTGAAGGCTGCCATAATCTTTACCAGTTAAGCTTTGGTGTTACAAGGAGTTCTGTTGGTCTCTTGCTCAACTGCATCCCATACATAATAATCAGGTGGGATTGCAGTCTGTGGAGTTAGGTGGCTAAATGTAAGGGATGATGTTGTCACATGACTGGGTTCGCCTGCTTGTGTGACATGGTGCAGAGTCCCGTTGCCAGAGATAGTCTGGGTCAAGAGGGTGGCTGCTGGAAGACTATCTCCTCAAGGCACTTGATATAGGCTTCCATGTTGAGTCTGAAGCCCTGTGAGAAGATGTATGGAGGTATATCACCACCATCACTAGCAATCACTTCAAACACTATGATGTCGTCTGGATATATATTAGGTTGGTGCAAATGTCGTTTTCTCACATATGTTACTATGTGAGAAAACGACATTATTTTTGCACCAACCTAATATTTGATTAATACAATATCTCATACATCAGAAAAAATTATTTAACATTTTTAAATATTAACATCAGCTTCTTGATATTTTATAACCTTCAGAAGTTTTCCATTGATTGGTTTTTCTTAAATTTTCTTTTTCAACTTTCATAGCTATTGATTCAATGTAGTGGAACAACTACATTGAATCAATGGCGGCATCTACCACAAGAAAAGTTGATTCGCTTGTCATGCCTGAAAGTTTTTCTCATCTGAGTCCATCCTCCACATTTATAAATTTACCATTCATCCATGCATGGAATACTGTTGCCATGTATAGTCTGGTGCCCCTGCTATTCATCTCAAGGTCAAAATCCAAAGACGGATATGCAATGTGATCAGCCCCGACTTGGGAACTCAACTCATTCACTTTCTCACTGACATAATGTGACTTTCCTCTGTCTTTTCTATATATATTTTCATAGCATCTGACGAGCTTTTTTCACTGGTGTGCCAACTACATGAATTCAAGCAATGCTACTAGGTTGGCATCTCAGTCCAACCCTTTCACTGTTGTAAAAGTCAAATATAACTGCCTCTTCTAATCCAACAGCTTCTTCTCTCACACTTCCTGTCTGTGGAATTCTCTTCCTCTTACTTGCTGCCCTGATAACTATAATCTTCAAAAATTTAAATGTAATGTCAATTGACATCTTCTGATGCATTGATCTCTGTTCTTCTTTTTATCCTTTTCCATGATCCCCACTATACCCAGTCTTTTCCATTATTTACACCCTCTATAGCCCCTTGCATACTAGTGGCACTCCTGCCTTGCTTGGGGTGAAAAGCTTAAAAAAAAAAAAAAAAAAAAACTTGTACTGTTCCATCCTGAGTATGACAATAAACTACATCTGCATCCTTGGTAAGAGGTTTTGAGGAGTGTGGAACCACCTTTTAATTACTGGTATTCCCAGGTCCACCCTGACCCAGGGTGGTAGCACCTGTTAGGGTCCCAAATATGGGCAAATAGTTAACCCCCTAAACTGGGGTCAAAACACTATGAAAGTGTAAAAATAGGTCTTAATACCAGAAATACTTTGTAAAAAAAAAAATTATTACCAGCAATACATTTTAGCCAAAGACTTTTACTAGCAATACCTTTTTGAAAAAATATCCTCAGAAATAGATTTTTTGAAGGAAAAATATTACTAGCAATACATGTTTGAAAAAAAAATAATACCAGCAATAAAAATTTTGTCTGCATTAAATGACACATTGAGGTTCATATGCTGTAAACCAAACCAAACCTTGCACTGTTATTTTTTTGTTTCTCAGAGATTTTCTTGATGTCATCATGAACTTTAAAGGGATTTATCGTTTTACTGCTTACAATATACTAGCGCAAAATTCCACTGCCTTCCTGTTGTCACCAGTCAGGTTTGTTTCATTATTTCCATAAAGGACCCAACCTTTAGTCCATCCAATGTAGCTCTACATTCATCTATAAAAATAACTATTGAGAAATCTATTTTCTTCAACATTTTTCACTCTGCTATTTACTTAAAAATAGTTGTTTGGTTGTTTCCATGTCTTTCACCAACAGTCTTAATATTCTACATATTTTTTCTCTCTTTATATTCACAAATTAGTCAAATATTTTCTCGCTGGTCAATTTACTTATTACACTTTCAGTTGTTCTCAAATATTATTTGTGATACTCTTCAAGCAAGTTTTTTTTTTTATTCTTATCTTGCCAATCGTTCTCTAATCACTGTTTATTTTTTACAATTTCCAACATTGTGTTCCTGTCACTCAATAACAGCTAAATAAATAACTGCTAAATCCAATGCAGGGTCATATGGTAGCAATATACAATGGCAATGTGTAACATCAACATGTGGGATACTAAAAAATTCTTGACCTGACCCACTTCCCCAAATCTGACCAAACAACACATTTTAATCTATATCTTGTTTCTCTTTTTGTATAAGTTTCCAATAAAGGAATGATATGAAAAAGTAAAGTATATATTTTGGGCAAAAGAATATTGTTCAGCAAAATTTCTTTTTTCAAAGCACAAATATTTTTCTTTTGTGGACATTAATAATAACAGAGAAATAATTGTCTAACACAATTACAAATGATAATTGTTACTGTGAAAAAAATTTATATAACAGAAAAGAGATCGTTCTCTTTCACCATCAATGACAAAATACTTTATTTTAACATTAAAACATTTCCTGGAAATCAATTGGTATACAGGCAAAATTTAAGGGCCATTCACAAACTATTTTGTCCATGTATAGCAAACAAACAGTTCTCAATTATATACAAGTTGGGGAGGGGAATAATCAAATTACAGATTGGGGGGAAACAACTAAGAAACATTTTATTTTTTCTTCAGATTAATAATTTTATTGATGGCATCAGTCATATTATATATATATATATATATATATATATATATATATATACCAACCTCCCCATGAGGTAAGACATGGCACAAGGCAGAGTTTAATGTTGTGGAATCCGAGCCTATAGGCTCAGCCAAAAATTCCCCATATAAAACGGAGTCAGATAGCTGTTTCCCGAGGTGAGACTCTGCCCTTCAGCATAGCCCTGTCTGGGGATCCTCTCTGCCTGGAGGTAGAGAGTTTGACCAGTACAGCTGGAAAAGATTCCAGCTGGACTCCAATCCAACCCCGGAAACCAGAGTAGGGTGGAGAAATTTGACAAATACCACTTAGAATTTTACATTAAGAAACTGCAAAAGTAAAGGAATGCATAGTTTTATGTTTAAATTTTTAATGTCCACTATATCTGGATACATCAGCTAGTCAACTTAATTCATTTTTTTTTTTAATGCTTTTCTTTCTATTTTTATTGCCATTGTTTTAAATATCACACATTGTATTAGTTTTGTGAGGAAAGATAGGTTGTATGATCCTGGATGTAACTGAGGTAGGTTGTATTTATTCTCCAGCCCTTACACATATGACTGACTCCATTGATTAAAACCATTACTAGTGTTACATGTTACTTATGCATTTTCACATTTTATTTTTAAATTACCTACTATTAGTCTATAGATTTGTATATCATGTCTTTCAGGTGAAGGCATACAGAAATGTTCTTGGTCTAACCAAGAAAGGATTAAAATGAAATGTGTTGTTTGTTCAGATTTGGGGAAGTAGGCCAGGCTCATACACATTGTCATTACATGTGGCTAACATATGACTTAGTGCACTAGATTTAGTTTCTAAACAACAAAAAATGACACATTTAAAACAATGTTTAAAATACATTTGAATTTTTTTTTTTTACCCAAAAACGCATGCATTAACAGCCAAATTATTACAACTCACAAATATAGAGCCAAGACTAAGTGTCAACATGTATTAGCATTTGTGATCTATACCCTAAAGAGCACCTATTCACTGCATTTATAGGGAGGTTTAGGATATTCCCTAATTAAGAGCAGGCATATTGGTGAAACGTTATTCACATACTAGTTTCCATCAAAACAACAATAAAAACAATATTTCCACATGTGACAGTACTTGACGTAATTTTCAGTTGACAATATGAATGCAATAGTGTTTTCTAAATTCTTCTCGTTGCTAAGGACATTTTGTTTTGTTGTTAATAGTTACTTTGTTTTAATAAATTCATTTCATTTTTGCCTCGAAAAAGTCCACATTGGACAAAATGCGTCAGCTAATTTTACAGTTTTCTTATTGTCTTTTACCTTTATAAATATTATCTTTTTCTACAGGTTAACTCTGAAAAATTTTTCATATATATATATATATATATATATATATATATATATATACACACACACACACACACACAGTATATTTAGCAGAAAGAAATAATTTAAATAAGTTTTGTGAAATTCAACAGATAAAATGTTATCTATTCTACATATCCTCATAATATGTATCTCTTACTCACTCTTTGTATCACCTTACAGCAATCTTATTTAGTAACACTCTAAATTGAGTGGCTTTGGGGCCTTTTAGTGAGTGAACAAATAAAAAAAATTAATTTTTTATTGTATTTTCCAATTTAAGAATGTCATCGAACATCCAAATCAAAATTGTGGATAAACTGTCCAAATTTTAATAGTAGCATTTTCAGAAATCCTTTTTTTCTTAAGTTTTCAGAAATTCTACTTGGCTGTACTTATAATTCAAATAAAAATTCTCATTAATATCTAACATGGAATTTTTTTTTTTTTAATTTTCTAATATATATAACCAAACAATTTCAAATAAGTTTATATTATAAATTAATGTCTTTTAAGGAAAATGTAAGTTTTTAATATAAATTCAATTTTACAATCAGATCTCTTGAAAAGTAGATGCGATTTTCATGAAATTGAATAGAAACAAGAGAGCATTTAAATTTATTTATCACTAAATTTATTTATCACTAAATTTTTTTTTTTTTTTTTTTTTTTTTTTAGACTTTCCTTTTACTAGAACACAGTATCAATTTCTTACATCTTTTAGTTATAAGCCATACATGGGTGGGTATATATATATATATATATATATAAACACACATACATAAAAGGGAACATTGAAGTCAACAGTCTGTTGCCTCTGAGTGTTGACTTCAATGTTCACTTTTATATTTACATATGCTGTATCTCTGATATTGAGCACTTTATCCCATAAATATAGTACAACCTAAAACTATTTCTTTATATATATGATATGAAGAGAGAGGATAGAGATGTTGAATAACTTATCGGCATTAAAAAGTTGATCTGCAAAAAAGTGAAACATTTGGTTGTGGCTGCTCACATTCACTGAATACTTATTTGTGTGAAGGCATGAGTCCACATATTACTGCACTCTGATCCATCAGAAAAAAATCTTGGCAAATCTTTTATTTCTAGCATTTCATGATGGTTGATAAAGAAGAGAGCTAGTGAGCATTCGAGCAAACCACTCTCCTATATCTACTCCCAAAACTTCACTAATTGTAAAACGCTGTTACACATATTGTCATCCTTAACAGGAGTTAGCCTATATTAATACATCCTCAAATAGTTTACTTATAGATTTTTAAAAATGCTTTATTCATTTTCATCACTTTGTGTATTCTAGTTTTGGCTATGTTAAAAAAAAAAGTTGAGTAGTAGTCACTTTTATTTTTTTTATCACTTTTTTTTTATTGTTTCTTTCCTTTTCTGGATTTTTCTATTTTGTGTTCTATTTTACTTGTATTTCTATAGATGATTTTATCATCTTCCCCAGGCCATCAGAGTACCATCAACCTTACCCACCTACTCCAACCCTAACACCTGTCCCTTTATCTTCTGTGATATCTATCAGATGTACCAAAGAAAAAACTTGATTGAATGTATGTCCCTATCAAATTTGCATCTGCCATTGATTACAATGCCAACACAAATCTTGATTCAAGACATGGGTTTCTTGGACTCTGGGGAATTTTTCAAGGGATTGGTTTTAGGTTATCGTCTTTGAAAGAATCTGCAGATCAAAGCTGAGGAATATAGTATCTATTGTTATTCACTGAATTTACTTATTCTTTTGCCTACTTCAGTATTTACCATCTTGTGTGTGTATGCTTTATTTCACAATTTAAAAAAAAATAAAAACAATACCACAAACAGGAAGATGTGATATTTAAAAAGACCTGATCTGACACTCATTCAGGTTTCGAATTCAGAGCTGTCCTTCTAAACTTGTTGCCACCCAAGGATATAGGATCCAGTCTTTCCTGCTATTTACCCATAGTTGAGGAGGATGGGAATAGATTCATACCTTTCCCAAGGGCATCTATCAAAGAAATACAATGCATACTCACTCAACCTACCATAAAAGAAAATTTTGATAATGACTTATAAAAGCTGAAAACTATCAGAAGACATTCTATTTATGTTCAAGTTTTCCCCAGAAACCAGAAAAATTGTCTGTACCATAGAAAAATTAAATAATCTGAAATAAAAAAACAACAAAAAACATGGAAATATGTGCATAGTGAATAATTTTAAAATTTTCAAAATGAATTTTTTTTTAATGTTCAAAATGTTAAAAGATCATATATGAGCATCTTTTTTAGTTTTTGGCTTTCATAGGGGGTATCAATTTACAATGAATTTATATAGCAGACTAGACTCCCTGTATTAACTTATATATACATACATATACAGACAGGTATCCTCAAATACAAGTGGCCAGCCATTAATTAATCTACATACATATATAGGAATTGGATTCTCTATCTATAAAAGGCAGGATATATGTGTGTGTGTGTGTGTGTGTAACGAATGCACAGACACAATTTTCGATGGATTTGCACCAAAATTTACATGCACATGATCCAAGTTA
The DNA here is from genome assembly GCA_963932145.1 of Acanthosepion lycidas. Taxonomy (NCBI): domain Eukaryota; kingdom Metazoa; phylum Mollusca; class Cephalopoda; order Sepiida; family Sepiidae; genus Acanthosepion; species Acanthosepion lycidas. The sequence goes on along the minus strand of OZ010572.1, from coordinate 55,036,745 downwards.
GTGGGATGGCCAAGACTGACTTTGCATTTCCCAACTCACATCGATTGTGGAAATAATTGATTTTTTTCTTGCTTCTACAGCAGTTTTCATTTAGTTTGCAGCCATTTTCTACTGGCCAGAGTGGGGGTCTATAGCTGGTTGCCATGAATAGGCAGGAAGATTCTATTGGCCAGCGTGAGAGCCAACAGCTGACTGACAAGAATGTTAACTAGCATGCTAGCATGCAAAAAAAATCGATAGCTGCATTCGTCACAAGTGGGGAAAAATTTAAATCTGCATGGCACTTTACTCCAATTGGCTCATTCGCTTGCTTGAAATCAACATTGATTCTGATTCTGCAGAACTGGGTTGGGTGTGAAAAAGTATTTGTTAACATTCTTTTTTCATTCAGTTTTTCCAGTTACGAGTCCTTTTTTAAAGTTGATCGTTTTGTGTTCATTTTGTTTTAGTTCTTTTTTCGTAACAGATTTAATGTTTAGTATAGAGCTTAGAAAATATTGGCAGTGTGAGATAGGCAGGAAGCAAGGCATGCAGCAACATCAGCATGGCAAAGGGCACTCCTTTAAAGGCAAGGAAGGGCAAAAATATTTTAAGTCAAGTGATAGCGATTGTTGTATGAGTCGTACGATTTTTATATCAAGCACAGGCAAGCCGGGCCATGCTGCTAGTCAAATATAGATCAAATGTGTTTAGAATCTGATAGGATAAGGAACAAATAGGAAATGTTTATAAATTCAATATGTTTCACTTCAAGCTTCATATGACATTTAAATTAAGGAAAAATATGTTAAATTACAAATAATTCATGGCTTGGAGTGCTTAACCTATGGTAATATGAGAAAAAAACTTATGAAACTTGTTTCTGATCACAGTGCATATTGTACAAATCCTGCCAGAAAGCTTCACTATTCTTCCAGTGAAACATTCATGATGTATTTGTTCCTCTCTTGATTTCCATGCTTAGCTGATATAATTTTAAGCTTTTTCCATTTGGATGAATTTGAACTTATTTAGGTCTTTTTTTTCCAATGGTTGCAATTACATAAAACATCTTCTTGCTGCATGTATTGCATTTAAATTGTTTGCAACCATTTCACTTGTAAATATAGGTATGTTGGTGACTGACTAACTAGAACCATTGGTATTCTTGGATTATAGCCTAACACTAATTGATTAAGACTGAAACCACCAATGCAGTACAATGTGTTTTTTGGCACTCACAATGCTCTTGTTACATCCAAACTGCAACCCATACATTCCACAGTTTTCATAACATCTCACTAAGAATTGCTTTGTGTGTTTCATTAATTCCATTACTTCGAGGGCTTTGTGCTCTTTTACTCTTAACAATAATGTTCATATTCTGAGCCATATCTGTAAAGTGTTCATTGTTAAATTCTCTTTCATTGTCAATAAGGAAACACTTAGGAGAACCCAAATATGCCAACCAGTATCTTTGATATCAAAGCTCTCCTTTGAATTGATGCTGGCAGTTATCTCATAGCATGATCAATAATGTGCAGTTCTTAACTTTTTAAATGTTCCATTGAAGCATGAGACCAAGGGAAACTGTATCCTGAGTTTAGGATCCACTTTCTTGTATCTCAGACATATTTCACAAGAAAATGGAATTTCTTTAATAATATTTAATAATTCTCCATCACTCATTCCTGTATCTTAAACCAAACATTTTGATGACTAAATTGTCTATGCAACTTTTTTTCCGCTTTTATTTTTTTTTTTCATTTACACATTTTATGCACATGCTTAAACAATATGTCTCCACTCACTCCTATCTCTGGCAAAGGTTTCGTTAGTTGTACTTAATACTGACCCCTACAGTAAGATCTCTGCTTCTTTCCAAAGGTTTTATCATTTGCAAAATCTAGAAGAGTCTCCACCTTTTTCATGGAAATGTCAATAAAATCAAGATTTCTTGATGTGTGTTTGCCACTAAGCACACAGAGGAAATTATCTTGATAAAAGGATGGCAAATAATGGCCATTACTTTATTTAGAATATTGTCTCTTTTTAAGCTCTAATCTTATACTGGACGACTTGGAATAAAGTTTTTACGTAACTATAACCATAGAATGTATAAGAATGACCAAAGTCAAGAATGGCTGCACAAATAGTTTTGCCCCGGCAATGTCACCCTGGCTCCTGCAAATTCTTGTGTTGTCATATAAATAATTTCCATTTTTAGGAACTAATTTTAATGACAAATGTATCATCCTAATTAATTTATCTATCTCAATCTTACATGTTTGTCTTTCCGACATTTTCCTCCACTTTCAAGTATAAATTTTATTTAAACCTAGAGAAATATTTTCTGTTTTCTTTTAGATTTGAAGGTCTGAAGAATTAGGGCCGTTTTTGTGACCCTAATGAAATAAATTATTACCTTTATGAAATCTTAGTGTTTATAATATATATATATATATATATATATATATATATATATATATATATATATAGTAATTTTCAAATGAAAATGTACATGAAATAAACACTAAAAAAAAGTGTTAAAATGAAATTATTTTGGAGATTCCCTAGTAAAAAGATTTTCGCTATTCTGTCTAATTTTTATCAAATGAATTTTTCCATTTGATGATGCTTGGTGAGCAGACAAGCTGAAACAAGAACAAGCCCAATGGCTCTAGTATAAACCAGAGATTATTGAGTACATTGAAATTTTTGTTCATATTTAACATAGATCCTAATCTTTATTTATATCTAATGTGTATAAATGAATTTTGTATATTTGCTCATTTATTTATATACACATATGTGCATAAATATTTGTTAATTTAGTGTGTCTGTGTGTGTAATACATACACACACACACACACATATATATATATATATATATATATATATATATATATATATATACCTTATATACTCAAGCCCACTCCAGTTTTTTTTTTTTTTTTGGGGGGGGGAATGATCATTTAATCTTTTGACATTAATTGCTTCTCTATAAAAACTTTGTGTCATTTTGTTTTTCAACTTATTTCCAAATAGAATGAGCATGTTCTTACACTTGTACAATGTTTACCTGTAAACAGAGGTGTTATTTCTCTTTAATTTCCAAATCTTAAAGATTTTTTTTTATCTCTCCAATCAATTGCGACTGATCTTGCCTAATTCTTAAAAAATAATTCAAAAGATATTTCAAAATATTTTTCTGAAATTAATTTTTTTTTTTTTTTTTTTTTTTTTTTTTTTTGCCTAATCTCATTTTTCAAACAATTTTTAAAATCTATCAATATTACTAAGCGGTATTTAAAGATCATATAAAGATGTTAAAATACAATAACAAACCCTATTTGAAGCTTAGATATTTTTACTTGGAAGCAAAAATTACTTACTGAATAAAGGCAACTGTAAATTTTATGCGAATCAAAAGTACTGTACAAAAACAAATCATGTCATCTGATTTTCTCTCCAATGTTCTTATAATACAACACATCACCTTCAAGTTTATACTTCTTCAGGATAGTGTATTGATTAATGTACATATATTTTTGTTGTAATTGAAATTGATATTTCTTGTATAATACTGTTTGAAAGTTTAAAAAAAAACAAGTGGAAATACATGTATCTTAACAAATGATATTCTGATAATATTTTTCATTACCCCCCCCACACACACACACACATACACAACTCTTGTATTCATCTTCCAACTCTTAGATTTTTAAGTCCTTTCCCTGTTCTATATACATTCAATGAAGCCTGTGGAATAGATATGGAAATACATACCTATTAAGAAATAATATTCCAATAAAATTTGTCATTTCCACCTTTTGTATTCATCACCTTTGGCAATCATATTATATTAAAATATATTTGCCAATATGTCTTCTGAAATTTTAAGGTTTTCTTCATTCCAAGACTTGTTTAAACCATTTTTTAAAAATTTGTACTACCAAACTCTTGATAAAAAAAAAAGTGTCCTTTCCCTGTTTCGCACACATTGTGTACTTAATGATGGCTGTAGAATAGATCAGCCAAAACAGCATAACAAGAAAAAAAAGAATACTTCTAATCTCCTCAATCTGGTACTCATGAGACCAGAGCACTACCAACCACAGAAAATTCTGGATGACAAATCACCTAAAAAAGCTCATTCCGCATACATACATACATACATATATATATATATATATATATATATATACACATATATATATATATATATATATAGTTGTGTTATGAAAGGTAGAACAAAGCTTAAAACAGGAATTAAAACAATCATTAATGTCCCCAAACAAGGTTTTCATTGTTTCATACGGAGGCTAAAAAAAAGCCTAAAAATAAAAAAATGTATATATTTACTATCGTGAATGAGTAAATAGGCAACTATATATAAAAAATAATCAAGACTCTCATCAAAACACTCTGCTGTTGTTGGCTACTACAGAAAGTTCTAAAGAATGTGTTGTGCTGCTCTTGTAGCTGCTCAACAAACTAATGGTAACTAATAAAAAAAAAATGTCAAACTGCAGAGGTTGTATTATTTTTGTAAATTCATAAATGCAACAATTTCTGCTGTTACAAATATTTCAACAAGTACATTTTTAATCTTAATTTCAGTTGCTTTTTATTGCTAAATCTATTCCTATCTCTTTTTAAATGACTATGATTACAAACATTTTTGGGGGTTTCTAATAAATCTATTTCATTCTCTGCAATGCTATCTTGTTATTTCTGTAATTAATATTTAAAATTACCCATGAAAACGTATGTGATATACATATTTATTGATTTTCCAGAACTAATGAGTTAAATGTTGATATGATATATAACAGAAATTTACTATTGATTGGGAATAAGAAATTATAGTGTTTATCACACAGTGATAAGAAGTAAATACTTAATATTGGAAAAGATCATCTACAGCTGCCATTTCATGGCCATATAAACAAACTGTAGTGCAAAAAAAAAAAAAAAAACCTGATTGGTGATATTTCTTTTCCTTTAATGGCCCATATTTGCAGTAATACTCTGGGACAAATATTCCCAACACAAACTAAATTTGCATAGAAAAGGATGAAAAGACCAACAAGATGAAGGAAAAGGTTAGGTTGGGTCACTTCAGATTTGTTAAATGGGTGGGCTGCTACATTCTTAATATGAAATATACATATTAACACATATTGATGTTATATAAAGCTGTCTGCTTCCTTGCTACCCAAAGTGGGTATTGCTGTTCACTTATGATTTGAATAATAAATATATTATTATTAATAATAATAATAATAATAAAATAATCATGGAAGGTATGTGGGATTGGAAAAAGTTAGTGGGAATATTCCCTGAATGTCCATTAGTGAAGCAATAAGTTTCTAGCTTCTGACTCCTCCTGTTCTTTCTCTGACCTAACATTGCACCATTATAATGAGGAAAAGAGTTCAGGAAAGTCATTAGGAAAAACTGAAAGTTTTTCTGAAACACAATATTTGCTATTTTTCTACCTTTTATTAATTTTACCTTTCTTTTTCCTTTACTTTCCTTACTTTTTTTTTCTTTTCTACTTTATTTTTAATTTTTCCATATTTTTCTTTTACACATTTCTTTATATTTTTTTTCTATCATTGCTCTGTTCCTTTCCCTGGTTTTTAAATTTTTTAATATTTTTGACATTTATTTACCTTTTTTCTTATCTTTTTCTTTCTTACCTTTTCTTTACCTTTCCTTTTTTACCTTTATTTCTTTTTTGACATTCTACCTTTTTTTTTTTTTTTTTGACCTACCTTTTTTTCTTTTTTTTGACCTTCTACCTTTTTCTTTTTTTTGACCTTCTACCTTTTTTCTTTTTTTTTTGACCTTCTACCTTTTTTCTTTTTTTTGACCTTCTACCTTTTTTCTTTTTTTTGACCTTCTACCTTTTTTCTTTTTTTTGACCTTCTACCTTTTTTCTTTTTTTTTTGACCTTCTACCTTTTTTCTTTTTTTTGACCTTCTACCTTTTTTCTTTTTTTTGACCTTCTACCTTTTTTCTTTTTTTTGACCTTCTACCTTTTTTCTTTTTTTTGACCTTCTACCTTTTTTCTTTTTTTTGACCTTCTACCTTTTTTCTTTTTTTTTTTTTTTTTTTGACCTTCTACCCTTTTTTTTGCATTCTTACCAATGTTCTTTTCTTATCCTCTTTTTCTTTTACCTTTACTCTTTTTTTCCTTTTAACTTTTTCATTTTTCCTTTTTCTTTTACCTTTGTTTTCCTTTTTTTACTTTGGTTTTTTTTCCTTTTTTGTAGCTTTTTTTTTTTTTTAGCTTTTTCCTTTTTAGCTTTTTTTTCTTTTTTTAAGCTTTTCCCTTTTCATTATAACACATTTTCTTTCATCGTTTGCCCTTTTTTTTCTAAATAGATTTTCATCATTCTTCTTTGTTACTTTCTACTTTTTTTTTTTTGTTCATTTTGCCATATAGCAGATTTTACCTTCTATGTCTTTTCTTTCCTTGATTTTCTTTTCTCTTTCTTAATTTCTGTCCACTACTACCTTCTTTCCATTTTCCTCTCTTTCTTTCCCAATATTGCATCCATATTGTTCCACTTACTTGATAACTTTCTCCTGATTTGTTGATATGTCTCCCTCTCTTTCTGCTCTTCCTCTTGGCCATTGTAAGCCAAATTCTCATCTGCCTTTGAGAAAACTCTGTGGAGCGTCAAGTTCGAAAAGGAACAATTCCACTAAGCAAAAGCCAGTCTTTCACGGATGATCTGCCACTTTAAAAGCATCATAAACCTGTGTATCCTGCATTGAATCAAATCCTCTCAGAATCTTTGCTGCTGGAGGTGGGGGGTGAAAACAGGAAGCAAGGGAAGCCTTATTACCAGAGGCTTAAAGACACCAATGAAATTTGTGGGTGTTGGTTCTGGATAGAATTGGATGGAGAGAGCAATGAATGTGATTCTGAACACTAGACTCTGGCATTCTGTAGACAACTTATACCAATAAATATTTTTTTTTTTTTTTTTTTTTTTGTTTTGCCATTTGAAATTTGTCTTTTGGTATTTTTTTTGGGATTTATTTTCCTTTCATAATCTGTTTTCTCACCTCTTCTTTCACAAATGGAAATCAGATATCAATCTTTTGATTGGAAGCCAATTTGTGTGATCCAGAAGTTTTATTAATTTTTCAGTGTGTAGAACAAAAATATCAAAGTATACATGCTTGTGTTTGTCTCTAATACCAAATTTACTCTCTAGTTATTTGATATTTATTTTCCAAAAAGTTGGAAAAGTAAATTATATATATATATATATATATATATATATATATATATATATATATACACACACACACATTCAATATAAAGTTTGAATATTGATCTAAAAAAGACAATCAGAAAGAAAACAGAACAAGCAGCTTGTCTAATGAGATTGTGTGAATGGATGTTAGTCAAACATTACAAACGACAGGAAGTTGTGGAGGACTATAATCGTCCATGTCTTGAAGAGACTTGTCACATAAAAGAAAGGTATTCAACTTAAGAACATTTATTTAGAAGTTTTGAATGACCTTGACATTTACTGTCCTCAATACTGCATAAGCCGTAGTGCCAAACACATACATAGAAACTTGTGCAAACATACTTATATCTGTTTTAATAAATATAGTATCTACCATGTATATGTGAATGTAAAAATAAATTTTAATTTTTCTGTCTATATTTCTGAGATGAGGTATTATGTACACTATTTACATTATTTGGACTATTGTCCTCATCTTTGTTACAATATTTATCACAATGTTTCAGCCATTGTATGCTCCGGCCTTCTTCAGGTGGTTGGAATGTCAAATTGAACCCTCAAGGATACATGGTACAGTGGATAAAGGTATTAGTTAGATCTAGTGACAGCACCCAAAGAGTCTGAGTTCAATAACTGGTTAAGGCAGTGGAGAACTTGGAGAGGGGAATTAACAGGAGATAACTGATAAGTGACATCCATTAAACATGGAACTTGTCAATGCACTTAATTCTGTGGAGAATAATAATCATATAAATCAAACAATATACACTGAAACTATATGTCAAGCAGCAGACTTATTGATCCACCCTTGTCCAGTTCTTGCTATCATTTGAAACGTACTTCTCTGCAACTACTGTCATGTAATTCAATATTCTTTTATATGCCATGTCTTTTCACCGTGTGAGCGATCATAACTCTCCACAACTTCGCCTCTTTTGTTGCTCTAAGTAACTCTTGTTCATTTATTAACCCCTATTTGTCTTTGTTCTGCCATACATTCACCCAAAGTTGTACAGATTGCTTGCAGTTTTCTCCTCTTCTCTTGCCAATTGTGTCTCCCAGAAATTTCAACTGTCTCTTCTTGATTATGAGCATCAGTTTTCTTGTAGTTCCTATTTTGCTTAAGATAGTCTTGTTAGGCACATGTACAGTCCATAGTAGTCTTAGCATTCCTTGGTAGAACCCCATTTCTATTGCTTCAAGTCTCTTCACCTGTTAGGAAATTATTCAGCATTCATTGCCATATAGGAGATGAGATATCACATAAGAATTCAGTATTCTTACTTGTCTCGTGCTGAGATGATGGACGAAGACAAGCAACTTTTCTTACCCAAGAAATGCCATAAAGAGCTCAGCATGGCATTCAGATCATGAGACCATCTAACAACATATGATATTGAATATATCAAAAATATAGAATGCATTAAAGAATCTTTATTCAATATGAAATTTGATGTTGTTTATATTTATCTTAAATAAAAAGATGAGGCATTGTCACGTTGAATTGTCTGAGGAAGCACTATTGACCATTATTTATTTATAACTAGTTTGAAGGACAGAGAAAAACAGCATGTAACCTACCCTAGTGAGCTTGAGTGAATGGATGGTAGAGTAAGGTTTAGGAGAAATAACAAAAAGACAAAATTTATTAAGAGCTATGAAAGACAAGAAATTTTGCAGAGCCATGATTGCCTATGTCTTGAAGGGACATGGTACATAAAAAAAAAAAAAAAAGAAGTTTCTTTCATCTTAATTTCTGTTCTTTTTCATTCCAATTACTCAGATGATCACTCTATTGTCATTATTAAATATTATTGGATGAAAATGAAGACTATGCTCCGAGTAAAACTTTTGTATCAGATTTTAGCTTGATAGCTGCATGCACCAACTGAACTATGAGGGCTTAACAGTTCATAGAAAAGGAAATCATATTGACTTACTCTTTGTTTTTCTTTGGTGTCACCATATTTGATATTATGGCATTATATACACTAGCAATATTAGTTGTAATATTATCATTAACTTTTATGATATGAAACTTTGTCAACCATTAATTTGACAAATATTTATTTCATCTTAATTTTAATTGCTTTTCATCATAATTGTTTCAGCCATCATTCTATGAAAGTTGAGCAAATTGCATGGATCAGCAATAAAGAATAAGCTCTTGATGAAACTGAAATATTCTGAGGCAAATAGGATGAAAGTTTAAGTCATGATAGCTTATTTATAATGGGATTTGTATGTTTAATGTTTTTGCCATAACTTCTTTGTATCTTGTCAGATATTGAAGAAACACTGCCTGGTCTACATTTTGTGAATTTACAGAAATCAGAACAATTCTCAATAACTCTGAAAGATCTTATGAATTCTACTGATGCAAAACTGACTTTAGGCTAGATTATTTTTATCTCTCCTAAAACATTTTTATGTCCATAATTTTAGTTAATGAATTTCACTTACCTTCAAGCAGAGATTTTTATCTCATCTACTGAAGTCAATTATTTTTCACCAAAGGATGAGTTTATCCATATTCTTTTTTTCTTGCAGTTTAATTCTGTGAATAACATTTATTAATTCTATTTTACTTATCTTTTATTTAACTGTCTAAAAAAAGAATTTTTTTTTTATCTTATTTCAAACGTAAATTTAACCATTCTTAATCTTATCTTTTTTTTTTCTGATTTCTTTTTTTTCTGCAAGCCTATTCAAAAATACTTTGAAAATTCTTTTATATATATATATATAAACTTTATTCAGTCAATATTTGATTCAGTTTGATTTTACCTAGCTTTTACTTATCTAATGGCATTTTATACCTTTGCATATATGATTCTGTCTGTTTGTCCCTTTTATTCTTTATACAAATAAGTTTAAAGAAGATAACAAATTGAAGAGTAAATTAGGGTATTCACATAGGAGAAGAAAAGGTGAGAAATAAAAAAAAAATTAAAAATGTATAATAATTTGATGGTTGGAGATAAATAAAACATTTAAATACAAATAGATAAGATGGCATCAAGTTTAAGTTATAGTTTTTCCTCCTTATATTTTCTCATTAATTTTTTCTTTCTCTCCCCTATTTCTCTCAAAGTTTCACCCCTACTTCTGCTACACACACACAAGTGCCTTTTGTTATTTACTGATTTTATTTTATTTTATTTCTCTGTATATTTTACCTGTCTTTCTTCAATTCTTTAACTCCTTTTTCTCCTTCATTTTATTTTCTTTTATATCACCAGCCTCCTCCATTATTTTTTTTTTTATGTGACCTGCTTTTTACTTTTAACTTTTTTAAACACTTCCTTTCTATTTTTTCACTTGTTCAGAAATTTTTTCAGTCATTCTCTCTCTATCTCTTTTTATTCTAGGATTTTTCCTTCACTCTCTTTGTTTAAAATAAAATAAAAAAAAAAAACCTCAAATGCTCAATAGTAGAAAGAACTTTTATAGTGAATATCAACAAAACCTTCAGATCTGTTTTTCAAATCTTTCACACCTTTCTTTAAATTTCTTTTTATGAGTGTACAGTTAAAACTTGCAATAGTTCTGCTGATGTTTTATAAATAGTGCTAATTAAGCAAGGTTCCTTGATTATTGATTCCTGCAACTTGGCATTCTTTCGCATTTTTGATTTTTCGTGGGACATCAATACATCCATTAAGGTAGTCTCAATTTGGGCTAAGATTGGAACTGTTGAAATTTTATTTTATTTAAAAAGAAAATAAAGGAACAGTTTTATCTCTTTGAATCCTGTCAAAAATGAAGTTTGTATCTTCTTGGAAAAGATTCACATTAGCCAACTCATATCTTTGTTAGTATATACCTGCTTTTTCTTCTGTGTTATGATAAATATTGTCTATTGTTTGACATTTGCTCAAAAACTCATTAATATTGAAAAATAATGAACTCAAACATATTGGAAAATCCAAGTAAGTTACAGTGTGTTCATAGTGTGGGGCTTTTAATGTCTATCTGGTTCTGAGTTGAATATTTTAATTTCTTCTCAAAAACAAGTTAAAGAGACAAACAGGAATTATATATCTACAAAGATGTTCTGAAAACTTTTCTGCCCAACTAACTTCCCAAAATCACTGTTTCAGAATACAAATTTAGGGAAAGTGTGCTGGGTTGATAACTTTTCAGCATCCTTTGTATCTGACCATAGATTTCTAATTATTAACATTGAAATAAAAAACCATAGCTGAATTTCCAGTCTCGCTGCTGGATTAATGATACTCATTACTTACAGGTTAGAATTTTTTGTAGATTTAAATTTCATGGCATATTTTTTTTTTTTTTTTTGTAATTTTTTTTTCACATATTTAAAAGAAAATATATTTAAATTTAAAATATTTCAGTAACAAAAAGCTATTGCTACATGAGGTGCATGCAAATTCTTTTTTGAAAACCCCAGAGTTTCACAGCATTGAGAACTCACTTACTTTTTAACTGAATATCGAATTTCTTATCTCCACCCTGATTACTATATATTTATATTGTAAAAAAAGATTTTTTTGCAATTTTCTATGACTGTGCTCTTTTGGGATCATATTAAAACAAAGACTTATATCTTAATGTTATCACTAGCTTGATAATTACTAGAATATTATATTGTTACTGGTTTTTATTCAATATTCTAATGGTTTTTAGAACGTTTTTAATACTAAAATTGTGATATTTTGCCTGCTGCTTTTTTTCTTTTCTTATTTTAATACTGTGCATAACTTTAATCACTTCACCCCAAACAAGGCAGTAAATCAACTAAGACACTAAAGATTACTGAACATGAAAGAATAAGAGAAACATTAGGGAGCAAGAAGAATGAGTCATCAAGAAAACGGTAAAGAACAAATTATGTTACATTTAAATTTTTTGAATATCAAAGTTGGCTGGAAAGCCAGAAGAGTTCCACAAACAAGACGTGCAAAAGAAGCAACTTCTAGCATAGAACTTACATTTACATCTATCCAATTCAACTGTAATTGATAAGACCTTTTGGTCAATTTAGTACTATGCTTAAATTCATAACGTCTAGGTACAATAGAGGAAATTTCATCAAACCATGAAAGTATTTATAGAAAAAAGCACAGGGAAGCTACATTGGAGCAGTGGGAAAGTGATGGATTGTGTAAAGATTTTAGATTACCAAATGATGAATTTGGCATGCATTATGTGTATAGGTCTATTATAATAATAGAAAAATTAGTAACGTTTTATAGCATGAAGTATAAAAGTACCATAACCCTTCAGGACATGGACGATCATGCACAGATTTTTATTATTATTAGGTTGGTGCAAAAATAATGACGTAATAATGTCGTTTTTTGACGTTAAAAAATACGTCAAAAAAACGACATTATTACGTCATTACTTTTTGCACCAACCTAATAATTGGTAATTGATTACTGATAGTTATCACATTTGTAGAAAATACAGTGTGCAGCAATAATACCTCCCATATAATGGTAAGATATTAGCTAGATGAAAACACCATTGCCACTAATGTTCATCCTGGGTATGACAATAAAGTACATCCGCATACTGGATAAAACGATAAACTATGTCCAACTGATTAGGTGGTTTTGATGAGCATGGAACCACCTCTTAATTGCTGGTGTTCCCAGGTCCACCCAGACCCGGGGTGGTAGCACCTGTTAGAGTCCCAGCTATGGGCAAATAGTTAACACCCAAACTTGTGTAAAAATAGGTTTCAATACCAGAAATACTTTGTAATAAAAAAAAATTATTATCAGCAATACTTAAAAACAAATACCAGCAATACAAACAGTTATACGTTCTTTGGGAAAAATATCACCAGCTATAGATTCCTTCAAGGAAAAATATTTGATATGCCGTAAAACAAAAACCAAACCAAACATTGCCACTAATGTCTTACCATTATGTCAGAGGTATTTCTGCTGCACCCTATACACCTAAAATTATTTTTTCCAATACTTTTATATTAAGTTGGTGCAAAAATAATGACGGTTTTTGACGGATTTTTTTTAACGTCAAAAACCGTCATTATTTTTGCACCAACCTAATAAAAGCATGTTCAAGACAGTTGCTATAATACACTGTGATAGCTATTTGTTTCAAATAGCAATGTTAGCAATCTACAACCTTAGGAAATTATAAGATTAACTCCGTTAACTATATAAATTTAAACTGAATATATAAAGATAGTGGGCATGTGGTGCAAATGTTAACATTCTGACCATTTATATATAGATTTATTCAACTACATATGTACCATTTCATTCCACTACCTTTCTGTCCTGGGTATGATGATAAATTACATCTGGCAGCAAGGCCTCTGATCAAGAGGTTTTGGGGAGCATGGAACCACCTCTTAATCGATGGTGTTCCCAGGTCCACCCTGACTCGGGGTGGTAGCACCTGTTAGGGTCCCAGCTATGGCCAAAGTGTTGATAAAACTGGTGTCAAAACACTATGAAAAACTAAAAATAGGTTTTAATACCAGCAGTACATTTTTGTAAAAGATTATTACCAGCAATATAATTTTGGGAAAAAAAAAAAAAATACTATAAGGTTGGTGCAAAATAATGTCGGTTTTTGACGTATTTTTTAACGTCAAAAACCGACATTATTTTTGCACCAACATAGTAGTAACATATTTTAAAAGAAAAAAAAATTAGCAGCAATACATTTTTGGAAAATAAAAATCTTATCAGTATTGAATAACACATTGAGATTTATATGCTGTAAAACAAACTAAACCAAATCCACCACCTTTTTGCTGTCTTTGAAACAGCTTCATGATTCCATGCTTCTTGAATTTAGTATCTTTCTGGGTGATGAGCTGTGGCCTAAATGGTTTTTACAGACTTCCAGAGAGTTCATGTTCTTCCCTTTAATAAAATTTTGTAGAGATTAAAATAAATGTTGTCATTAGTCTGTCCTGCACATGTCAAATGCTCCAAGCTGTTTTTTCTCATTATGCTTCTCAGTAATTTCAATCATCTCTTTCTGATTCTAAGTGAAAGTGTTCTTTTTGTACCTCTTCAAAAACTTCCTTGTTGCTCACATGCTCTGTCCATGGTATTCTTATCATCCTTCTATAGAACCAGATATCAGTTAACTCAAATCTCCTCTTTATTTGGTAAGAAATTGTCCTACATTTACTGCAGAATGAGAGGATAGATATTACATAACAGTTCAGCACTTGAAAAAGAATATCATCCCCATTTGTGTTTGCCAGGTATGAAGAAACAATAAAAATTCATTTTTGTTTGTTTTTTTAACAGTGCAACAGAAATGACAATGTCTGTGATTATTCAACTGGTATGTAAGTTAATAAAAAAAATAAAAAAATTGTATTTATATTGATAGAACTTTGGGTTACCTAAATCATTATTTAGCCTGTTTTTTCTTCGTTCAAAAATAGTACTCTGCTAGCAGAGTCTAACTATGGTTTACTGGCGAATTTCTGAGTATTTTTATTTTCCGACATATTTGTTGGAGGGCATTTTGGTTTAAGCCAACCAATAATTCCAATACCTGTTGGGTTCGTTATATTCAGTTAGTATCTTATCAACTGTTACTTTTGTATGCAAGGCTTACAGCCACATTACATTGAAACACCAGTTTCCATACAATCACTGAAGTTAAGCAATGTCGACCCTGGTCAGCACCTAGATGGGTGACTGTTTGGTAATAGCAAGTGCTGCAAACTTGGATGTGCAGGTGGTGTAATGAATAATGGCTCAAAATTGTTAATCAGAGAGCCAAATTCTACTACCTGTTGGGTTTGTTATATTCACTTACACACAAATACCCTTGGGAAAAGTATGAATCCACCTCTTCTCTCTCCAGATATGGGTTAATAAGACTTGTATCAGTAAAATATTATGATCTCAAAAAAAAAAGAAATTCTTACAATTTAAAAATATTTTATGGCTTTAAATTACCTGTAAAGTGTTGATAAACCATAGAAAATGAATTGATCAACTTTTGTATGCAGTGGGGATTCATTTGCTGTTTGTTAGAAATTATAAAGCTTTATTTGAGAAAGTTTTAAAATTATGGACATCATGAAATATTAGTGTGTCTACATTATTGAGCCTCTTTTGACAAAAGAGGTTAGCTCTTTTAGTTAAATAGAATAAATATAGCTAGGTCATCTTGGAGCTTGCCATTGGGTATTTCATATTTTATATTCATTTGAAGTTGAAGTCTTTAAAATTATGGATTTCCCATTTGAACTGAAGTATAGATTTTGTTATTACTTGTTAAAATCTCCTGGAAAATATTTTTTTGGTTTTTATAGACATAATAAATTGACTTGACATTATACATGTTTATTCACTTTTATCCTATTCTTTTTTTTCTTTATAAAAAGAAATAGTGTAATATTTATATTTTAAATTCATGTTTGTGATTGATGGATAAAAGCAAAAGAATGGGGATAATAAATAGACTTTTTTCTATTTTTTTTTAAATTCGTATTTAAAAACAATTTTTTTTTTTTTTTTAGTAATGCCAAGCATTTTGATAAAAATACAAAATCGTTCAATCTTTTTTTTTTTTTTTTTTTTTTTTTACATGTTTATTCTTGCCTGCTGTTGCTGACAGTTTGTTGATAATGTTTGAGTCACCAATTTGTAGTAAAATTAATGACAAGTTTTGTTGAAACACTAATTTCAGCATGTGATAAGGAAAAGAATAATAAAACGGCAGGGTATAGATAAAAAGACAACAAAAATATTTCCTAACATAATTTATGAATTGATATGAACAGAAGATTGAAATATTTTCATTTAAATCAAGAAAAACCAAAAATAACATTCACTCAGATGATCAAGCTAACAAAGAAAACTTTCATGACAATATGGAAGTCTCTTAACTCAGTGGAAAGCATTTTGTACATGTGACAAGAAGCAAATATCAAGTTAGTTTTAATCCCAATATTTCTTAAAAGTAACATTTTGAAAGGATATAAATTTAAAGAAATTTTACAAGTTTAAATCTCTGACACAGGTTGGAGCACTCAAATATTTCAGGTCAAATGTAGGAAATGAATATCTCTACAAAATTATGAAGATGAAACAAAGAAGAAAATGTTTTTGATTTATTATTTTAAAAATTTTAATTTAATATTTAAAAAAAATATTGTGACTAAATTTAAAAAAAAATATTTTGTTTAAGAAAGGCAGCGGCACAAAGTTAAAGTATCAAAATTTTTAAAAATTCAAATTGAAAAATGCACTTAATGACTTGTTTGAGAAAAAAAACAAAGATTCTAAATGTGTTATTATTAAACTGAACCAAACAAACTCAGACTCTCTTTTATCTTTATAAAATAATTTGGTTTGCACTAAAGTTTGATAAAAGCTTTTTCTCTCTGCTTCTGTTGTTGAATTCACGGTAAAAATATTGGCAGCTTTTATTTTTAACTATTTTTTTTTTTTTAACTATTTGTCTCAGCAGTTGACTAAGTTCTTATCATTTGCCCTCATGTTACCAACTAAAATACTTTTATGATGGATTCTATTAATAACGGTGATTTTAGTTATAATTAATGATATCAGTCATTAAAAAAAAAAGTTATATTTGCTGCACTGAAAAACACTTTCTGTCAATCACTAAATATTAATTTGATTTTTGTGAAAGCAAAAAATGTTAAACAATAATAAAAAAAAAAAACAAAGTCAATGTTTTCAATTCTCATAAAACTCATTTTCTAAGAAACAGTATGGATTAAGCCAGAATTTATAGCACTACTAAATGCAATTAATAATGTAAGATTTAAAAATTTATTTTAGAAAGTGATATTTCAACATTTTTTTAAAATATATTTCTCTTTCAAACTTGATTGGCTGTAACTCATCTAATAGATGAGAGTTGTTGTTGTTGTTATTATTATTACTTTTTTTTGCTTGATGATTTCAAATCATATAAGTTGTTTCTTTTTACCATACTTAGTTCAATGATCTGTTTTCTATTAAGCAAAAGTATAAATAGAGAAAGAAACAGGTGATTGAAGCATCTAATGAATGTTTTCTTTGACTTGTTCTTTTGTTTACCTGGGAAGATAAAAGAAGAATTAAAGGTTTTTGGCTAAAATGGAAGAAATGAAGAAAAAAATATAGGAAGGAAATAGAAAAGCGAGAAGGGTGGAATCACTGAGAAGAGGGGAAAGAATTTATGAAAGTAATTCATTCATAAAGAAAATGAACGAATAAAGAAGCTCAAGAAGATAGGAAAAAAAATGCATTTGATACTAGAAGAAATACACTGGAAGCAGAAAAGGACAATTTAAAAGTGATAAGGCTGAAAAAAAAATGAAAAGAATTGAAAGTAAAAAAAAAAAAATTATACTGGTGATTCTTTTACTTGATTAATATAGAAAGTCATTTCAAAGAATTATTTGTTTTTATTTCTCTGTTTCTCAGAGAAAATGCCCCAACAACAATAACCTCAAAATGGCCTCCTTCTCCACTAATGTATGCATTCAAATGAGTGAGAATTTGAAACTTGTATAAATTATTTTTTTTTTTTACCTTGTTGTGCATAGAAATATTGATAGTTGCAGTGGCCTAGGGCTAAAATAAAATAGATTGGGGAAGGAATGAAAAATAAGATGAGGATGGTTTGCAAATTCAAATCAAATGAGAAAATCAAAGAAACAAGGGAGAAGACAACAGAATTGTAGAATTTTTGTTGCAGACATTTGAAATGAAGGGAAAAAGATGAAGAGAATGAGACAAAGATACAATGAAATAAATGATTTCAAGAATAAAAATAAATTGTAGTAAAATGTTAAAAAAGATGAAAGAATTGGGAAAGCAAAAAAAAAAAAAAAAAAAAAAAAAAAAAAATGAAAAAAAATACCACAAAACCAGAAAATAACCAAAAATTATTTTTAAAACTAAAATAAATAAACCAAAAAAAGAAACAAATAAGTAGAATAAGTAGAAATATTTTAGAAACATGAAAGGCAAGTACCATGTAAGAAAAGTAATAGAAAATCTAAGAAAATGACAAAAAATGTAAAACTATAAAATTTAAGGAAAAGAATAAAAACAAAAAAAAAAAAATTATGTAATCTTTCTCATTCTCTGTGTTTAAGTAAATAATAATAATTGTATATATATATATATATATATATAATTTAACTCTGTAATTACATGTTAAGCCCAAGATTGATTGTCTTTCTAAATATTTCTTCTGGGTCTTTTCTTCTTTTTGCTCACACACACACATTTTAAACATTTTTATTTTCTTTGATTTTGTTATTTTCCTTCATTTTGGTTTTTACTCAATATTCTTGTTTTTTTTCTTTTTAATTGTTGAGATTTTTTTCCAATACAATCTGGCCACTTCTTGAAAATTTTACATTGATCCCTTTTAACTGGAAGCCAATCCTTGTGTTTTCCAAGCACAATTTTTTTGTTTGTTGATGCTTAGAGGTGTGAAGCTTTCATTGTACCATGTTGTTTCCCCATTTGTATTACATTCTGTTGTATTGTCTCACTAGAAAAACCACAAAAACAAAAAGGTCCTTTTCTTAATACAGGCATAAAGCATATCATTTTCTCTTTCACAGTCATTAACTTTAATTCTGTTTCCTGCTTTAGGCACTTCAACATGGTTTTAAAATTTAGAAAGGGATGGTATTAATGCAGAAAGGTTGAATAAAAAAAAAAAAAATGGTCAAATAAAAATGTACCAAAAATAGTTATAATATTGTAGAATGTCAATAGTAATAAAATGCAAAAGCAGCAGTAAATTACTTTTTTTTTTTTTTTTTTTCTTAAAAAAAAAAAAAAACCCCAAAAAACTTAAAAACCTTTTTTTCAAAAATATCAAAATCTGTTAAACAGATAAAATAGTAATAAAGACAAAATATAAAAATGATTTAAAATAAAAACTCAAATGGCATTGAATAAGCCAAAATAAAATACAAAATGAAATTTGATTAAATAATGAAAAATTAAATAGGAATATATATCTAAAATATGAAGTTCAAAGTTTGTTTTTGAGTCCACTCAGAATCTGAACTTTAATTAAATATAAAGTTGGTTCCCTCTGAGTGTGCAAATATTACATAAATTTGGGATAATAACATAGGGGATTAAAGTGTTGGTTTGTGAATTAATAATCGGTAGTTCAATTTCTGGGTGAGGCAGAGTATACTTGGATTGGATGGAAACAAGGTGAGCAATGACTAAGTATTAGTAAAGACCTAGGGAAGATATTCCTAGATATGGTCAGTGGAATGAGAACAATTCTACCCTCTCTCCATCGATTAAATAAAGGGTTCAGTTCAACATTCTCTGAAGGTTACCTAGATTAACAGCACCTCATGAAGGTTGGAGAGTACAAAGGTCAAAACTTTGTGATTATAACAAACAAGTGTAACTAATGAATATAACAAATTTGGTCATATTTTTATCTAACCAGTACAGAAACAAGGTTTTTTTAATCAAAATTTAGAATGTTCTAAAAAGAAGGAAAAATTTAAAAAAATAATTACAAAAAACTTTCGTCTTTCCTCTTCATAATGACATAAGCATTTAGACGATAAAATTTTGTTTTCATAAAGTTTGGTGTCTTTTTCATCAGACTATGCTCTTTTTTTAGCGATTTTGTGGAGTTACCTATACAGTATGTATCATATGTTGCCTAACTTAGTATATTTTGCTTAATGGAAATAATTTTCATATTCAACTTTAAAAATCAAATTTTTAAAAATAACTGTTTTATCATTATTATTCAATTCCAGTCTTTTCTTCTGTGATCTTTATAAATAAGCAATTGTGTTATTGATGGCGTTCATAATGAAATTCCTTGGATATTTCAATAAAACGATTTTCTGCCTTGAAAGTAGTAACCATCTTAGCATTTAGAGCACAACTTGAAAGTAAAGGGAAGTAATCATTGCTGACATTTTTAATAGTATATTTTGAAAGCTTAATAGATAAAATAAAATATAATAACATGCCATGTATGAAATAAATGACTACGAAAATGTTTAAACCTCTTGAACTGCTTTAATTATGACAGTTTTGCTAATATTACTTCGTAGTATATGCAAATCATTCAAATAAAGAAATGACTTTGTAGCACAGTGGGCCTTTGCCTAACCAACACTAGGTATCATTGCTAGTATAAAATAAGATTAAAACATTATAAAAATAAAAAATAAACTTAGCAATCTTGCCAATATGTGGCAGACATTTTTTTTTTTGCAATGATTTTATTTTTTTTTTATTTATCAACAATTTATTTCCTTTTATTTCATGGAAATTAGAAATTGATTAAAATTTTAACCAATAAAACTTAAGCAAAAACAAATTTTCAAAAAAAATAATGTAAAAACATCAATATAGAATTTTCTCAACATTTAAACACAAAAACAAGAGCCTTTTAAATAAATAGCTACCAAACTCAAACTTAACCTACAGCTAGTTAAATAACATGGGAGAAATGCTCTGAATTCTTTTAATGTCATTATTGCAGATAGAAAAGTAGTTAGTTGTTCCTAAGGAAACCTTTGACTAAAAGTGGGCACTTGATGCTACTGTCTCTTAACCTCTGTAGTTGTATTGTAAAATTTCAATAAGTGAGGTAATCACAATAATATTGCTTAACTCATTGACATTTAATAGAAATTTGAGAGATCCATATGAGTGTATTTGTTAATACTCTCTGTAAAAAAAACTAGCATTGGGTGTTTGTTCACTAAAAAGACCAGTATTTTTAGGAAATTTTAGGCCTTAAAATATGCTTCTTTGTAATGTAAATGCAAGATTCAAGTAAGCAGGCCTTTTTCATTATTTCTTTTATGAATACTGTGAAGTATGAGAATCAAGGTCTCATACTCAACTGAGTTTCTCATTAAGAGTGTGTGTGTGTATATATATATATATATATATATATATATATATATATATATATAAAAATAAAATGTTATCACTACAAAGTTTCAATTTTGTTTTGACACTGCTGGTGTCTTATCAAGTGATGATGTTGAATCGAAAATAAACAATTTTATTATTAGCTCTATTCAGTAGTGAACACTCTTTTAAGAATAGTGTTTTTGGTTATTCCATGTATACCAAACCTGTACTTATGTGTGCATGTGTAGAGAGAGTGAGAGGTGGTGTAATGGATAAGCTTGGAACGAAAAACTGGAGAGCCAAGTTCTAAGTTGAGTTCATTACACACACTCTTAGGAAAGGGTATGAATTCACCTCTTCTCTCCCCATTTATGGGTTAAATTGTAGGATAGACAATTTAGCTGTGAGTAGCATTTAGTCTAGGAGAAGGACAACTCTGAATTCAAGAACTGAGGTGTTTTGTTAGTTTAGCAAAGGGCTTCATCAGTATAATTAAATTATATGTACAAGGAGTCTGACTATTCAGTTCTGAAAGCTGAATTGTTATATTCTTGTGTGTAAATGATAGTGGAGGTGGGGAATCACACACACAATGCAAAAGAAATACTTCCTGCATAATGCTTAGACCTTAGTGGAAAAGGTGTCTTCATTTACCTAATGACTTAACATTAGATGGGAGGTTTTTATATAGCACCACACACACACACACACACACACACACACACATATATATATATATACACACACACACACACACAGTGAGATGGCTAAACTGTCATCTGAATTTTGCAAAAATGAAGATAACACTAGCATTTCATTTTAACAGATGTATTTACAAAAATATCTTGAAATACTAAAGAGTAAATTTATTCAATAAAATCACCATTGACTACAACCACTACCTCCAGATAACTTTAGAATCTCCTGTAACAATTCTGGATGATCTCCTTGTTTAAGTTGGTGAATGCTTCCATAATCCTTGCTTTCAGTTCATCTTTGGTATTACAAGGAGTTTTCTTGGTCTCTTGCTCAACTGAGCCCCACACATAATAATCAGTGGTGGGGGATTGCAGTTTGGGGAATTAGGTAGCCAGATGTAAGGGGTAATGTGGTCACAGAAATTGTCCAACAGACATGACTGGGTTCTCATGCTTGCATGGCATAGTGCAGATTCTGTTGCCAGATATAGGGTCTTCCAGCAGCCACCCTCTTGATCCAGGGCAGCACTACCTCCTCAAGGCACTTAATTTAGTCCTCCATGTTGAGTCCGAGGTCCATTTCAATCTTGTTCTTTGTAATCTTTATAAATAAGCATTTGTTTAATTAATAGCTTTTATAATTGTTTGGGTATTCAATTAAAGCAATTTTCTATCCTGAAAGTTGTAACCACCTTAGCATTTAGATCACAGCTTCAGAATAAAGGGAAGTAACAAATGTTGACATTTTTTTTAATTTTGAAAATTTAACAAATATTATAAATCATAATAATATAACATGCCACACAGGAAATAAATGATTATCAAAATGTTTCATATTCTTTAAGAAGAAAACTGTGGCATATCAACTCCTTATGGGTCACTTAATGATGAAATTTAATTTTCTTATGAACTTTGAAGTAATACAAATGTTATTTTACTTTCACAATTAAATACATGGCAGATGATACTCGGCTTTTGTGTAGATACATGATTGTGTGGAGATGATTACCAGAGGTGATGATGTGTTTTATGTTGTAGTTTTGTTGAAGTTAGATTTTTGAATACAATTTGATTTCTTTAAGAAATTGTATGATATTATATGTGTTAATGCCCTGAAAGAGTTCTTTCATGTTGGTTGCTTGGTAGCATTTTAAATGGACTTAGGTGAAGTCACTGCAATTTGTTAGTATGTGTGTATTGTTGGTAATTTTTTTTTTTATATAAAAATTTGTTGCTAGTATTTTTTATTATAAAATGTATTTTTTATACTTTCATAGTGTTTGTTTGGGTTTACTATTTGCCCATAGCTAGGACCCTAACAGGTGCTACCACCCCGTGTCAGGGTGAATTTGGGAACAACAGCAATTAAGAGGTGCTTAAACATTCTTCAAAACATTTAATTTCCTGACCAGAGGCCTTGCTGACGGATATAGTTTGTCATTGGGGAAGGCTGTAGTTATGAAGAATCAAATTTAAATTTCCCTTTTTAATACAAGATTTGCAGGTACTATTAGTTGTCTGAGCTAGAATCAATGAGCCAAGTTTAAATTACAGCCAAGTTTACTGCATTTATTTAGCCCAAATGCCCTTGGAAAAGGCATGAATCAATTTCTTCTACACCATTGCCAAGAATTCTCTAGCCTTGGTTGGCAGCTAGACAAGAAGTAGGATAATGCTGAACTCAAAAGTTTTCTTGGCAATTTTCAGAAAATTTGGAGAGCTATAAACAAACTATATCCTGAAAAGGCATGGAATAAAATAAAAATAAAATATTCTAATGCAGTAGAAATGTTTTCTGTTTTGGGAATAAAATTCCACTAGCCAACTGAATAACTTTGCAACTGTCTCCAAAAACAAAAAGCTAAATTCTCTAAAAAAATTTACACCTACAAAACTAATGTGTTTTGCATGATGATATAACTCTGTAAACACGTAATTTGGCATGTGTGCTTTACCTCATATGTGCACATGCATAATCTTTTCACGTGTTGTCTGTATACAATTATATAATCATGTCTATCTGACACTGTCTAACCGTGTATGTCCTTGTGCCTATTTGCAAGTGTTTTAGTTTGCATGTATGGGTGAATGATTACACCCCACCACAATCTCCTTACCAAAATGCTGATGAATAGAATCAGATAAGAAGACTTCTCTTCCCTTCTTTTTCTTCTGTTCCTTACTGACCCCTGCCCGCACCTCTGTTTAGCTTCCAGAAGGGCCTGGTTGCAAAGAGTGACGACAGTGTACTGGATATTAATGAGGCGAATGTAAACAAGGGAACGGTTTGCAGGTGGCGCTAATTATGAGGAACTCACACAAGAATCTGACACTCTATTATACAAACGTATTTTCAATTGAAGTAGTTGAGAAATGTAATAGCCTTGAAGGGCAAGCGAGCAAGAGTTCCACAAACACACACACACACACACATGCATATGGAAATTACACATTATTGGATACATCAACAATCATGGAGAATAATATATACATGACAAATGCACTATACACAAACATACATGACAAATATGCAGAGACGTATCCACCCACACATTGGTATAGACATATGCACACATAGATTATTTATCCATATCTATATCTCTGTCTGTCTATATATATATATATATATATAAACACATTTCACAGTGCACAGATCTGATGTGGAAATGACAATATATATAAAAAAATCCCTATATATATATATATATATATATATATATATATGGTGACTCTGCTGTTGATTTTGATATGTGAGGATCTGACAACTTTATTCAGTTTTTATGTTTGTGTAGTATGTGACACTTCTGTTTCACTAGTGACCTGCATACAAGCCCACATATTGTGCAACAGCAAGTATCTTTGGGAATATACTGGTGAAAGAAATTTAGTATTTAAAAAGCAATAATAATAATATTGCTAATAAGACTAATAATATTTGTTGTATATTCATAGGCCTTTTGACCAATTTGGAAGCATGATGAGAAAGCCATATTTATTACACGTTAAGCCCAATATTTGTAATAAATATGGCAACAAAGATGAGGACAATAGTCCAAATAATGTAAATAGTGTACATAATACCTCATTTCAGAAATATAGAGAGATAATGATGAAAGATTTTAAAAATCAGAATTTTTGACACACCTGTGTTTTTTCTCAACAAGATGAAAAATAAAAAATGAAAACACCCAAAGAATATATTTGCTTGAAGCCATTTAAGCAATAGAAAGATGATAGTTGTATTCATTAAAAAATAAATTAATATTTTACTTTGATTCTTCTCAATAATTACCTGTCTTGTTTTCTGCTTTGCTAGTTCCATAGATAAAAATAAATATTTTATTTGAGTGTTTTACTCTGAAAATGTGTAGCCATCATTAATAACATGAGAAATCACTTCTAAAATTATTTTTATATTTTTGGCAAATAGAAAATTTATTTGAAATGTGTTTGAAGACTGGATTTAAAAAGCAAAAGGAAGAAAAAAATCCCTCCACATGTATCATCAGTAAAAAGGTCAATGTATCCATAGTGTATCTTAGGTTGGCTGTTTGTTGAAATAAGTTATCCAAAATCAAGAATAGAGAAAGGAGGATAAATGAAATGGGATATAGGTATTCTTTCTATATATATATATATATATATATATATATATATAATAGGAAAGAACAGTTAAATTAATGATCCAAAGTTCTTTAGTATTTGTTTTTATTATTTCAATATTAAATAAACATCACTTGAGAATGAAACTATACTCTAAATTTTAACTTTAATTTTGAAATTAAACTTTAGGACTTAAGTCAAGTTTCAAAACATAGTAATGTCTGTGTTGCAAGGGAATCATACTTTTAAAAAATACTTGTGTATGTATGTATCTATAACAGCATCTGTTGGGTAAATAAATAAAACACACACAGTAATAAAAGATTCTTGGCCTAACTTTCCAAAATCTGACCAAATCACCAAATAATTTTTTTTTTCTGTGCAAGAATACTTGGTCAGGCTGATAACTTTACAGTCTGTATTAAAGGATAATTGATAAAAAATGAAAACAATTAAGCTCACATGCAACACTAGTTTTGCCTTTCATGTTATAGCATTGATTTCTGAAGTACGCCACAAAGATCGGTCGGAACTGCTCAGAAAACTTTTCATATTTAGGAAGGATATTACAATAATTAAGAAGCTATTCTGGCAGAAGCATATAGATAGAAAATGAGTTCAGCAGATATACAAAAGTAGAAAATGTAGGTGTAAGAAAAGGATATGACTTCTCACTGGCATTATTCAACCTATAGAGTGATGTGATTCTGAGAGAATTAGAAGTCCTACTTCATTATTGATGGCCACAATCTTAACATAAAATATGTTGATGACACAATGTTGATAGCAGATACATAAAGGAAACTACAAGAACTCCTACAGAAGGTAGAGATGGAAAGCAGAACTAAGCATCAACTGTAAGAAGACAGAATGCATGGCTGTTTGCAAAAGGATGATCCCAAAATATGAATTGCAAATCAGAGATACTAAAATCAAACAAGTACAAAAATCTAAATACCTAGGAAGTGTCTTAACAGAAAACAGAAAGTGTGACAACTAAAATCTAAATGTACATTGGGATATCCAAAGATGCATTTCAAAAGCTAAGCAGAGTATTAAGAAATAGAAAAACATTGCTAGAAGCAAGAAAAAGAGTACTAAACTGTTACATGATATCTATCCTCCTGTATGGCAGTGAGTGCTGGACAATCTCTTGAAAGATGAAGAAGAGACTTGAAGGAACAGAATTGTGGTTCTACAGAAGGATGCTTAGGATACCATGGACTAATTATGTGTGCAACAACAAAGTTTTAGAGAAAATGTTAGCGAAAAGGAAACTTGTACTTGATATCAAAAAATGAGTTGAAATTTATAGGAAGCATAACATGGAAAGAGGGCTTGGAAAATCTGATACTTTTGGGATAGATTGAAAGCAAAAGGGACAGGAAAACAATGCATAGCATACTTAGTGAGCTTGAGTAAATGGATGGTGGAACAGGGTTTAGTAGAAATAACAAAAAGGCGATATTTATTAAGAGCTGCAAAGAACAGGAAAGTGTAGAGAGCTATGATCGCTACCATCTTGAAGTGACATAGTACATGAAGAAGATTGGTTTGTGTGTGTGAAACATGAAAATTAATAAAAATCTCTTGAAAATAGACTCAGAATTGCACAAAGATCAATGTAAAAATTAATGGTAGAAATTAAATAAGAAAATAAGAAAGTGACCAAAAAAGGCTGATTCTTTTATGTGTTTGACATTTAAATAAGTTGAATTAAACTCAAACAACAATGTCTGTTCAATGTTTTATTGTATAAAAAAAAAATACAATAAAACATTGAACACACACACACACACACATATCTATCTCTCTCTCTCTCTCTCTCTCTCTCTATATATATATATATATATATCTATATATATATAGAGAGAGAGAGAGAGAGGGTATACTAATATTAGGTTGGTGCAAAAATAATGACGTAATAATGTTGTTTTTTGACGTATTTTTTAACGTCAAAAAACAACATTATTACATCATTATTTTTGCACCAACCTAATAGTAATACTTGGTTGGTAAAAAAAAAACCTGAGATGGCACAACTTGCAAATATATCAAAACAATTGGTACCCCAGGAAAAAATTAGAAAAAAAAATAAAACTAGAAACATCCAAACAGGGCAAAACAAATAATCCAAAGGAAAAACCCAAGCGAGAAGATCCATTTAGGTGAAACCAAGGTAGCTTGTTCCTGACTTTTTAGGATTTATTTTGTGTGTATATATATATATATATATATATATAAATTTCTAAAGAAGTGGATTTTTTATTTATTAATATGACACATTTTATTAAATGTTATTTTTCATGTTTACTTATATTTGAGTAAACAATCTATCTTTTTATTAAACAGTATATCTATCTCTCTATCTATTTATGTGTATCTGCCTGAATATTCAACAAATCCTATTAAGGAAAAATATGCACCCTTCAACAGGATTTGAACCTGCGTCCTCGTTGTCAGGAGAAACTGTCATTAGATCTGACATGCTTTTAGACTTTTTCAGCCATAGAGTGCATTGATGATTAAGCAAAGTTAAATCAAGTCTCATAAATGCAAATCTTTCTCACACTAAAAAAAGAAAAATTGCTTTATGTTAGAATATGAAACTGAGCAGATATGAATATTTTGAGTCTCTATAATCCATTTCCCAAAGGCACAACTCTATCACTATTTTTATATCCCCCAGTTCAGACCTTTACAGCTGAGATCCACCATGCCATCTACATAGTGGTCAACCATCATCGTTCCTTTTGTATTCCATTTGTAATAAGAAAGAACAGCTTCTTCCCAAGGGCCACTGCTTTTTGAAAATACTTCCAAAAGGATGCTTCCAAACCACTGTACTCTTAACATCTTCAAGATTAGAATTGAGGGTTATGCATGTCATATGTCGTCATAATCTACAATTTTACATATTTTCATGCACTTGTAAAACAAATCAATTTTTATGTATACAAAGATTCCTTTATATATTAGGTTGGTGCAAAAATAATGTCGTTTTCTCACATATGTTACTATGTGAGAAAACGACATTATTTTCGCACCAACCTAATATATATGCATCAGCACTACCCAAGCCAAAATTGATTTCAAAACAATTAATCCAATTTAAATTTAGTCCAAGACAATTTTGAAGTTGTTCGAACTAACCTGTAATTATAATTTCTCTATTCTATTTATCAAATTTTGTTTTCTCGGATATCAATTTTAAATTATTTGTTCTTTAACACTCGTGCTGCTGAAGACATACTTGTACATGTTTACAAAACTTATATTGCCTGCTGTGCATATATATATATATATATATATATATATACACACACACACATTTTCAAGATGCCATAAAATGTTTGTGTTATAAACTAACTAGCACTTAGTGCTGTTTCTAAACTAGTGTAGATATACAGTAGCAGATAATATGACCTGTTTTGTGACATATTTTTGTTATATTCTATGTTGGAGCTATTGTTTAGCATAGTCATTAGTGCAGAGTAGCCAATCAAAACCAAAATAGTGACACCTATGAGAAATCACTGCCATCTTTATAGTCATTTATTTCCAGTAAATGACAATTTCTTTTGTCCCCTACCAAATAGGCTGGACAACAATGCTATAACTATGTAGCAACGAAAGTGTTAACCATCTTGAGGAGACAGATATTCAAAATAAAACTTTTATTTTAAAGCTCCAAAACAAGAACTTGTAATTATATTTTGACCATTTTTTTTTCTATTTAAAAGTTGAAATTGATAATATTTTAAATGTCAAATTGTTCACATTGAGTTTTTTTGAGTTGTTTTCTCTTTCAAAAAGCTATCCATTATAAAATCCCTTTTTTTTTTTTTTTTCCTTTGTAGGCTTCCAATATAAAAATTCAAACAACTGATAACCCAAGACCCAAACCATTGTCCAGTGATCTTGTCTTTGGAAAGTATTTCAGTGATCACATGCTGAAAATTGAATGGAAATCTGAAACAGGATGGGGTGATCCCCAAATTTGTCCTCTTCAACCGTTGGTACTGCACCCAGGTGCCAAGGTGTTCCATTATGCTAATGAGGTAAGGCTTTCTTTTCTTTGCTTGCATTTCTCTCTTAACCCAAATTTTCATATTTGTGTTCTAATGTTTTCATCAGCTATATATTTGACTTATTTGTACAAATTCTTCTGTCAGGTTCCTAGTTCATTGATTTAGCAGGTAAACTTTCTCTATGCAGACATAGTAATTGTGAGTTCAATCTGTGGGCTGGGTAGTGCAAACTTAGACTAATTTGAAACATGATGAGCAATAACTGAGCAGTACTAAATAAAAAGTAGAACAGAGATTCCTAGACACGGACAGCAGAATCAGAACAATCTTCCTCTGTAGATTAAATAAAGGATTCAGTATGGAATTCTCTGAAGATGTATTGAAAAGCACCTGATAAAGGCTGGAGTACACTGTACAACTTCTGCTGGATTCACCTTTTTCATTCTGGTCACCTTCACTCCAAGATGGCTTCCCTCTTCTCTCTTGGTGCCTATATAATATAATATAATATAATATATATATATATATATATATAGACACACACAGAGAAACATAAAGAAGAGGCTAGCTCAATTATTAGCCAGTAACAATCTTGTAACTACTCCCATGCAAATAACATACCGGTACCACCTGTGGGGATCTACATTTTCCAAACTACCAAAAGTCCTCATCAGCCAGTATTACAAATATTAAAATTACTTTCATGGTAATTGCTCCGAGGAGCTGCATTCGCTGGTTCCCAGACTTCATGAACTCAAGCGCCCTACGAGGCTAGCATCCCACTCTCACCCTTTCACTGTTAAAACTATTAAATGTACCCATCTCTTCTACTCCAATAGCTTCATATCTCGCACCTCTCGCCTGTGGAACTCCCTTCCCTATTCCAGTTTCCCTGAGAGCTATAATCTCCAACTATTCAAATGTAATGTCAATCGACATCTCCAATTGCCTTGATCTATCCACTATCCTTCTCCTCATCCTTTCTGCTATCACTCCTATCTGATCTTGCTCCAAATCTTCTGTAACCCTTTGCGTCCTAGTGGCTTCCCGCCTTGCTTGGGGTGAAACGCTTAAAAAAAAAATAAATAAATAAATAATGCTGCAAAGGATTCAACTGTAATAGATAATCCATTTTGGTTAGCAAAACAAAAGATACCAAATCAAGACATACAGGGCTCCTTAAAAATAGGTTTCATCTCTGATAGAATTGATGACTCCTAGTAGACAAGTGGTTAGGGACAAGACGATATGGTGAGATGATTTCTTCTGGGCAACATTCCTTTCCATAACAATCTACAGAACCAAAACAGAAGAGAAGCAACAGCATAGTGAATCAGAAGCTTTCTCCTATTGCTAAATATTCTCCTGTAGCAGCTGTGGTTAAAAAAAAAAAACGAAAAAAACAAACCTGCCTATCCTTTGTGGGCCTGGCTAGATATCAGAGGCATAAAAAATCCTCCTACATTTTCATTCACAGAACCAAGCCAAGATATATAATGTTTTTAATTAGAGGTAGATAATAAGTAATTATGATTATCGAAATTATTTTATAAGTGATAGCAATGGTAAATTTGACTATTTCCATCCCAGAAATATTCGGTACTTATTGACCAAACTTTTAGTGTCACTGCTGGTTGAAATCTGTAAAATCTTTTTATTAAAACAGTTTTTCAGGAAATTAGTCTATTAAATGCTGCAGCTCTTTTTAATAGTGATGGAAGTTTAAACTGTTTTTCGTAGTGTGGTAAGTTGACATCTTGATTATATTATTATTTTCTCTTCTAGTTTCATGTTCTATTTATGCTTACTACTGTTCCAGTTGTTAGAAGTGTTCAACTGATGTGTTTCTGTTATTTGCTAAAGCTCTTTGTTTATGATTTTGTAGTATCAATCTGTTGGGTCTGATGAAGAGTCACCGTTTTTACAATTTAAAGGAGATTAATTTTTGTATAGGTGTTGATTGTCAGTGCAGCAATGAATTTCAC
The DNA here is from genome assembly GCA_963932145.1 of Acanthosepion lycidas. Classification (NCBI taxonomy): domain Eukaryota; kingdom Metazoa; phylum Mollusca; class Cephalopoda; order Sepiida; family Sepiidae; genus Acanthosepion; species Acanthosepion lycidas. The sequence continues at coordinate 55,005,298 of OZ010572.1, read as the reverse complement.
AATGTTTAGCATCATCTAGAAGCTTGGATTAATGTTTAAATGTGGTTATTTCTGCTAACATATTGACTTCCAATTAGTACACAACACAATATGAGTGACAAATTAATGTTGCTGACTTGCTCAGTGTACAATCATGGTAGCACTTTTTTATATTCTACAAAGAATAACGACTATGAAAAAGAGTGTACGGTAGCTGGAAAAATAGGCTAAAGAAAAGTCTGCAACTAACCACACCAATTAAAACAAAGTGCAGATAAAAAAAAAGTAATGTCTTAATAAAGAAGCTAAAATAATAATAAACAAAATCAAAATTGAAATTTGGACTTAGCAGAAAAATAAATTTTGATTCTTGGATGATTTTTATAATTTCTGAAAAAGAAAAACTATTTTTGGATTCTGGTATGAGGTACATATTAGATTGGCGCAAAAATAATGTCGTTTTCTCACATATGTTACTATGTGAGAAAACGACATTATTTTTGCACCAACCTAATATAAGACACCTCATTAAGATGACCTTATGTCTATTCATGAGTGGGTATTCTGTTAAATATCTTGATAATGCTTCAATATATTTCCTAATCTTCAGATAGCATGAAGTTGTGATCAAGTTTATTGCTTTTGTGTTTGTTTTTTTTGGTGGGGGGCTTTTTTGTATACTTAAATTTCACTCATTGAAAGCCAATCAAGGTAGAAGGTTAAAGTTGAAATGGTAATCTGAAGTGATATAAATGAAATTGAAGGTTATAAGAAATGTAGGTTATGAGAGTAAGAAAGAAATATAAAGAATTACTCTTCAAGAGTTTAAGGTTGATGTGTTTGGAGAAGCACTCATGCAGGAGTCTGTTCCAAATAGTGGCAATTCTTAGATTAAAAGCTGTCTGAGTGGAACTTTATTTTTACATTTGGAACAGAGGGAATGAAAGTGATTCAACTCTGTCGAAGTGGCCTGGCATGTCCAAGTTGTAAAGGTCTGAATTGGGGGAACTAAAGAACAGAGCTCATCTGAGCATTTACCATGGAAATAACAATAGAGTAGCAGCAGGATTGAAACCTTGCATCTGTGGAAAATAAATCACCATTCACAAGAAACTTTAAATGATTTTAAAGATAATTAAGACTGGAAAAGTGAGGATTGAGCAGCTCCAACCCAAATGTGATAGTAATTATTATAGCAAATTTTGTAATTATTATAGAAAAATACTTCTGTTGACAATCTTTTTTTTTTTTTCTTGTTGTTTATAGCCTTTTAAAAGATTTAGCTTTGTTTATATTATTATTTGAGATTTTGAAAAATTTAAAAAGAAAAAGTTTTTGGTTTATTAAAGCTATTGGCTACAAACATGAAGAATATTAATTTAAAAATTTCTTCAATTTGAGGGGAAAAAAAAACAAAACATTTTTTCATCTGTTATTAATCTTGACTACTGACTGCTTATTTCTTTGTGGTATAGTTTTTGTTTGTTTGTTTTTCTCTAATCAGCATAAGAGAATATTAATTTATAAAATATCCTTTTTTTCTTTCTTTTTTTGTGACTTTTTAATATTGTGAGAAATTGAAAAATAGGCTGGAAATCATCTTTCCAGAAACACCTGGTGTTTTCAAATATGTATGCTGAAAAATCTTTTCAAAATTTTATTTTTTCTATGTTTTTCTTTTTTTCTAAACAAAAAAAAAATGAACAAAAACTGTACAGCTTTTATTTATTGGCTCTGAAAAGTTATTTTCCTTTTAAATTGTTTTACCAATGTACAGCTTGATAATTTTTGTTTTCAAAGGTAAAGCACAGAGGAAGCTATCTATTATAATCCTAGATGATGTTATCAATTATTTTCAGCAAAATCAGTTTGTTCCAAACACTTTATTTAAAAGTAATTAAAAAATAATTTCAAATCAGTATACTTCATATTATTTGTAATGCTGATTTTATGTAATGTAAAATATAAACATAATTTGTTAAATTTTATTTATCTTTTACTTAATGTTATCAACAAGAACCTGTTTCAAAATGTTCACAATAAGCAGCTTTTTTTCTATAGATTCTTTGTTTGTCAGACTTTATTCATGTAAGATTTTACAATTTCTAATGACTGTATAAGCATACTTACATGTGTGTTTGTTGAGAGAGAGAGAGAGCTTGATTTTTTTTTGTTGACCCTTTATTTATGAACTTGTATAAAAATATGTCAATGATTTCTTTGACACCTACATACATACATACATACATACGTACACACACACACACACACACACACACACACACACAAAATTTGAATTAAAGTTGACAGACATAAAATAACTCTGCTGTTGTAAAAAAAAGCAATAAAATAATAAATGTTTACTGTTTGATTAACAAAATAATGTATTATGCAAGAGAAATTCAAGAAATTCTTCTAATTTAATATATAGTTATACACAGAAATAATTTCAGTCATGACTGCAAGAATGTTAAAACTAATTAAAAGAGAAAATAACTTAGAAAAAAATCTTGGGAGTGCAATTATTGGTTCTTGACAAAATGTTTATTTAAACCCTGGACTTTTTCAAATATCTCCTTTCTGAAATACTCTTTTCTCAAACCAACCATAAAAATTTAAAAAATTAAAACTTAACTCAAGACCCTCAAATTATTTAAAATAAATGAATACATAAATAATTAGATAAAATGCATACAAATAAATAATTACATTAATAAAATATACAACAATAAAATAAAACATTTACACTCGTTTATCAAGCAATAATTTTTTTAAAATCATTTCAACCCAAACTAGACAATGAAGCCACAAGAGATTACTGACTGTTAGAGAATAAGAGAAAAACTTTCTTTGTGCTACCAGTGAGTGGGGGGAAAAAAATTATATTTATCATATGTGTATATATTCAAATGTTGCATATTCATTCAAGAGCATTTTATTGCAAAATATATATAAATCCTGAAAAGGTATTTTTCATTAGAAAAAATTGCATATTTTTCATCCATTTAAATTCTCCAGAACTTCATTTTTTTGTCTTTTTATTATTTAGATTGTCAGTATTATCAACAGATTTCTATCTTTGTGACCAATCTTAAAAAACTAGTATATTACTTTTGCTTCTTATAGTAAGAACAATCTACCCTGGTGGACTAAATGAAGGGTTTGGTTTGAAATTCCAATCACCTGAAGTATGCCTGAGCATACAACAGACGAAATGTGAATATGGCAACAAAGATTAGGACAACAGTTCAAAGAATGTAATGTAAATAGTTACAATATCTCATCTCGGAAATATAGACAGATATTGAATTTTTTCTTTCTTGAATTTCCAAATTTTTGTCACATCCTTTTGTTTAGAAGCTTCACATTAGCTAGTATATACTATCTTAATTTATTTCATGATGCTAACACTCCTTTCACTGTTTGATTTGTGCTAGACTGATTTATTAAACAATATCAGCTTGAAAGAGAGTAAGGAGTGGTTCCTTGAAGTCATTAACTGTGGACTAAGATCAAATGTGTTGATCTATCTGCAGCTCAAATATTCACAGATTAATGATTTTTATAAACAGCTATATGTGATATGATTGTTTATCAGAAGACACCAGTTTTAGAAAAAGTCACTGACAGCTAGAAAGACAGAGGCTGAGATCAACAATTTCAATGTATGATTCAGAGCAGCACAGCAGTATTTGATACACTAGTGATTCAAAAGATATAAGCTCTTGAAAGACAGGAAAAGTAACTGAAGGCTATAAGCTAACTTGATGTAAACAGTTCTAATCCAGAGATAAATGGTTTATTTACCTGAAAATTTCCACCTCACTCTTTATCAGGACAGTTTGACAAGTTCCTCCACTCCCTCTGCTATTTAGTGTGTTTTTGTGTGTGTGTATATATATATATATATATATATATATATATATATATATGCTTTCCAAGGCAAAGCATTGGTAAAACAAACATAAAGCCTGCCAGGTGACCAAAAAAAACAAAAAACAATTAAAATAAAAACCAATAAAGCAAAAACGAAGAAGGAAGAGGAAAGAAACATACAGAAGAAAAGACCAAAAGACAAACACCAACCTAAACAGTAATATACAATTCCCTCTGTCTAAATTACCAAAACAGAGAAAATGTTTCCCAGCATCACAATTCATAAAGAGACAAACATCCAATTACTACTTCAGTTTCATGCTATTGTGATCATCAAGCGAGCAGTTTGAAAGACAAAACAGAAAAAACAAATAATTTCCTATTCTTCTCAAAGAGACTGAATTGAATGACCAGAATTAGGAATCTTGTAACAAAGGCAGTTGAAATATCTGGGACACATAGTGAGGAAAGAATGCTTGGAAAATTTTTACCCTCATAGGAAGCGTCAATGACAAAAGGAAACTGGGAGAACTGACTTAACGAGTTTGTGTAGATGGATTGCAGAACAAGGAGGGGAAGGTATAATAATAAAAAAAAAAACTGCTAAGAATGACAACAGATAGGAAATTGCAGTGTGCCATGTTTGTCCATGTCCTGAAGGGACACGGTAGATAAAAGAGTAATGCCTAGAAGCATTGCCCTATCACCTAAAATTTAGAAAGGTAAATAAATACATTTTTTTTTCTTTTAATATATGAAGCTATAGCATTGGCATAAGTGATCAACGTACAAAATCATGGATTATGTCTATATTTCTGAGATGAGGTATTATGTACACTATTTACATTATTCGGACTATTGTCCTCATCTTCGTTGCCATATTTATCTCAACGTTTTGGCTGTTGTATGCTTCGGCCTTCTTCATTACAGATTCTGTGTTTATTTTTTTAGGGAGCAAGGTCTCTTCCAATTGATATGTCACTATGCTTCATATCCCCTATATCAATCTCTGCTAGACTAAAATATATACATATATATATGTGCGCACACACACACACACACACACACACAGGACGTACCATCTAGGTAGGCAGTGCCTACCCTGAGTAAAATGGATTGGTAACTACATTTTCTCTCTGTGGCTCAATATGCACCTAATCGAAGAAAATTATGAGAGTTGCTCTGATTATTATACATAAAATGCAAAATAAAATGTTTTGTAGATTTACTACATAAATGTCACAATCTGCCTACCCTAAGTAATTAATGATAGTATGTGCCTGATATATACTTCCTTGTAGAGTATTTCACCGCAGCCTCACAACACGACTGTATTGGTTTCTGACAACACATTTTTACTGCTGAATTGATTTTGAATTCAGAGTTGCCAACCATAGCTAGAGAGTCCAGTTTGCCCTGCTATTTTCATTTTTGATTTACAGTATTTTCATTTTTATGGTTTTCGCACTTTTGCGTTTAGTGCAATATATACTAATGTTTAAGTTGAATTTTTTTGAATAAGTTTGATTGTTGTTTGTTTTTCTTTACGGCATATCAACTTCAATGGGTTATTTAATGCCAACAAGATTTTTATTGCTGGTAATATTTTTCTTTCATAAATGTATTGCTGGTAATATTTTTTCCTTCAAAAAATCTATTTCTTGTAATAATTCTTTACAAAATATTTCTGGTATTAAAAGCTATTTTTACACTTTAATAGTGTTTGGTCCCATGTTTGGGGGTTAACTCTCTGCCCATAGTTGGGAACCTAACAGGTGCTATCACACTGGGTCAGGGTGGACCTGGGAACAGCAGCAATTAAGAGGTGGTTCCATGCTCCTCAAAACCTCCTGATCAAAGGTGTTACTGTCGGACATAGTTTATCATCTTACCCAGGACACTTGAATAATGTTGAATTATTGTTCAATAAAAGTCTTTCCAATATGACTGACTTTCTTTCCAAAATAAGTGTTTCTCATAAAACCAGTGTGTCTTTTAGATTGAAACCATTTCACAAGTTCAGTTTTTCACTATATTAAGTTGCCTTCCAACATGACAAAATGGAATGACTTTTGTTAGACTGGTTTTGAAAATGCATCACACAGAGGTGAGAAAACCCGAAAATGGGATTATTTCAGATCAGCCTGATCATGTCCATGGATGCTTGTCCGTTCATGCATCTAATTGGAAAATAAATACAAAGTGGCAAAATCAGAAACATTATTGTCCGCACCTGTGTTGTCATGAAATAAATATATATTTGGATATTCATAAAAATCACTTCTGAAAAAAAAAAAAAATAATAATTGAATATAACTGTCATTTTGAAGGAGTGTTTAATTTTCTGTTTTGTCAACTACAGCACCCATTGACAGATCTGCCTTGTCTATTTGTTTCTTTACAAATGTGTGACCAAAACACATTCTAAATAATAGTAAAGTGTCAACAGAGAACAAATGATTGTTGTTTGGTCAATATATTACAGTGCAAACTGTTTGTCTATTGTTTAACCTGTTTCAGTAATCCCTTGCCTATCCAATATGGGTAAATTGTCTGTTAAGTTTGGGGACACAACTTTTCATTTATTTTTTTCCTAATTCTTAATGAAAAGGTTGAGTGAGTTTTCTTTTTTTTTGCTTATTTGAAAATAATTGAATTTTTTTCGGTATCTGGGATGGAAAGACTAAAGAATCAAGGATATAAAACACATCAAAGAGTAGGCATGGCTTTCTCTTCTAGGTTTAACTGTATGAAATTCTTTACTAATTGGTTAAAATTCAACAAAAGGATATTTGGAACCATTTGCAATTTGAATAAAGACAATTCTGAGAAAGGTTTTTTAAGTTTATTCCAACTAATATGCATACTTTACATGTACTGTCAAAAATAATGACCATATCTTCCTGGCGTCATTTTAAACTGACACCTTGTTTCTCTATATATTGTGACCATATTTTCTTGATTTCAAATGAAAACTTGGAAATTTTCCAACATTTCAATGAAATTTTCATTTTTCAAAATTATAGTTTGTAACTAGTTTTAAGTATATTTATCAGTTTAAACTGATACCAGATTCATATGATTTAAGAAAGTTTGCAATTACATTGGTAATTTTTTATATGAGTAATCTAGGATTTTAATCTGTACAATTAACTCTGTTAACTAAGAAAGAATTCTGCTTTTTTAATTACTAGAATTTTTTTTGCTCATGCATGTTGAAATCCTCAAATTATTTAGTGTTGTTGAAGTTATGCTAAAAACAATATTGCATTTTTATTAAATAGATATTTATTATTTTAATTATTAAATTGTTTTTAAAATAGTGGGAGTATTTTTTTATGTTAAATAAAACTTAAAACTTTGGACCCTCTTACCTAATTTCACTTCTCGAAATTTGTTTTTGATCTGACAATGTATGGCTATTTTAGAGGGTGTGACAGCTTGACTGACTAACAGAAGTCACAGAATTTTATATAGAGATAGATTTGCAAATAAAAATAATAATGAAAAATTCTAACATGGAACAAAAAAAAATTGATTAGCAACGTAACTGCCAGCACCCCACCCCCAACTATTTACTGAAGGGACATTCCATTGTGGTAACAAGACATGTTTGCTTATTGATGTTGTCTAATACCTCCAGTTAACAATGGGATATTTCATTACTAAGAAAGTGCTGTTAGGCTTTTACTATTGTTGTTGCTAATCTTGCAGACTCTCCTGCGATGTATTGGACTCCAGCCACACCACACTAGGTGTTGCTGCTGTGGTTTCCGTAACAAGTAACATGCTATAACCTCTTGTAACATAAACTCTTGAAGTGTAACATAGCTTCACTGTGCCTTTTCTGTAAATATTTTCATGGTAATTATTCTGATAAACTTTCCACTATGGTACCTAGACTTTATGAATTTAAGCACTGTACTAGATTGGCGGCTAGGTCTCATCATTTTAAAGTTGAAGTGGCTAGATGTGACTAAGATCTATGCTAACCGTTTCTTCCATCACACTTCTCACTTGTGTAAATTGCTTTCCAGTTAACTTTGATCTTCAAAAATTTAAATGCAGTGTCAATCGTTATCTTTTGTTTTCATAATTCTTGTTCTTTTATTGTCCTCTTTCCTTAATAGTAGTTTTTCATAATTTTAACAATCAGCAATACCTTGCATCATCCTAGGGGCTTTATTGCCTTGCTTGGGGTGAAATGATTAAAAAAAGAAAAAAAAAAGAAAAAAAACCTAATTTTTTTTTTTTTACAGGGTGGAGGTGCTAGCCCCATGCCCAACTGGTTCCTCCTCCTCTTAGACTTGTTGTAAACCAAAGCTATAGAATCCAATTTACTATTAACCCTAGGGGTAGAAGAAATGGATTCCAATGGTATTTGTGTGAATGTAGTGGGCCTCAGCCCAAATGAAGTTTGAACATAACATGCCATTTTCGCTTTCTGCATTGAGGCTATGTGACTGATAAATACGTAAAGTCACATAGTGTTTTATATTATAAAATATCTAAATTAATTTTTATCTACCTGCCTTTTTATGCAAGGTGAGCATTTTTTTTTCTTACAATCAAGGCTTAGCAGCTACTTGAGGTTGAGGGTTACAAAGTAATAGGTAAAAAGCACAGTTTATGAGTAGCAGTTCATGGAAGTTGTTGTTCAAATTGAACTTACAAGAATATGAAGGGACTAAAGTTGGTTCACTATGTGTGTTGCATGGTGGGATTTAGCAATTACGGTTAGAACTGGTAGAACTAAGAGGCTCACAACCCTTTCATCTGTGGGGAAAGGGGTTGTAGGATGGAAAATATTTCATCACCCACAATGCTGCATAGATGCTTTGGGACTCTATAAAGACTGGAAAGTAAAGACTGGGCTGCTCCTGCCCATACAGTTCTCCATTTTCAGCCTTATCTGGCTCTTGTAAAAGTAGAAATAATGAAGAACCAAAATAATGATTTCCCCACATCAAAGGGGTAAAGGAGTAATGGAACTCTAGGCAGCAAGCCTGTCTGTTTTTTTTGTTTGTTTGTTTTGGGTTTTTTTCTGCTTTCCTTTTCATCTTTTCTCTCTTTCTAACTTGCTTACTCCAGTTTCTCCTTCATATAGTTTTTTACCCTCCTTCTTTCTAACCTTTGCTTTTCTGTTGTCCTGTGAAAATAAACAGTTGATCATGACATTGTGCATATGTATGATGCCTTTTCCCATTGCACAAGTAACAGGATGTGACACTTTGAACCAAGGAAGAATGCACAGATATTCTATTCTGATGCAGAAGGACACATTCAAATATAAATAATCCTGACATTGGCTTTTTTTTTTTTTTTTTTTTTTTTTTACAGGTTCTGTGCTTTTAGATTATTACACTTCTTGTTTCTAATATCTTTTTTAACTGCTTTCAGCATTTTTAACAACTTCCTTAAAATTTCATTAGTTTCTAATCGTAAATAACTTCTTACTTAATCATTTCATTCCAACTAAGGCAATAAAGCCACTAAAATGCAAAGGGTTACTATTGGGAGTCAGAATATGAGAAGAAAAATCATTAAGGACAGATAACAAAAGAACTGGAATTAAGAAAACGGACATTGCATTTAAATATTTGAAGATCAAAGTTGACTGGAAAGAAAGAAGCTGTAAGAAATGTGAGAGAAGAAACTGTCAGAATAGGACTTACAGTTACACCTAACCATTTTGACTGTAAAATGATGGGACTTAGTGACCAATCTAGCACTGCACTTAATTTCATAAATCTAGTTACCACAGAGGAAGGTTCATCAGAACAATTACCATGAAAGTATTTGTAGAAAAGACACAAGGAAGCTATTTTATGTTAGTGGAAAATGGACTAAAACTAAGATACCAGATCAGGACCAATAACATTGCAGATTCTTCTTTGTATTTTATCAAAAATCTCTAAATATATTGCAGAAACACCAGACTAGAACTTCTTGACAGCTTTAAAATTAATGGTACCTCTGTCCCATAAGAGCTGTTACAACTTCATACTGGTTTCATACACTAAATATTATAACTGTTATGGGACAGGAAGATGTATTGGTAGCATAACAGCTTTTAGCACAGAAAGTGAAACTTAGAGCTGAGTTCAAATTTCCACCTAATCTGCTGACTTTCACACTAATGACCTTGGGAAATGCATGAATCAATCTCTTCTCCACCTCATCTTCTCCAGGTAGCAACCAGTCTAAATGAAGGTAAACTCTTAATTCAAAACTATCAAGAAGGGAAACTTATTTATCCCAAAATGGCTTGGTAGGTTGCAAATGAAAAGGAATCTATGGAGAGGCATGATTGCCTATAATCTGAAAGGACATGGGATGAAAATGTCTGAGACAGGATTTTTTTTTTTTTTTTTTTTTTTGCTGTTTTAGTTTCTGATTTTTAGAAAACAACATTATCTCCAAATGAATTTTTTTTTTTGTCATTTTATCCATTTTTAAGTCTGTTCTGATAATTCAACACCTTAGCTGATACAGTGGGAGATGTGACCCAAACCAAATACTATTTAGTGATAGTAAGATGAAAAAATGTTAGAAAAATAAAGTGAGATTTTACATTAGCCAAAATGAAGAGAATGTAATATTGTATTCATTTAATGAATAGCTTGTCATCATCATCATTTTTTTTTTCTCAAGCTAGATTGTATCTTCACAAATTGTAAAGTCATGTTTTGGATCCAAGTAAATCTACTTTTTCTCCCACTTAATAATTTAATAACCATTAGCAGCACTTCTGATTAAAAAGTCAGATATGATACTCTGATATAACTACACTGTCTTAGAACTCAAAGAAGAATTGAATCATAAGTTATACTGATGTGAAATTGATTGTTTTTTTTGTTTTTTAATATCCTGTAATAGTTTGGGCTATCATCTCCACCCTTAAAACTAACGCTGATTCAGGAATGATTGGAGATTTAGTGCTGGAGATCCATGGTTCAGCTTGTTAGTTACTTAGTGTGTATAAAAGGTAAGTGCTGAGACATTCTTGTCTTATGACTTAAGTAATTGCTGGTAATTCAAGTGTTTTCAGATCACCATGTAAAAGCAACCCTGTATGTGTACTGAGTTCATGAAGTTTCTCACAAGAAAAAATCATTTTCATTGAATCAACAGGCTGTCATACTTAGAAACATTACAAGTAATTCTTTGAATCTGAAGATTTAGTTAAGCTATTATCAACATAATGTCAAAGTTCTTTAGCATGGGATAGTGGTTTGCATTTTAATCTCGTTAACCCTTAGTATTGAATGTATTTGATCCTCACTGAGCTCTCTCATATTTATGACCTTGAAATGAATAAATATTCTTAAATAGCCTCATCAGATTGACTTTCACATGGATACCATGCATGCCATCAAAGTTATTTAGAGACAAACAACAACAAATAATAATATGAGCTGGGGTAAAAAAAAAAAAGAAAAAAAAGTAGTTACTGAGACATTAGATTTAAGAGTCCCAAAAATTCATACACTGATGTCCTCCAAGGACACATTGATAAAAGCATTGGTTGATGTAATCCAGTGACTTGATCCAAAAAGTTGGGAGTTCAATACCTGGCCACAGCAGAGGTGAACAAAAACTTGAAGAATTGGGTTACTAAAGGGAAATAACTGAAATTGAGATAGAAGAGGCATGACATGTGGAGCTAGAACAATCTGTGGATGAAATAAAAGGTTTGGTACAAAATTCCAATTACCTATAAAAGGCCGGAGCATACAACGGCTGAAATGTTATGAATATGACAACAAAGATGAAGAGAACAGTACATAGTGTAAATCAGTCTGCTTTCTATTAAGTGCCATACACTGTCATTTTATAAAAGACAAATTATCAATGGGCGTAAATATAATCCCTTTGTTATTTTTTTGTTAGCAGGTGTCAATAAAAGTAATTGGCCAGTTGAACAGACAAACAAGATGAATAGAAAAACTGTGCTCAATCATGAGTGACACTGAAAATTCATTTTTTTTTCTTATTAGTTGGTTGAGAATAAAAAAAAAAAAATTCATGAAAACCAGATAATGATTAAAAACTGTATTATGCACCACTGAATTACCAAATCAAGTACCAAAAAGCCAGTCACTAATTTGGGCACCGTCACTGGTTTTTTATCTTTGTTTATCATCTGAGTTTCCTTTTACTCTTTAATCTATTTCACCTACTTCATGGATGACTCAAGAAGGTTACTTATAAGTGTTATTGTTGATCTGTATTAGTTACTTAGTGTGCTAAAAGACAAAAGGCATTCTCTTAGTCTTGTGACTAAGTAATTGCTGATAATTCAAGAGTTTTCAAATCACCGCTTAAAAGTGATTCTATATTCAGTAAAATTTGTGGAGATTCTACGTTAGAACTTTAAACATAATTCTTTCTTGTGTTCTTTATTTGATAAATCCTTTAAAAAAAATATCATATACCTTTCTGTTGGGATCAGCATGCTCATTTTTGTTATTAAAACTTAGTTTCAGATGTGGACTTCTATAGATATTTGTCATTGTACTCAGTTTATTGGAAAGAAACATACAAGTGACAAATAGACTAGAGAGAATTGATATGAGACATGAAAAGGGGAATAAAAACAAGCTAAATTTGTTGTAAAAGATGCTGAGATAACTGTATATGATAGATACCTGAAGAAGGCTGGAGAGTACGAATGTTGAAATATTGTGATTATAGCAACCAAAATAAGTAGTTTGAACTGAACAGATAGGCATATCAATGGTAATTCCTCATCTTAAAGATTCCGATGTAATTTTTTTTTTTTTTTTTTTTTTGAAAAAAAAAACAAAACATAAGTGCATCAAGAATTAAATGTATGAGACTAATGAAAAAAAAATGACCTTTGCATTCTTTTTCAACAACGAAATATTTCAAGTTATTTCTCCACTTCTATTTCTTATCTTTTTTTTTTTTTTTTTTTTTTAATTCACCAGTGTTGAACAATGTCCTTACCTCATCCTGAGTACGTTTGAAGATTTGTTCTCCCAACGGGACCCAAAAACCATCAGCACAAATGTACGTTTTGCACCACCCACTATTTGTAACCTACCTCATCCAATACCCCATTTTTTTCCCAGAGTCGAAGAATTCCCTAAACAATATAATATCTGTACTGAACTAAATTGAACTCTGGTAAAGAGATTATTTCAACTCTTTTATGCCATTGTTTGTTCGCTGGGGGGAACAGGGTATTGGGTGGGAACGCTATTTTTATTTTATTATTTGATTTTTCCTAACTTTTGGTGCTTATTGTTGGCAAATGTAATGACGTTTTCTGACAAAAGTTTTCACAAGGGTCTTCTTCGGCTCTCACATCTAATCTTTATGCCTTGCCAAAATCTGGGGTGGTGAAGGGGGCAATGGTGAAAGACCAACTATGCTTTAGCTTACTTAGCCAAAAGCTTCAACTAAAGAGGTTTTAAGATGAAATCTAGAGGAAGAAAAAAACAAAAAAAACTCTTAATTAATGAAGGAGTTACCTCCCCTGCTGAATACCCTAAACAACTTGTGGGGTCACCTCATAGAAAATTACCCTGGAGATTTCAAGAGAAAAGGGAGAAGCTGATGATTATGAAAATTCTTTAAAAGAAAAGAAAAAAAATCCAGCCTTTTTTGCTTTTATGCTCATCTACCTTTTAATTGAATTATTTATTCGTAGAATCAGACAAATGCCACAAATTGAAAACAAAAACATTAAACTTTCCTTCATTACAAAATGATAAAAGTAATAAAATATTTTAGCATTTAGAAATTTTTTTTAAAAATGGCATAGTCTCTGTTTTAGAGTTTAAGATATTTTGTTGTACTTTTGGATAGAATAAAGTAAACGAAATACCATTATCATCAACATTAACAGATTGCAAAACATCAAATGAACGTACATGTTCAGTCTGACTTACTCAGAGATGGCAGCACCTTAAACTCAAACTTACATACGCATTGTTACGATCTCCGCCCGAATTGTAAGACTCCATATTTATATTTTAACAACTTAAAATGACGTGTATTTGATGTTGACGCTGAAAGTGGAATTGGTGAGGCGAATCCCGGTTTAGACTACTGCGTTCACCTTTGCAAAAATTCTCACAAGAAATCCACCTGACCTTACTCCAGCTATGGGTTAAATAAGAGGGTACACTAGGCTCTCTAGAATTGGGTGGTAACTAGTCTAAGAGAAAGAGAACTCTGAATTCTAAAACATCGAGAAGCCAACAGAAAATTACTATTATTCCCAAGAAAGGAAGCAATTTACAGATTCCAGCAACAATTCCTTAAAGGAGAGTTTCGTGTATTGTAATGGTATAGTGCTTGAGGAACCAGATGCTGTAAGCTTGGACGTGCGAATGGTGTAATGGATAATGGCTCAGAATTGCAAATCAGAGACGTTCCAATTCAGTCGAGTTCGTTATAGTCACTTACACGCAAATACCCTTAGGAAAGGTATACATGCACTTTTAGCATCCCGATGCCACTTTCTTATCAATCTTGAATTTTGTACAGATCTGTGCAAAAAGCGGATCAAAAAGCTTACCCAGCTTCATACATATTTTCAGGAAATCTCAACTTCTAATTGGTCAATAAACACACAAGTGGGCGTTGCAATCCACCCATGTACAAGTCTTTTTCCAGCGTGTGACCAAGTCAAGATTTCCTGCTTTTTTTCCAGGAGCTTGTCACGTGGTTACATTAATTATAAATATCAGACATGCGATTGTTCTCTCTCTCTTCCTTGATTTCTCTCGCTACAAAATGTAGTCGTAAAAAGAATTCATGTCTTGACCACATGCGGTCAGCCGCTTATGAAAACATATTCACACACAAGCTTGTATGTATGAAATTTTCCAAACTACATTACAAACATACAAAACATTTCCAAACCAGCAACAAAAACTTTTCTCTTTAAAATACTCTGATCAAGCTTTCGCACACATCTTTACAAAACAAAATTGTAATATTCTGCATATAAAAGATATATTTGTTGTTCCAAACATGTCCTTTTATCGTAATTGAATATCATTATCATTTGATTTTTTTATTTAAATTTGTTTGTGGATGTTGCATGTTTCATTTACAGTGAAACATTAAAATATTCACGCAGCCTTCTCAGATCCACTTACACACTTCTTCTCCTGCCAGCTATAGGTTAATTATTATGACTTGTATCAGTAAATATCATTATTATCTAACCCCCGCCCCCTCCAAAAAAAATTACAAATTAAAAATAATTTCTGGTTTTAAATAACCTGCAAAAGATAAATCCTTAAAAAAAAAAATCAATCATGTAACGATTAGTATGCTGTTGAGTAATGTATTAGATTTTCACAGTGTTTCTTATAGCTTTTGGTTAAACTCAACTTTGTAAATAAAATAAAAAACAAAAAAAACTAAATCTTTTAAATTAGTAAAAAATTATTTTAATGTTTTGAATTAATTTTTTTTTTTTTTTTTTTTTTTATGGCCCCTATTTTCTTCCTACAGTAGATTTAGTAACGGAAAACTGAAATGTTAGCCGTATCACATTATTTTAATTAAAAGCTTATTGTGTTCGTATGAATTTCCAACAATAGCAACACGTGCAAGGAACGATCAGTTTGCTTTTAAAAAGACGCAGGATTTGGTGTTTGTCTGTAAGTAAATAACTTAGTTATTTTACTTTTGCCTTTCCCCCTTAAGAATACGTCACTCACTCACTCACACACGTTTGTAGCATTTCTCTCTTTGTTCCTCTCCATATCTCTTTTGGGGTTTTACCTCAATTAGATTGTTGTTCTTTTGTTACAAGAACTGAGAAAACAAAACTGATGTAGTTTTAAGCTCGTGTAAGTTATTCTCTCTTGGTTTGGTTTCCACGTGGCCACCCACAACAATTTTGGTTTGGCGGTTTTAATCTTCTTCCTACTCGACCCATTATTGGTTTGTTGTTTTTGGTCGCGTACTTAAATGATTTTTTCCTGAGGATTAGTGAACCTGAAAATTGAAATTCCGTTTGTCTAAATATTTCAAGAACTAAACGTTTCGATTCTGAAGCCAATTCCCTTAACCATGAACGTTTATACGTACATCTAGATATCATTTTAAAAATCACTGCATCTCCGTTTTCAGGCTGGTATATATTACTGGCTACGTTTATTGTCATTATTTGTTTGTTTGTTTTTTATAGGATATCGAAGCAAATATGAATAAAAGCAATATTTGCTTCATTATTCTCAAACTAATCCGAATACACACGTAGCAGTTCTTGAGAGTTGTAAACAGTTTCTGAACGAACCGTGTGTCGATGGATACAAAAATTCGCTTCAGGTGATATAGATCTCCAATATTGTCCTGATATTAGTCTGAAGTCGTTACACAACAATGAAGAATTGAGAGCAGCTTTAGAAATTCATCCAGACACACACACACTAGGGATAGCCAGCATAACACAGCCCCATTAGACAAATCGACAATAAGACAAGTATTGGGATAGCCAAAGAAGCATTCCAAAAACTAAGCAGAGTATTAAGAGAAAGAAAAAACTTCGTTAGAAACAATGAAAAGAGTACTGAATTGTTACGTGATATGTGCTCCTCTGGCAGTAAATAGTGGACAATTTCCTCAATGAAGAAGTGACTTGAATCAACGGAAATTTGGTTATACAGAAAGATAATGAGGATACTATGGTCCAAACAGATTAGCAACGACGAGGCTTTAGAGAAAACTTAGACTTAAAATCAGGAAGAGACAGTTGAAATTTATGGGGCACATAATGAGGAAAGAGGGCTTGAAAAATCTGATACTCACAAGACAGATTGAATGCAAGAGAGGCAGGAAAACTACGCATAACATACTTGCCGAGCTTGAGTAATGGCGGAACAGTGTTTAGGAGAAATAACGAAAGGAGGTTTTAGAGAGCTATGATCGCCTACATCTTGAGGTGGGCACAGCACATAAAGAAGAGAAGAAAATAATGCATAATTTGATTGATCAGCAGCTTGAACGGTTTGAGTCTCTTACAGTTGATGAGAAGTGATTTCTTCGCGATAATCGGAAATAGGCATTGTTTGGTTCGACATATTTGTCACTGTCATTAAATCTTCACCTCACAATCATACGTCTGACCGTTTACTGGAGCAAATGAAGTAATCAATTGCAGTCTCTTGCAAATTGATCAGACCAGCAATGCAGTTTTATTGTTTTGACTTGAAACTGATGCATAAAAGATTTTTGTTTGAATTTCTGGAATTAAGAGTTATTATTTACATTCGGCCTATTTTCCTTATTTTTGGTGTTATAGCAACGTTTTTCAGATGCTTGTCGATCAGGGTAAGCTTCAAGGAATTTCGAACTGAAGACTTTGATGCAAGTAGATAGTTTCCATTACGCCGTCCATGTCTAGGGATATCTCGTCTCATTTTAACTGAGTACAAGTCTGCATTACACGGGGATTGAACTCAAAAATACTGTCAGAAGCCAATGCCTTAATCTACTCGGTTATTGTTCTTTAGGAACGAGCGAGAAATAAATGAGCACTACTAAATAAGATCCAAGACCAGATATCTTTAGATAAAATAAGTTTCACTTAGAAATTCCAAAAAGGTTAGTGGGATCGCCAAGCACCTGAAGAACCTAGGACACAACAGCCGAAGGCTTGTGCCAACAAAGATGAGGATAATAGTCCGAATGTAAATAATGTCAATAATGACGTATCAAAAGTTATAAACATCTTCGCCAGCAGGGGTGAACAGAAATAGGGGGTCTATCCTATAAGGCAAGGCGTCATACTTCACAAATCACCCGACAAAAACTCATGCTGCTAGACATTGATGCCCTGTTCAAATCTCTTGATTCATTCTTCCTGTCCTCCAACGATTACCAGTTTTCCCAGATGTATATTCTCCCAGTCGGTTAAAGTCAAGAACAAGCCGACGGTATCTCCGTGCATGGTGGAACCCCCACCTCATCCCACCCGACACACTCTTTTCTGGTGTTTTAATGAAGTAACTATAATCTCTTGCAACCCAGTTAGACTGTCACGCCAGAATCATGTCGTCATGATATGGAACTGATGCGTCAAAAGTTGCCAGTATTTTGACCAGCAGCGGGGGGGATGGGGTCAGAAGAAAAGTCATCTACACTGCTGCAAGACTTCATATTCAATAAACCAATCTGAAAAACCTTGATGCAGTTTGGTATTAAGGTCTTGTAGAAAAGCAAATAAACAAAATTCTATCATTCCTACTCGCCGGACCTATCCACCTACCAATTGCCACTTTTACCGAGCCTGAGGTGCCAACAGGTGTATACCAATGCAGACCAGGTTGAAAACTCTTGTCAGTTTTATCGACTTGCGTGATCCCAGTTTTTGTAGCGATGGAATAAATTCATACCCAGATTGTTGACCTCATCATGTAAATTCTAATGGTGCTTACTTTGACTAATAATTTCAGTCTCGTTATGGCGTTGTACAATTTCTTGTTCAAAACAGACATTTATTTTGTTCACTCTTGATAATATTTTCAAATACCGACAATCTGTCATTAACAAAGATCCTGGAGGGGAAAAAGATTAGACTCGATTTTGGATAGGAATAAAAATGCCTATTTTTTCCCCTATTTGTAGCTGCGTTTCCTGAGACGATAGAAGGGATTCCATATTTCAGGAGAAACAAAGACGGATTAGCTTATCGGTTTTGCGTTTTTAAAACATCTATATTTTTTTTCTTTTCCTTGAGGAGGCGATATGTCTTATCATATTACGTGATAAGTTAGTATAATTGCCGGAATTCTTGCTAAAGTGGCTAACGAAAGATTTATTGGATAAATTATAAATCTATTATCTCAACACAAATTGTATTAAACAAATCCGGAGATGTGTATTTGTGCGCATGAATATGCGTGCCTCTTACTAGCTCTTCTCTGTGCCGTGTCCCTTCAGGACGTAGGCGATTATGGCTCTCCACAAATTTCTATCCTTTGTAGCAATGCTTGTTCGCTCCCACTCTCTTTTCAGCAGTTCATTCAGATAAACTCGTCAAATAGGAGGTCCGCTGTTTTCCCCCCGTTCTTTTTGCCTTCGATAGGTCCTGTGAGAGTCATATTCTCCAAGCCCTCCTATATTATGTCTCCGAGAAATCTCACCTGTCTCCAATTTTAAATGTCCTTTTTGTTTCCTTTTTCTTTAAAACTTCCTAGTTGTTACACACTGTATCCATGGTATTCTCTCCATCATTCTGTAGAACCATAGCTCTGTTGTCTCAAGTTTACTTTTCTCCTCTCTCATACATAAACATAAATAAGGCGTTCATAAATTCTGTTTAGTTTAATGAATTAGAATTATTTTTAAAAACGTTAATTATAGAATAAAACCATGAGTAATTGAAATATGTTTTGAAATATACATTTATAATGTATATTATAAATGAGTAATTGAAATACTTATAGAAATATCAAGAATATGGTTCGATAAGACAGACGTCAGTATCCTTACACGTCTAAAATCATTCAGCATTTTGAAGTACATCCTGGAGAAACTGCGTCACAATTTGATGGTTGCGATTCTGGAGAAATGTATACGAAATGCTGTATATAGAATAATATACAGCATTTCGTATATGATTCTCCTGAGTTACCACCCTCACTTGGTAGAATTGCAACTTGATTTTGTCCCAAGAAATCCAAAGACATCGGATCTGGTTATCTAGCTGTCCGCAGTGCCATTTCCACGTTTAATCAACCTACTGAAAACCGTCCGTTCAGGTAACCCTGAACAATTGTGGCACAATGACAAGGTGCGCCATCTTGGTGAAACAGGACAGTGCTAATTATTTCACCTGCAACCGACCGAGTCTCAAGGAATCATTGCACCATAAATCGGTCTGGAATTGGTGTTATGTCAAAGAAAAAAGTTTCATAAATCTTAGATTTTATCAAACACATTCAGGTATTAATTTTGGGCGAATCAATTTCCCAATGTTGGACAAAATTTTTCGGACCTTCGTTCGGCCAAACGAAACAATTATGACGATTCACTTTTCTATAATTTGTCGGAACATGTACAAAATTTTACATCTGTCTATATTTCTGAGATGAGGTATTGTAACTATTTACACTATTTGGATTGTTCTCCTCATCACGGCATTTCGCTCGTTCTACGCTCCGGTATTGTACGTTGGAATTTCGAACCGAGCCCTGTATTTTGTCCACTAAGGTAGATTGTTCTAGTTCTACGTGCCATACCTTTTCTTGATATCTCAGTTATTTCCCTTTAGTAACTCAACTCGCCAATTTTTTTGTTGTGGCCAGCTCTTTAGGTCAAGTCACTGGATTAATTCAATGAACGATTTTATCCACTGGGCTATGTGTTACTAAAGGGAAATAACTGAAACATTGATATCCAGAAAACGCATTTTTTTCTTTTTTTTTAATAAAAAGAATTACTTTGTGCTGAGACATTTGTAAATATGGCTAAAATCAGCCATTTTTAGTGACTTCAAAATTTAAACTTATTCCAATCAATTTCAATTTGTTTTGAAATAGAGCAAAATATTTTGCTTATTGGAAATATTAAATTTAATCTATTAGCTTGAAATTAAAATTAAAACTTCAAGAAATATTTTTAATTTTAAAAAATTAATTTTAAACCTTAGTTATCGTTTTTCATTGGCGGTAAAGAGAGGGAGGAAATTTATTCGTTTCTATACATATATTTGTATATGTATATCTTGATATCTGCATACGTATAACTATTGTTTCATAAAATCACTTAGATAAGAAAATCATGCGTTAAAATGTGTATGTATGCGTATATATATATATATATATATATATATGCGCACACATTGACGCATAATATATAAATATTGGTATGCGTACGGTTGTTTTTGTTGTTGATTGGTAAAAGCTGTAACCCGTTCTGTACTCAGCTGATAAAATAAGTTTGTTTATGCGTGATACGTTCTCATTTCCGAAATTCATCCGTGGGTGTATACCTTTACACAGCCACACGGTTATGGAATATAATACAGCACGCTCATCGTTAGTAAATTTTTTTCTGTGTGCCGAATCCCGTCTGTTCGTGGCTATCCACAATTTCCTATCCTTTATCGTTATTAGTAAAGTTTACATGTTCACCATCTATCTCAGTCTCTCTTCAGCCATCCATTTGCTCAAGCATATTAGGAAGTTTACTCGATATTTTCCTCTTGTGAGTGTTAAATTCTCCAACCCATCTTTCCTCATATGTCCTACAAATTTCAACCGTCTCATTTTGCTCCTAAGTATAAGTGTCTTTTTTTGTTTCTGTTATATACCGTACCTATGAACACTAATGGATATGTCCCAATCCTCATAGATACGTTGGACACTATTGAAAGTTTGGGGTAATATGCTAAGTAGTCCACCACTAGCAGTGGTTTACCTACTTCACACCGCTGGCGAGTATTGTATTTTATTGCTGTTATAAAGCTTACCACTTCATTTTCAACCTCCGTTTTGGTTATTCCTCATTCAGAAACCCTTTCTAGGTTGCAACAGTTTCCATTTCCCTTAAAATTTCCTCGTTACTCAGTCCATGGTATTCTCAGCATTCTTCTGTAAAAATCACAACTCTGATGCCCAAAGTCTCCGTTTCACCTGTGAGGAAATTGCCTAGCATTCACTGCTGTATAGGAGGCATGCTTTTCTTTGTTTCTAACGACGTTTTTATGTTCTCATATATATATAGGGGGGGAGGAGCCACCTTGTGCTATTCTAATTCGTTTTCGTATTTGACTGTCGCATTTTCTGTCCTTTGTCAAAATACTTTCCAGATATTTATAATTCTGTACTTGTCTCATCTTAGCATCTTCAATTCGTAGTTGGAAGTTTAGATAACCTATTTCTTCTTTTATGTGCCATGCCGATCATGGCTCTCCACAATTTCCTGTCTTTTGTAGGTCTTAATAAAATTTGCTTTTTTGTTACCTCTCCTAAACCTTGTTCCGCCATCCATTTACACAAGCTCGCTAGGTAAGTCATGCGGTGTTTTCCTCTTTCCCTCAATCTGTCCTGTGAGTATCAAATTTTCCAAGTGCTCTCTTCCTGATGTTAAGTATAAGTGTTCTTTTAGTTTCCATCGCTTCTATAGGACCAAATTTCTGTTGCTTCAAGTCTCTTTTCATCTGCGAGGAGATTGTCTAGAATTCACACCCATGTCGGATTGCTATTAGAAAACAGTTCATTACTATTTTCTTTGTTTCTAACGAAATTTTCTTGTTAATACTTTGCTTAGCTTTTGGAAGGTCATCTTTGCCTATCTGCGCCTTCGGGTTTTGGTGTCATAATTTCCGTTTACTGTTAAATATTTCCCAGATATTTAACTTTTCGTACTTGTCTGATTTTGACATTTCCAATTCGTAGTTCTCACGATTTGGCACTGAGTAACTTCTGACTCTTCCCCAATCTGAAAACCACGCGATTTCCATGCCGAGTTGCTTCTGTTGCTCCGCTATCACCCTGGGGAGAATTTCCCAGACATTCTCTGCGTGTGCAAATCCTCCGTTAAAATGAAATACACTGATTCTCTGCTTATTCCCACTTCGGCACGTGAATAGCCTGCTTGAGCGTACCTCGCACGCCACTGAGATGCGGCCATGTTTTAAGTGGTTGTCTCACTCCTTGATCTGAGTTTTTCCTATGGCATTATCGCCAAAGGCCTGCTGAATCTTCTGGATGGTTTGAGCTTGAGTATCACCAAGCCTTTGGGAAAACTTGATACAATATTTCTACTCGATGACGTTCGGTCACCATGCGTGAAAATAAGAATATGGGCGCGCACTACACGTCTGTACTGTAGGCGTAACAACAAGAAACTAACACAGCCTGCCAGCGCAAAAGTTTTTACGCATGCGCAGAAAGGCTGGCGTCACCTTTCACCTAAAGGATTTTGCCCACGCCGCATTAGTTTTGGCGGGAAAAAATAAAATTGGATTCTATTTTTAACGCACCTCGTATATATGTATGCCTGTAATATATCTACAAGTAAAATCTGTTTGCTGGTCACAACTGCCTGTGAAATGTTTTCTCTATTTAAATATTTGCTCACACGAAAGACCAACACTGTCATCCTCTTTTCCCGATCGCACGAAATTTATCATCTTGATCGTCGTTTTAGATGTGCTTTGTTGTATTTACAAACTTAGATATGCGATCTTGTCACCCGCTCAACGAGTCACCTCAACTCGAACACTTTGGGGGTATTTTGCCTTGTCTTTTTTATGTCATTTACTTTGTTTACTTATATTTTTTATCCCAAATTTTCCTTTTAAATTTCTAATCAGGTGGTAATAATATTTTGCTCAGGAAAAAATAAACTTTCTTTGATATCCAAAGATGACATTACCACAGAAAGAAATAAGAGAAAAAAAAAGAATATTAATAAACCAACAGTTTTTTTTTTTTCTTTTTATTGCTCTTTTTTTTTCCAAATAAAATTCCTCCCCCTAACTCGCTCTCGTCCTATTCTCCACTTCATGTTTACAAATTTATGTAATTATCCAACGGGCAATTGATTAGATAGTGGAGGACCCAAGACAAAAAATGACTCTGCCCCCTTTCGTAATAGGAATTTTAATTCTTGTGAAATTAATCAGGTGATTGATCTTTTGTACAAAGAGTAAATGGGTTGGTTTGAGCATTGATGGATAGATTGATCGGTGAGTGAATGGAACAAATACGAAAAGGAGAGAGCGGGGCGCAAGGGTAGGTAGGTAGGTAGGTCAATACGGGTGGAGTGGGATGAATTGATGAAAAAGAACAAGAGGTGAGTTAAGAAGAGTAAATATTGAATTTGGACAGAATTACTTATAACACGTGGCTATGGGAGATTTTGCAAACATGTCAATGTACCAGCTGTTAGAAGTGGACGGGAAGTTTATTCCGTGTCAATTTTCACGCTGAAAATGATCACATGCCTTGAAAATCTGCGTTCGAAATCCTTGCTTCTATCTAAGCTTGAACGCAAGCTACAGGTGCGAGATGAAAACAGGCGTCTATCTCAGCTACTAGCTAGCCTCCATATATGGATTTACAGAGGGAGAAGTATAGAAGGATGAGGTACAGGGAGACACATACATACATACATACATATAATATATATAGCGACTTAAAGTTTCATGTGGACACCGTCCTGGGTATGAGGATAAACTATATCCGCGTCCTGGGTAAGACCATAAACTACATCCAACAGCAAGGCCACTGATCAGTAGGTTTTGAGGAGCGTGGAGCCACATCTTAACTGCTGGTGTTCCCATGTTCACTCTGACCCGAGTTGGTAGCACCTCTTAGGTTCCCAGCTATGGGCAAATAGTTAACCCATAAACTGGAGTCAAAGCACTATGAAAGTGTAAAAATAGGTTTTAATACCAGAAATACTTTGTAAAAAATTATTACCGGCAATACATTTTTTGAAAAATAATATTACCAGCTATACATTTTTTGAAGAAAAAAATGTTACCAGAAATAGATTTTTGAAAAAAAAAATATTATCAGCAATAAAAATTGTCGGCATTAAATAACCCATTCAGGTTGATAAGCCGTAAAACAAAACAAAACCAATCATGTGGACACCTCGTTGTTGATGTCTCACAATCCTCAGGCAGTAAAAGTAACGAGACACTCTATACACTATAAACGTTATATTTAGTGGATACAAAGTGGAGACGTCTCTTCTTTTTTTTTTTCTTTTTTTAACAAAATATTTAACGTCTACGTTTCTGGATTTTTTTTTTAATAAAGAGAATATGCACTTCTACAGGGTTCGAATATGCGTCCTCCTCATTCCAGGGAAACTATCGAAAGATCCCAAAATATAACTTTCACTTTCAGAATCAAATCCCCCAGCCACTTGAATCAATTATACATGTGAGTCTGTGTAGCACCAATCCTCTGAGACAGGATCACTCCGCAAAACATAGGGAATACTCTTTTTTTTTTTTTTTTTTTTTTTTATGGATATTCGAGTGGCGTAACGGTTATTTGAACTGAAAATGGAATTGGAAAGCCGAGTTCAAATTCTGTCTTGGTCTGTGTCGATTACTCGGAAAAAGCATGAATCTATTTTCATCTAGTTATAGGTTAACTAGCAGGACTGACTGTACTCTGTAGCAGCCAGTTGAGATGAAGGGAAAGTCTAAATTCAAACATCTGTTCCCTTGCAACTATATCCAAACATGACTTAGGTTATGAAAATAAATCCAGATAGAAAATCTGGAGTGGAGTCTCAAAGGCAGTTGACAGCCAACATGGACTTCCTTCTGGTAACTCCTTCAGCCGATCCTAACCGTAATGCCTTACAGTCCCTTAGATCCCGTCAGTTTGACCAAGACGGAGACCCTGTTGTCTGAGCAATGGACGTTTTCCATACACCTTATTGTTTCCATTCCGCTATCCATGACTAGGAATATTTCGTCTTGTTCTTTATTCGGTACTGTATTTACATTATCTACACTCAGAATATTGGCCTGTACTTTGTTGTTAGTATCTAAATATTAGAGACGGCAAACATGCAAAGCAAAACGTGTAGATTAAATAAAGGGTTCAGTTCGAAATTGCTTGATCGTCAATAACCTAAAGAAAGTCGGAGGGCACAACGACTGAAACGTCGTGATAACAACAAAAACGAGACCAATAGTCCGGGTGTATATAACAATAACTTCTCTTCCCAGAAATTTAGACGAAAGTTTTTGATGCATCAGTTCCAAATCACAACTGATTACTTCATTTTCACCAGCAAACGTTCGGACGGATGATTTTAAAGATGAAAATTTCGCCTTGGAAAAGTTTACAGTATGTCGATCCAAACATAATAACAACAAAGAAGAGGACAATAGTCCGAGTGTAAACAATGTAAATAGTTTAGAAAATATAAATTAAGCTAAAAAGGCTTAAAAAGAAAGATTTGGAAAGTGTAACTTCACAGACAGGTCGTCCTGTTGATTTCAATGATGATCTGTTTTTGTGTGAACTCGATAGAAATGGCCTCGAGAAGTTTGAAGAATTAACTCAAAAACTAAATTTAAGCCATTCAACTGTCCAGTCATTGGCACCAATGAAAAATACCTAAATTTAGAAAATAGGCTATCTGCCTTTTAGTCCTGGTTATGACGATAAACTACACCCGGCAGCAAGACAGAGATTGGAGGTTTTGAGGAGCGTAGAACCACTTAATTGCTGTTGTTCTCAGGTCCACCTTGATTCGTGGTGATAGCACCTTTTAAGGTCTCAGCTATGAGCAAATAGTGAATCTATAAACAAAAACAAAACCCTGTGAAAGTATGAAAATATATTTTATAGTAAAAATACCAGCGATACATTTTTATATTAAAATTACCAATAATACTATTTTAAATCAAAATTACCAGCAATACATTTTATAGCAAAATGGCCAATAACACATTTTATTTGTGGTCGAAGGCATATTATTGCGTTCAAAATATATTTACTTGAAGCTATAAATTTGTATTCAAAATACCTAGATTTTGGCATTAAATAACTCATAGAGGTTGATACGCCGCTAAACAAAATCTTTTACAAAAACAACCTTGTGAATCATTGAAAAGCTGTTAATGCTATTGACGGAATATATGCTTAATGAATAACAAAAAAATTAAACATCAT
Organism: Acanthosepion lycidas; assembly: GCA_963932145.1. Lineage (NCBI taxonomy): Eukaryota > Metazoa > Mollusca > Cephalopoda > Sepiida > Sepiidae > Acanthosepion > Acanthosepion lycidas. The sequence goes on along the minus strand of OZ010572.1, from coordinate 54,978,791 downwards.
GTAATAATTGTGTTTGTCCCTCCTTTCGTTCCGCCCTGCTATGACTCATAAAAAATGAACTATTTCGTTTTGATTGTGTGAGAAGACAAAAGACATATCAAAGACGCGACTTGGTTTCATTGGGAAAACTAAGAGAATATGGAAGTGTTTAACGCCTGTTTCAGTGAAATTGAAAAAGTTGTCAATTTCAAATCTTTTCATTTGTACCTCCGTACTTATTAAAATAACGATCAGCATTCATATTATTGCATTATTTTATTAAGTTATTGTTATTGCAATATTTTATTAAAGTTGTTAAACTCAAATATTTAACGAGGCAATAGGGGAATTTCTACGGATATTTTATTGTCACGAGCTTATTCAATCATTAACTGACGAATTTACGAGTGAAGACTAGTGAATATTTAATATCTTTCTGGCTCTAATTTCAGACATATTATGACTTGATAGAAACGGCTTGCTCTGCCGGAAACATCAGTATTCGATATTCTTAATTTTTATTTAGTTTCGAAAACTCATCTCTTGCACCAATGGAGAAAATGCGTAATGATAGCCACAAAGCAGATCACTATTCCATCGTGTTCTCCCCACGTGTCCATCGTACAGCGTACGCCTCTGCTATTGTTGCGTTCACTTGACTTCGTCTTTCGTAAATGAAACTCAAATTTTATACACACTTCAGTACACCGCCGCTGTTGTTAAAACCTCTATACAATTACGAGTCCGCGTTGTTGGCAGTATCAGGTTGGGCGCTATCCGGGCCAAATTGGATAAATATACGAACGAACACCGCAACCAACACTTAATAAGACTGACAACTCACAAGTGTTAGCCCTTTTATCAACAACATTTCGTTACAGGTGAACGAACAGCTCGCCTCTTTTTGTATTCCTTTCTTTTGCATTCTGTCTTTACCCATACTCCACCTCACAACTCACCTGTCTGTCTCTTTTGCTGAGTCGTCTTGTGTTACGACATCAGGATTCTTGTGCCAGCAAAACATTTTAATATAATTTCTACTCAATACATTTTTTTTACTTTGTTACTTTTTGCAAATGTTGTTTACACTTGAGGATAAGAGAAAAAAACATTAGTTTGTTTCTACAAGTTCATGTGAAATAGTAAAAGGACATTCTTATTCAAAATAGACATTATTGTTCACTATATCCATTATTCCCCCTTCTATGGGTTAAATAAGATGACAGACTGAACTCTCTAGCCATACTTAGCAACCAGTTTAGGAAAAACTCTGAATTAAAAACCGTATGTTGCCCCGGTGAAGTACATATTATACAGCCGTAGAAAAGATAGTTGAGTTCACAATGGCTCTATGATCGCGACTGCAGTCGATTAAAAAAAAATCCATTATGGAGAACGTCTGGGTAGCGTGACAGTTATCAATGTGAAAAGTAGAATCGTAAATCCGAGTTCAAATTCCTGCATAGTCTGTTGCACTGGTGTTCTTGGGAAAGGCACGGGTCATTTCTTAACCCCCCCCCCACCAGCTATTGCTTGCCCCGTTTCCACTGAATCCAAGGACGCAATACCCGGCCCAGGGATTGAACTCAAATTTACTACGTCATCAAATTCACAAACCAACGCTTTAGTCCACTAGGCTATTGATCCATGGGTCCTGTTGGTTGTCATCACTTATTTTCGCCTAGAAATCGCTAGACGGGGCTGTCAAACAACTATAAAACCGGGCCACTTCTTGTCGTCCTTGCTTTTTCTCTATCTTCCTCGCAGCATACTGTAGCAATAATTCTACGGGACTTTGTTCCTGAGCAAAGGGATGTAACTGAACTTTCAAACACACACGCGCGCGTCACACTCAAAGAGTTTAACAGTTTAAAATGTTGTCTGTATTCTGCTTATTAGTGTAATATACTCGCTTTTTACTCGGTTATATAAAAACAAAAATATAAAATATCACCTTGTTGAAATTCATTCTATTTCCTTACACTCGTCATTTACATGTTTAAATATTTTTGCCAGTTTTTTTTTTTTTTTTTTTGTTCCGTCTAACTAGGAACAGTGCTGCATCAACAATCGCAATAAGACTAAAAATAAGAACTTGAGGAGATTATATCCCTAGACATGGACAGTGGAACGAGATCAATCTATCCCCGTTTAAAGTAATACAGAGTTCGAAATTTCCTATAGGTTTCCCGGATCGACATACACCGGATGAAGACCGGAGGACACAACGGCCGTAACGTTGTGATATCAACAGCAAAAATGAGGTCAATAGTCCACATGTAAATAATTTATTTTTACCTCATGTATAATACAAAACTTTTTGGCAAAAATCCGAGTGAAATTTTTGAAGAAGGCAATTTACACTCAAACGTACGCCGAGAAAATTCAAACGTTACGAAAATTAAACCCATTTGGTGACAGAGGGGACGACATCCCAACCCCATCTCCGACTTAGGAATTTGACTTATGCAACACACGGGGTTTAAAAATGGAACGAATTATACAAGCACATTTTAGTACTCAATGAACGAAACAGTTTTTTTTTGCCACTTAGAAAATTATGTAAGAAAACTACGCCCCAAAAACTGGTTTTGAGAATTCCCCTCGGTAATTTACCAATATTGGTGATGTCGCTAATTTACAATCACTAGTGCTAACAGTCAAAGTACAGTGTAACCCGGATATAAGAGCGATTTGCTCTGGTCCCAAATTAGAGCCATACTTTACCCAAATACCAAACCCGGATATAAGAGACTTCTTCTCCGGTCCCGACAACTCTCTTATATCCGGGTTACACTGTATTTATCTGGAATAAGTAAAAAATATTTATACCAGGCGAGTAAGAAATAACGCTAAAAAAGTCTTACTGTTAAATTAACAGTGTTAATTATTAGTCTTGCAGTTTACTAATTTTCTTAGTTAATTCTCATTGTTTTGCAGGTTCCTTAATTCCAGCACTAATAAATTGTTCGATAAAACATGCATTTCCTTGATTTCCACCTTCTTTTTACACTGAAACAAATGATAATAAAAGCCGTCAAAAAAACAAAAACAAAAATGAATTCGGGCACTACTTATTTGTGAATGGTTTCACTCAGTGGCGTTTTCTGAAAAATATGCTATGTTCTTAGACGAGAATGTATAATTTTTTATTAATTTACAACACATATAAAATTAGGTACCACATGGGAAAAATCTACTTTTTTTTATTTTTATTTTTTTATTTACTTTTTTTTTTTTAATAAAAACATGCTTAAAGAATCGAAAAATTCAAAGTTTAATACTAATTTCGGATGTGAACTTTTTTAAAAGGAATTCGCATTTTTTTTTTCTTCATTTTTGCAACTGTTAGATTTTATGTACGGAAGTTCAAAAAGGTAATAATTTGGAATTACATTTTTTGACTGAATAATCCTCCCTATCGGGAGAGTAATATGATATACAATAACTGTTAAATTCAGAATATTTTTTAAAAAATACCTCATTATGTGCGATTAAATATTTCAGCACATCAAATATAGGACAATAAAAAAATTTAAAAAAAATTAAAAGCAATGAATTAAACTCAACAAATATATCATTTCACCAGTTTTTAATTAATTTCTTTTCTCTTTTTTTTAGTTCTAATGTATAAAAAGTATTAATTCTACTAAATTTCATAAAAGAAAACGTATAGAATAAAAAATATATTCTCAAACTATTGGTTATAGATTATTAAAGATAATTTATTTTTAAAAGTAAATAACAATTTCTTCGTTTTTGAGTTTGGGGAGGGATGACAGAAAACTACCGTTTGTGACCGATGACATCACAGGTTACCGTTAAATAAACGTTACTTCGTTTTAAAAAGAAAACATTTCTTTTACAAGATCCAGATAATTAATCCCGGAGTTTACTTGAAATAAGTCTCTAGGACAAATATTGGATTTTTTACAATTTTCGTCTATAATATCGATTCTATGAGTGACCAACGTGGCAACGTTTTATGTCTCTAGAGTCTAATCTGTACATGCTGAAGAAATATATTTCCTTTTTCATACGGTAGCTTTTACGCTATTATCTTTTTAAAATAAAAACAAATTCTTTCAAAGGCGTTTTCTGCGCAGTACTTAAATAAGTTAATATTTTGTTACTACCTTTTATAAACAGAATTCATTTGAATTATTCTTTTGTCTTACAAGCAAAATCATCAGTAACTTTGCTAAAAAGAAAAAAAAATCTGATCTTCATTAAATTGAATCAACCGTAAAGTGCTGTGCATACTGCCTGATTTTAGTTTGTTTTTTTTTTGTTTAGTTTTTTTTTTTTTACTCAATGTTCGTATGTAAATGTCATATTTTATCGTGGATATTTAAAGTAAACTTGCCTATTTGATGTGCGTATTTTCTAAGAAAAGTTTCAAGTGTTCATTTAAGTATAAATTTACGGTATGCTTTGGTGTATTTCAAACCGATTTTAAAATGATTGGATTTTTTTTTTCTCCCTAGTAAAATCGGTAAATTTGCTGATTAAGCCCCCGAAACCAATTGTAATGAAAATAAAAACGTTTAGGAGTTATCGACAATATAATTTCAGCCTTATTCGCGTCTATCTCAACCGCCATTGCCGACGTTGTTTATATACGTTTACCTCCAGTAATAATGCGCGGAAACTTACTTAGTGACGGCCTTTTTACTCATCTTCTTGATTACTGCGCTCATTTAAAGTTGGCGCATTGCGCAGTAGTCAAGACAAGTGAAGCATGAATATTCTAGGCAAACGTATGTAAACAAAGCCAGTAATGGCTGCCGGACTGTAGCCGCGACGTGAATAAGGCCGAACTTATATTGTCGATAACTCCTAAACGGTTTTTTCCGAACATTTCTATTGTTATTTTCGAAATAAGCATGCAAATTAACACCAGAATGGAAATTCTATTTACAATTGTTTTCCGGGGCTTAATCTGCAATTTTACAAGAGAATCAATAAATCCATTCGTATTATTATTAACACAAAAAATTGTCTCTATTAAAAATCTTCCAAATACAAAATATTTTTTTCCAAAATGTTGAGGAAAATTAGCCAATTTAAAGTTTAAATAATCTGAATTGAAAAAAATATTACTTTTTATTTAAAATATCGTAGAAAAGCATTTTTTTTAACACAAGGTGGGTGTTTTGTTGACGTAATTTATTGGAAGCCTGATGTTTGGGAAATGTAATCAAGTGAAACTCCTACAAGAGGTTCAGAAGGAAAGCACGAAGAAAGGATTTAACATCAACTGCAAGCCCAAAATGCAAATTACAAATTGTAGAAACCAAAATCAAACAACTAAAAAAATTTAAATATCTGTTAAGTGTTTTAACAGAAGACGGAAAGTGAAACACTGGAGTCTGAAGTCGCATTGGAATAGCTAAAAATGCATTCCAGAATCTCCTCAAAGATGAAAAAGAAACTTAAAGCAACAGAAATGTGGTTCTACAGTAGGATACTGAGAATACCATTGACCAAATATGTGAGCAACGAAGAAATTTTAGAGAAAATGCAAACAAAATGGACTCTTATCCTTAGAATCCTGAAGAGAGAATTGAAATTTCTAGGGTGCATAATGAGAAAAAAGGGCTTGAAAAATTTAAGAGCATATGAGGAAAGACGACTCGAAAAATCTGATACTCACAGAACAGATAGAAAGCAACAGGAACAGAGGAAATCTGCGTATAATATATTTAGTGAGCTTGAGTAAATGAATGGCGAAACAACGTTTAGGAGAAATAACAAAAAGACAAAATTTATTAAGAACTACGAAAAACAGGAAATTTAATGTCTTGAAGGGGCACGGCACATGCAGAAGAAGAAAAGGGAGAGAACTGAATAAATTACTTAAAATAAATACTAGATTGGCAACTAGGTCTAATCATTTTACAATTGAAATGGCTAGATGAATCTAAGTTCTGTGCTAGCAATTACTTTTCTCGCTTCTGGAACTCTCTTCCAACCTCTTGCTTTTCAGTCACATTTGATCTTCAAAAATTTAAATGCGCTGTCAATCATTAATTTTTGTCTTAATTCCTGTTCTCTCAGTGTCCTCTCTTCTTAATAATGTTTTTATTTTTCTAATTCTTTCACGCTCAGGAACCCCTTGCCTTGCTTGAGGTGAGAAGATTTTAAAAAAATCAAAACACTTGTCCTTATAACAAATATAAACATTAGACGATACCAAAAAGCATATTTCGAAATTTTATAAAAATTAAATGAATTTGTCGTAACATAATTTTTTTCTTATATAAAGGTTTTCTAAAAATAAAAAGAAACGCTTAAAAATAATTTCATTTATTTTTGAATAAGTCCTGAAAGATTCATTAAAATCCATCAATCATCTGATTTTTACAAGAATTTCCAAATCAATGAGTTTTTCACTGCTCCAGCTCCGAAAAACGCTCAAATTTCCCGTACAAATCAATGGTCTTGCGTTGATACCAAAAAAATATTTTCAACCAAGGTAAAAAAATATTTTTTTACTTAAAAGAATCATTTGATCTTTCTTCTTAATAATAATTATTTCATGATGTAATCTTTTTAACGAATTTTTGAGTTACCTACCCAAAATAATAGACTTTTGTACTAACCTTTTTTTAAAGCGAAATAATAATGATATTTGGCTAAATGAGATTCGGTTATTCTGAAATTTTTGGCAAATGAATAGATATGTAACACTAAATGCAGTGAAATATATTCCTTTTACACACTATTTTAATCGAAGCAGAGAAGTGAATCTAAACTGGGCACGTGTTTACAAATTAAAGATAACTTCGACCACCTTGCGGTTCAATTCCCCAAACTCCCAAAATCTGTAAGAAAGACAAATTGAATAAAATAGATAATCAAAAACAGTAGTCCTTACCGATTCATTCTGAGAATTTTAACACATTGTCGACATGGAAAACAAAAACACCTTTTTATTAAAACAAAACAAAAAAACCCAAAACATGTTACTAATTTTCAAAAAGAGGTTTACACAGGAGCGTCTTTTAAGAATTTTTTGAATTTCATGTAACTAAACATATTTGGCAAGAAGAATTCGTTTGAACAATTTTTGTTAAATTCATCTGGCAAAGTTTGTTTATTTTAATCTGAATTGTGTTTTTTTTTTTTTTTTTTTCAATTTTCAAATAGAATACTGTACATCTAAATCAAAATTATAGATAAACAAGCGAAAGTACATGAACAAGAATTTTGCATAAAAGATAAACAAATAAAGTTAAAAAATATTTTTAAGGAGTTCATGTTGATTTTTAGAACTCTGGTTGAACAAGTGGCAAGTTTATCTGTGTGAATGAGTAGTGGTAGTTTTTTATCATGAGAGGAACTGTTATAAGTTGTTAACATATCGACTTTGAAATGTCCCAATAAATGAAACTTGCTTTGTCATGTTGGCTTCCTGAAACTTACTTGGTAAGACAGATTTGGCTTAAAAGTGGTTCCCAATATTGAAAAACGGAATACACTTTTGTTTCTTGTCTGGAGGTATATTTCTTTTAAAAGAACTTCTAAATCTAAACATTAATTTCACGTGAAAAAAAAATACAAGGATGTCTACCGAAACACGTGTACCCACTAACTGTAACGTTTATGGTTTATTATATATATATAATATATATATATATATATATATATATAATTGACAAAAGGCGACAGTCTGTTTCATGCTTAAACGCAATCTTCAGATGGCCTTTGAGCATGAAACAGATTGTGAGTGTTGGCTTCAATCTCCACTCTTACATTTATATATGCTCTATCACTGATATGAACTTTAGCCCATAAACATAGCATGCCTTACAAATATATTTTTTATATAATAGAGTAATGTGAATTATAAACCAAACACACGCTTCAATGCAGATCTCTAAATCTAAAATATTTTCATATTTAAAAAAAATGAAAATCAAACGCAACAATATTATTTATAATTTACTTTTCTACATGGTGCACTATCATTATCTTATTTATTAATACAAAAATAACGTTATCTCACGTCAGCCATCTGATTATCAAAAAACTCTTAATTAGGTGTGTCTGCGCATGCGCTTTCTAGTCTGGAAATGTGTGCTTTTATTCAAAACCGATTATCTGTTATGACAATGCAATAAAACAACTTTTCTGGCGGATATTTTTTAACTTAGTAATTACAGCTGAAGCAATATTACTCTCTATAAAACATGAAAGAAAAATTACTTCAGCCGACTCTTATATAAATTATTTTTATACCTTTTCAATAGAAATAGAATTAAAGTCAAGTTGTATATTATCCGTGGTCTTTTAGGTGTTGTTTAGCAGATCCCAAACAAAAGCTTTTCATTTTCCTGTCTTAGGTCTTCTTTCCTCTGTTTTCTATTTTGTCCGTAACGTTTAAGCTTGTTCCTGTTTAACATAGTCACGCAGAATTAGCCTACACGCGCACGCCATTTTCTTACTGATCAAAAAGATTCGTCAAAGAATTGGATTGTAATCAGTAATAATAGTATTTGTTGATGCAACCTATTTGCTACCTGCTAAAAACAGAAAAGTTTGTCTTTTGGTGTTTTTGTTTTACAACATAGAAGAAATCAGACATCGTGTAGAAAATAAAAAAAAGGGAAAAAAAAGCTTCACTTAAGATAAATGACCAGATATAGCAACAAAAAAAAGTAAGCTATGTTATGCAAATATATCGGACGAGAAAGATTTAAATTTTAAAATTTTTATTTAAAGTTAAGCATTCTTATATCTTCGGCGTTTCCACAATGTGGAATTGTAACCGGTGTCTGTTGCATTTCGTTCTTTAAAAAAAAAAAAAGTTTATCTGAAGACGTCTTTTTCGAAGTACGAAACACGTAACATAGGGCTGTTTTCATTTTTTTTTTTTTTTTTTTTGCTGTTCAATAACCTGTTTATTAGTCAGATATATATCGAGTTTTATTTTTATATCATATCTACCGTTGACATGTATGTGGCTGTTTTCATTTGTCGTACACGACGCATTCTCTCGTCGTAGATCAATAATTATTTCCCAAATTGTTCATCTTTTCGACATAAAAAAAGAAAGAAACCTGCATATTGTTCTTCGTTGCAGATTGTTTCGTTCGCTGGATTCGTAGGACATGCACTGATTCTCCTTATGTGTATTATTTTACCATGAGGTGCAAGTTACACACTCGTCTAGTTTATTCGCTTTCGTTCAGCTTCAGTGCAAATATCTGATACTTTTGAAGCAGCTGAGATTCAACGTCTTTCTTCAGCATCTAGAGATTTATTGGCTGTCTTCCCTTCTTTTATGTTTGTGCTTTTTCAGCCCGTGGACGATCATGGCTCTTCACAACTTCCTATACTTTATAGCACTTAATGTTTGTCATCATACTATCTTCCTAGTCCTTGTTCGATCCATTACTCAAGCTCGTTAGGTAGTTTACTCTGTTTCCATCTGCCTCTCTTTCCTTCAATATATCTTGTGAATTTACAGTTTTCCAAGTCTTCTTTCCTCATTGTGAACAGGAAATTTCAACTCTTTCGGATTCAAAGTAAAAGTGTCATTTTCATTTCCATTTTCCTTAAAACATCCACATTGCTCGTATGCCCCGCCTATGGAATTCTCAGCATCATCCTGTTGCCTGAAGTCTCCTCTTCATCTATAAAGAAATTGGCCAACATTCACTGCAATACATTGGAGGATTGATATTACACTCTCTTCCTTTGTTTCTGACAAAATTTTGTTTAATTTTGAAACGCACCTTTTGCTATTCCAATGTGTCTTCGAATTTGTCACATGTTCCGTCATCTGTCAAAACCATTTTTAAATTTACGAGGCGCATTTGTGAAGACCTCTTTTCAAATTGGAAGCCTCCTGAACCATCTTTGAACAATACAGTTACTAACTTCACCTTTATTGAATCCAATGCATATTTCCCGGGTTGCTTCTACTGCTCTTGTACCTGCTTAAATTCGTACAATAGACAATTTATTATATATGTTTACATTCGGACGCGTATACACATCTTGATTGTTGGCCTGAATAGAAAGATATTCCTTTTTCTATGTGTTGTATTTTTCAGGAGGTGGCTGATCATGGCTCTCCGCCACTTCCTGTTCCTGTAGCTCATAGTAACGCTTTTCTTTTTGCTATCACTCCCATCCACACCGTTCTGTTATCTATTCACTGGTCAGCTAGGTGGTCTGCTTTCTCTCGTCGTCTCTTTTGCCTTTGATATGTCAAATTCTCTAAGCCCTCATTCTTCATTATGTATTATTGAAATTATTACGAGTCTTTCGGAGTAACCCACCTTTGAACTGGCCCCTGGGCATTGTTACTACGATCCCTGTGACTGGCTGAAAGGAACCAATCAGAAGACCCCTTACTGAAGTTGTTTTTTCTCGATCTGCGTACCATGTTTGAATCTTTCTTCTTCTTTCCCACGTTGGCTTTCAACGAGTAGCACCTACAAAAACACTGCTCTCGGAAAAAAAGCAAACTTTCAAACAGATCTGTGGAATCTGGGAATGTAGCGCCTACTCCACGTGAGGAAATATCTTCTCAATCCTCAGGACGTCCGGACGCCTAGACATTGCCGCGCACCACTACCACAACAACAAGAAATCGCAAGACCTCAAAGAACTGTTAACAGGACGTTTCTTTTCTGTGACAAGATAAGTCCGCAAAATATTATTTTTTCAACACTATTATTGTAAATCTTCTTCCTTTATATTTTCTTCTGTTATACTCATAAAAGGTTTGAATAACAAAGGTTTAGTTTCGTTTTTTTTTCTCACTCCGTGTCACGTCACTGAATTATCCACTTTTTTTTCCTACAGCGGTAATTATTAGGTTGTCCCAAAAGTTCGTAAACACTTGAAAAAAATTGAAATTTCACTCGCCAAGTAATAACAAAAACAACAAAAATTATTCCTCAAAATAAAGACCATCATTTTCCAAGACTTTCTGCCATCGATCTGCAAGCTTTCGGATCTGGTGAAAGTACCATTCAGTCGGCTTCGAATCAAAGAATTCTTGACACGCTTCCTCGACTTAATCAAACGAGTCGAATCGGCGGCCCTTCAGAAAGTGTTGCATTGAGCGGAAAAGGCCGTAATCTGATGGAGCACAGTCAGGACTGTAGGTTGGATGTGGCAGAACCTCAATGCCGTCCAGCTCTTCAAACTTGTCTTTGGTCTTCCTGGCGGTGTGTGGCTTGGCATTTTCCTGCTGCATCTAAGTGCGCTTTCGGTTGATCAGAGCCGGGTACTTTTGCTTCAACTTTTCGTAGACCCGCTGCAGTTGCTGACAGTAAAGTTCGGCACTGATGGCACGACCATTCGGAACCAACTCAAAATGCACGATTCCTTCAAAGTTCCACAAAACGCACAACATGACTTTCTTGCCGAATCGATCTTGTTTTGGAAGCGACGGTGTGTCTTGCCCTTTCTGAACCCATCGCTTGTCTCGATTGTGCTGGATTGTGTTGCATAAAAATTCAATTTTTCGCAAGTGTTTACGAACTTTTGGGACAACCTAATATCTTTTCGAATAGACTTAAATGGGTGAAATATCAACAGTATCAAAGAAATTTCAGCTCTTTTTCTGATTTTGAAATGCCATATCGATTTTACTCATTTATACTATTAGGTATACTCTTCTAAAGTTGGTCTGGTAGTAAAGGATGTGCGTAGATTTGATATAACTACAAGCATTTATGGACTGTTGCTGTTCGAATGGTTTATATTTTTTTAACCAAATATATATAAAAAAAAAACAAAAACAAAAAAAAAACAGAAAACGTGATCTTTTTGACAATCTGACATATTTGCTTTATGAAAGTTTCAATTCTTTTTCCACGACTTCGTAATTCTACTAACGCATTCCCTCTCATTTATTTTACTGTACTCGGGTACAAACCATTTTTGTTTTCTATTTCTTACGGCTATCTGTGTGGAAAGTAGAATTGGCGAGCCGAGTTCAAATCCTTGCTTCATCTGTTTTGTTCATTTTCGTACAGATGCCATTTTGAAAGGTATGAAGGCAACTTATTTCCAATAAGTCATAGCAGTTCACAATTAATAAAAAATGAAGCTGTGAAGAACCGTGATTGCGGACTTCTTGGCATAAAAAAAAACGCATTTTTAAATTTGTACGAAACTTAGGAGATAAACATCGAATGAACGTTTTCTTTTTTCTTTCGTTGGATTTTAATTAATTTCTTTTTTCTGCCAGTTTCTTTATTCGAAATATTTTCACACAAAAGACCGAATATATCGGTCGATGGTTTAACAACGCCCTATATTAGATTTGCAGTTTATCGGACCGGGGAGAAATATACGGTTGCTCCCTCTCTCTGGTGCAATGGGCACCCCTCAGACGCAACCGAGAAATAATGTGTTTTTAATATAAGGTTCTAGTAATATGTATGTACTTATGTCGAGTGATCAGCATACCCGGGTAAGATATTGTTAGAGTTGGTGGCGGTTTAATATTATCGACCTTGATATTGGCGAAGTCAAATAGTGACTGCAGTTTTGAGCGAACTGAGATGAGATATTATGTACATTATTTGGACTATTATTGTCCTCATCTTTGTCGCCATGTTTATTACATGTTGGAATGTTTCTGAATATTATAAACCTCGTGCCATGTTTAATGGATGTCAGTTATCTCCTGTTAATTTTCTCTCTGAAAGTTTTCCACTGCCTTAACTGGGTATTGAACTCTTCAGGTCCTGTCACTGGATCTAACCAACGCCTTTATCCACTGTGCCATGTGTCCTTGAGGACATCTGTGTATGAATTTCTGGATATTATAAACCTAATGTCTTCAGGAATCATTTTTACCAGTGCTCATATTACAATTTTGATGTTATCATTCTATGTTTTTACCAGAGCTCATATTGCAACTTTGTTGTTATTATCGCTTTTCTCTGGCACTCCTTATTACTGGTTCCCATACTGTATTTATTTCTATGCTTGATCGGCTCAGGAGATTTTTGTGGGCTTGCATATGTACTGATTCCTTAAGTTTACGAATTTTCAAATGGTGTTCCTTGTCTATGATCTCAGAGGGAAAATTAACAGGAGATAACTGATAACTGACATCCATTAAACGTGGCACGTGAAACTAGAACAGTCTACCCCAGTGAGCGAAATAAAAGGTTCATTTCGACATTCCAACCAACTGAAGAAGGCCGGAGCGTACAACGGCCGAAACGTTGTAATAAATATGGCGACAAAGATGAGGACAATAGTCCGGATAATTTAAATAATGAACTGGTCTTTGTTCAAATTATTGATCATGCCAGAAATTGTATTCTCTATCGTAAACACTGTGACGCAGTTTAACGTAGTTGCAATACACAAAACCACAAGTTGACACTGGGTGTCACAGAAGCACTGATGTGCAACAGGGATTACCTCGCCACATAAGCAGACGAGTATACTAGAAAACGAATAGCCAGCCATTATCTATGTGTATATGAAAGTGTAATTGACTGATCTGCCGGACATGAGCTTACAGATATATCACGTTTAAATACTGGTTCCCGTACGATCATCAAAGTTAAGCAACGTCAAGCCTAGTTGGGTGACTGCTTGGGAATGCTATGTGCTATAAATTTGCGGGTGGCGTAACGGATAATGGCTCAGAATTGGAAATCAAAAAGCCGAGTCTTTTTGGGTTTGTGTCATATGCCCTAGTCGACGAATGGTTTATTATGCGATCATACGCCGACCGGAAGATATATACATTATCTTATCTGTGGAGAGATACGGGCTATCTCTCTCAGACCATGACAAATCGACAATTAGTAAACAAAAATATTTTAAAGAACACTGTTCGATTAGGATAATCGAACAGTAATCTTTTCCCAGGTTCGCTTCGGTTTCAACACAAATACTGATCCACAATTCAAGGATGAACGATAAGGCGTAATGAATTTTGGTATAAGAATTTTAATATGTACATATACACAAGATATTGCAATAAAATAAAAATATAAGCATGAGTAAAGCATCCGACGACCAGAACCTCAAGACTTATGTTGGGATACCAAAATATGCCCAAATCCAAGTGGATTCGACTGAACCCGAACGGATAAAAAATAAGTATGAATAACTACGAATGCAGAAATCAACGCATAACCAAAAGTCATGGGATAGAATTTACATATTTCTATTTTGACATGTGGAAAGGTGTATGTGAGAACATAAAGTTTATGGATGCATGTGTATCTTTCTAACACGGGTCCAAAACATGTAGTTACTTATCTTTATATTCAGTTCTCTCTTTTACTCATTGTCCTTTCCTTTCTCTCTCACGTTTCCTCTTTTCTTTCTTTCTTTTTTCTTTACACAAATCCAATTCCACACCCGGCCCGGCTGTAACAGAGATATACACTTTCTTCCTCTCTCTGGTTTTCTTTCTTTTTTTCTTCTGTTTACAGTTCAGCTCAAACACGGTTCAACTGCAACAGGGATATTCACTTTCTTCCTCTCTCTGATTTTCTCTTTTCTTTCTTTCTTCTTTACACAATTCAGCTTGTAACAGAGATGTATACCTTCTCCCTCTCTCTGTTTTTTTTTTATTTCTTCAAACGCAGGCTGTATACTCAGCGTACACATTTCCTTGTGTCTTCTGTGATAAATAACTCGATTTATCTTCTTCAATTAGGAGATAACGAACAGAAATACATATCCTTATATTTTTTTATCCGGAGTTGCTTGGGATGAATCGGAAAAGTTCCATCATTATCAAAAGGAGTCTCATCTTTTCGTTCATAAGTTATCAGCGCCTCGATTTCGAGTCTTGCAACTTCAAAGACAAGACAGCAACTGACTTCCAATTAATTTTCTAATTCCCACGTATCCTGCGTTTTGGCACGAATTCCAGTTCCTGCTGCTTTATGACCTTACGTCAGTCCCCTGTCTAGATTCTGTCTAGACGTCTGTTGCTATGGGTAATTGGGTCAGTCAACCTCTTGACTTGCCTTCCCGAAATGTCTCGAGACTCCCACGTGACCTCTTTTGTTGTCAGGCGGAGATTAACCTTAATATATGCGTGTTTGGGCTATCTGCATTCTTCACAATTTGTTATATTCACTTATGTGCAAATACGCTTGGGAAAACAATGAATCCACCTCTTCTCCTCCCAGCTATGGGTTAATGTATAAGACTTGTATCATTAAACCATTATTATCTCCCGAAAAATAAAATAAAATTGCGTACAAAATATTTCGATTTCGGCATTAAAGATGTTGGTATGCCGGTAAACAAAAACAACGAACTGGGGTGATTTGATGAACAATCGATGGATCTATGAATCAAAATTATTGAATATCGATTGTGTAAATTTTTACAAAAATTATTTGAGGAAAAAAAAAAACAGATTTCTCGATTTGCCTGATTTTTATAAACATTCAGTCAATTATGTGCCATGCATGATATACGCTTAGGCAATCATGTATCTTTCGATACATGACTGACGAGGCAGATTTTTTCTGCGGTAGACCAGTTGCCATCCAAGGACGCAGAACCCGGTCTGTCCTGCTATTTACCCATAACTGGGGTAGAAGAAGAGGATATAATGGATTCGACTAGAATTCGAACTCAGCTCTCCGATTCCTCAATCTGAGCCACTATCCCTTTCTCCACCGTGTCTCCCTACTTGTTCGTTAATAATAGGATTTTTATTTTATTTTATTTTGGCCGTGTTTAAATTAAAACTTTTTCTTTTGTAAACTTTTCTAAATTCGTGCTAAAGAGCGTTACTAGACTAGCATCCCGGGTATTATTTCGCGCCTTCTGACCACTAATCCACTAGTGTCGTTTTTAAATCTGCAAACGATTTAAGTTGGAAGGGTCACTGATTTTGCGTTGAAAATTATTTGGCAGTGAAAGTCGGGTCCCTCACCAAAAAGAAATATTATCTTGGGAATAAATAATTCACAAGAATGGATTCGGGGTCAGGAGATTGCCCATCTTATTTCTGCTTCGGATGACCAGATATTTGATGTGAGGGAAAGGTTTAGGGGTGTGCGTTCCGATTCCATCCTGATAGACCCTGGGTAGCTGAGTTACATGGTATTAATGAGACGCACATGTGCCTGCGTGTCTTGAAATAATTACTAATTGACACTGTGGGAAACAACTGCTGCTGTAATCTCTTTACACGCTAATTTTGTTCTCTCCGCCCCACTTTTTATTCATTATCTGCACGCTTTCACTCATTGTTCTATTCATCTCTGTTCTGTTTCTTTTCTCTCTCCTCGACATTTGTTTTTCATTTTTTTTTTTGTCTTTCATTTTTTTTTTTGTCTTACATTTTTTTTTGTCTTTCATTTTTTTTTTTTGTCTTTCATTTTTTTTTTTTGTCTTTCTTTTTTTTTTGTCTTTCTTTTTTTTTTGTCTTTCTTTTTTTTTGTCTTTCTTTTTTTTTTGTCTTTCTTTTTTTTTTGTCTTTCTTTTTTTTTTGTCTTTCTTTTTTTTTTGTCTTTCTTTTTTTTTTGTCTTTCTTTTTTTTTTGTCTTTCTTTTTTTTTTGTCTTTCTTTTTTTTTTGTCTTTCTTTTTCTTTTGTCTTTCTTTTTCTTTTGTCTTTCTCTCTCTCTCTGTCTTTCACTCTCTCTCTGTCTTTCACTCTCTCTCTGTCTTTCACTCTCTCTGTCTCTTTCTGTCTTTCTCTCCCTCTCTCTCTTTCTGTCTTTCTCTCCCTCTCTCTCTTTCTGTCTTTCTCTCCCTCTCTCTCTTTCTGTCTTTCTCTCCCTCTCTCTCTTTCTGTCTTTCTCTCCCTCTTTCTGTCTTTCTCTCCCTCTTTCTGTCTTTCTCTCCCTCTCTCTCTTTCTGTCTTTCTCTCTCTCTCTTTCTGTCTTTCTCTCTCTCTCTTTCTGTCTTTCTCTCTCTCTCTTTCTGTCTTTCTCTCTCTCTTTCTGTCTTTCTCTCTCTCTTTCTGTCTTTCTCTCTCTCTTTCTGTCTCTCTTTCTGTCTTTCTCTCTCTCTTTCTGTCTTTCTCTCTCTCTGTCTTTTTCTCTCTCTCTCTCTCTTTCTGTCTTTTTCTCTCTCTCTCTCTCTCTCTTTCTTTCTGTCTGTCTTTCTCATTTCGATTTAGCGTCTGTTTTCTCTTTTTCTCCCATCTCTTCCTTTCGGCAACCTATAACCTCTTTTTGTACTGTTCTTCCTTCCCACCCCGTCCATTTTTGCCTTGTTAATCGTTTGTTCTATCAATTTTTTTTATTTTCTGTGCTTTTTTTCTTTTTTTAATGTTTGCTAATCTTAGCTTCGTCTAGTACAAGTTCCTTAATTTTTTTTTTTTTTTTTTTTTTTTTTTGACAAGGTTAAATTCGTATAGCTCAAAATCAAATATTCACTTTTTTTTTCTTTCTCATTCTCTTCTATAGTATGTTCACTATCTCTCTCATCGATGAGAGTAACTCCTTCAGTTATTCTCTATTCTCTATTTTCTTTTTATTTCTCCTTTGCTATAATATCTCAGTGTTCATTCGTTCTATTGCCTTTTTAATAGTTTCTACTTACGAGTACCCTCTTTATCCTTTCGTCATCGTTTATCGTTCTTTAGTAACCAATCATATCTTTAGCATTCCTTTTCTTATGACTTCTGTCTTTTCTTTCCTTTTTTTTTTATTGCTTTTTTATCTTTATTTCTTCATCTGTCCTTTTATATTACACACTATACCTCTTGTTTCCATTTCGTCAATTCCTTCTTTTTCTTTTTCCTAATCAAATATCCCTTTTCTATTCACATGAATCCACTCTTTGACCTCTAGCGTGTAGCCTTATTCTCTTCATTGTTTCTCGCTTTTTAACTCGATTCTTGTTGTCAGACATTTCAACTGTATTCATTACTGTCTGCAAATATACAAACTGTGATCATTTTACCATTCTTCCCCGTTTCTCCTTGACATTTCTCCACATAAGCGACATCAGAGAAGGGATGGGCTGACAGGTAAAGAAAGATGATTCTTTCGGTAGCATGTTCAGGTATATCGTTGGTTTTCCCCATTTCTGATTAAGGAATTTGCCAGCCCAGCAAAAGTAAGCACACTGATTCAGAAAGAGGAAAATTTCATTGGAAGCAAAGAAAAGAGTACTGAGCTGTTATGTAATATCAGTACTCTTATTTGGCAGTGAATGCTGGGCCATCTCCTCACAGATTTAGAAGCGACTTGATACAACAGAAATGTGGTTCTACAGAAAGATGTTGAGAATACCATGGACTGAACATGTGAGCAAGATAAAGTTTTAGTGAAAATGAAAACAAAAAGATACATAACATTAAAGAGTGGAAATTTCTGGGGTACATAGTGAGGAAAGAGGGCTTGGAAAATTTGACACTCACAGGACATGTTGAAGGTAAGGGAGACAAAGGAAAGAAGCACATAACCGACCTAAAAAGCTTATGTAAATGATTGACAACAGGAACTAAGAGATTTAACAAAAATACAAACTTTACTAAGGCCTACAAAGGATGGGAAGTTGTGGAGAACCATCGTTGCCTATTGTCTGAAGGGACATGTTACATTGATGATGGTCATCACCAGAAGATTTTGTTATTAGGTTGGTGCAAAAATAATGTCGTTTTTCTTTTGAAGTTGAACGTCAAAAAACGACATTATTTTTGCACCAACCTAATATATAGACTCCTTATACTAATATTCCTAGTCAGATAAAGCCGACATTTCTGGAACCACCATAAAGAGTACTTGGAGAATTTAACACACACAGGATCTTTTGAAGGCAGAAGTAGGTAGTGGGGAACACAACAAGTTCTTTTCTCTTCAAGACTTAAGCATTTGTGGCTCTCCACAACTTCCTATCCGTTGTAGCTCTTAGCAATGTCTGTCTTTTTGCTATCCCTCCCCATCTCTGTTTTGCCATCTGTTTGCAAAAACTTGCTAGAGAAAGAGTGAGAAAACTACCTGTTTTTAATGTCCTGTAAGTGTCAAATTCTCTTAGTCCACTTTCCTCACTGTGCCTCCATGAACTTTAACTCTCTCTGGTTCTAGGTGTTTTGTTTCCATTTTCTTTAAAGCTTTGCACACATGCTCTGATCATGGTATCCTCAGCATTCTTCCATAGATCCACGTCTTCATTGCCTCAAGTTTTCTCTTTATCTGTAAGGAAATTTTTCAGCATTCACCTGCCATATAAGAGCATTAATATTATATAGTAGTACAACACACTCTTCTTTGTTGCTAATTAAATTGTGTTGCTTCTTTATATTTTGCTTAGCTTTTGGAAGACATCTTTCACTATTCCTGTCTGCCTTCAGATTTCAGTCTCACATTTTCATTGTCTGTTCTAACACTTCCTAGATAGTTAAACTTCTGTACTTGCTTGAAACTCCACTTCATATCTTGCATCTTGCACTCTTCCTCTTGCTGATGAGCATACATTCCATCTTCTTATAGTTGATGATTAGTATTTTCTTCCCTAAACTACCTTGTCTAGGAGTTTTCTACAGTTTTCTTTCTATGTCTGTCATCAATATAATATCATCTGTGTATCATGTGTGTTAAAACTGTGCCCACCAATAATAAATTCTGGTAGGTCTTCTAGCTCTTTAAGGATCACTTTGCTGTAAAGGTTAAATAAATCCAGTGAGAAGATATATCTTTGTCTTAACCTCTTTCTATTTTTGTGAATTGATTCATTTTCTGTCCAAATACAGATGTTTCATTCCCAGTAGATGTTTCACATTATTCTAATATTTTTCCCAAATAAAGCTTCCCTAGCAGTTCAAATAGATTTTGTGTTATATCTTATCAAATGTTTTTGCATAGCCTATAAAACATAGGTATATGTCCCTCTACATTTGTATTGCTCTTTGTGATATAATTTTGATCATAATTATCACATTCCTTGTTCTATTTGCTTTCTAATTCTGCTATGTGTTCTATTCATCACAATCTAGATAAACTTAGTTGATTGTCTGATAGAGCTCAAGTTCCTTTGCACCTGGCTTCCTAGGCAATGCTACAAAGATGGATCTACTAAAGTTTTCTGATGTCTTCCCATTTTCATAAATTTAATTTCCTATTTCCGTAATCTTTTCAATTCCCCAAATCCTCTAAAGCTGTTACCATCTTTGTTATAATCTAATTATGTCCTGCTGCTTTCCTTCCTGTTCATCTTAGTCAGTACTGGTCTTACCTCAGATTTTAATCTTTCAGGTACTTTCATGTTTTTATATATTGTAACCTACTTGACAAATTTGAGTAAATGAATGACGAAACAAAGGATGGTAAAAAGTCAAAAGTTACTTAGAATAACAAAAGACAGGGATTTCAAACTGAACCCTTTATTTTGTTCCCCGGGGTAGATTGTTCTAGTTCCACATGCCATGCCTCTTCCAGATATCTCAGTTTCAGTTATTTCCCTTTAGTAACTCAACTCTCCAAGTTGTTGATCACCTCTGCTGTGGCCAGGTATTGAATTCACAACCCTTTGGGTCAAGTCAGCAGAGGTGAACAAAAACTTGGAGAGTTGAATTACTAAAGGGAAATAACTGAAACTGATATATCCAGAAAAGGCATGGCATGTGGAACTCGAGCAATCTACTCTTTTGCTCGAAATAAAAGGTTTGGTTCAAAATTCTAATGTATATCACCTGAAGAAGGCCGGAGTGTATAAAAGCCGAAACTTTGAGAATATGACAATGAAGATGAGGACAATAGTCTAAAAAATGTAAATAGTTACAATACCACATCTAAGAAAAGACAGAAAGTTGTGAAGAGCCATGATTACTTACCTCATGAAGGGGCATGACACTTAAGACAATGACAACTCCTTAAAACTTGTATCTGTTTTAGGGTTATGCAAAATAAACTAAAAATGTAATTCTAAATTAATAATTGATATTCAAGCAAATGCTGTGGTATTCTTAAACACCTTCTCTTTTATTACTTTGCCTAAACTGAAAAATCTGTTTGAGCATCAGGTATGTTTATACTGTGTTGCATATTAAATGTACTAATTCCTAGCTTAAAGGGTTTTACACTCCAAAATAAATGCATAAAAAATTTAGTAGCTTTGGCTATTCTTTTGAATAAAGTTATCCACTCTTGTAGATGGTAACAGTACATATAATCAGTATCCCAAAATTAAATAAGCCCTTCAGATTTTATTAGGTTGGTGCAAAAATAATGACATAATAATGTCGTTTGTTGATGTTAAAAAATACGTCAAAAAACGACATTATTACGTCATTATTTTTGCACCAACCTAATATAATATGCAAGCTACTATTTTCAATTTTAAGGGTCTAAGTCAGTTATCCATTTTCTTAAGATCTATCTGTTGGGCTAAAAAGCGGATCAGAAAAAATTAAATAAGGTTACTGATAATCTTGAATTTTAATTGTAATATCTGAAATGTGAAAAAGAAAAAATTGGCATTTTTAATAAAAGCTAAAAGATAACACCAGTGTATTTAAGGAGAAACAACAGTAGTTTAAAATTTTTCACAAACCAAAATGGGGAACAGTTTTAGATAATTAATATGATCAAGCAAATTCATCATCTGAATACATTACCAATAAAAAGTGACTATTAGGCAGTTTCAATAAAAAATATATTCAGATATTTGTCAAATTTGATTTATTTGAAATGCCCTCATCTTTACAATTACAGATGTTATAATGTTTCAGTGAAGTACCCACTGGTTCTCTTCAGATGTCTATTATTTTTGACTGATATAGGATATCTGTGTTGATTATTGTTATTTTGTGATCCAGTTTCTTGTTTGTTTTCCTGCTGAACCAGAGTACATTATTTCACCATCTGATTCAAGGATTGAATTCAACAGTTGCTGTCATCTAGTGGTCATGAGTTTAATCCATGCTCCATCATCTGAATATACAGTACTGTTCAATAAAAGTGACTCACCTGATTTTTTTCACTAAAAATATTTTTGTCTATTGTTTTTGGGGTTAAAATAATTTTTAATCTTACAAATATAAAGACCCCTTACCAACCACCTAGGAAAAAAGTTTATTCACCCTAAGGTATTCTATTGATAATTATAAATTTGGATATAAATGGGATTCGGGAAAAAACTCTGTGCAAAAAAAGTGACTCAGATATTACATTCTAATGATTAAACTGGTAAATTTAAAGAACTTTTGAAAAAATATTGAAAATTATTTTACAATACACTCAGAACAATATTCTAGAGAATTCTAGAACAGCTTAAATTAAATCTAGAGTATTCCAGAATATTCCAGAAAGCCTCATTCAGTATAAAAACAGCTTGAAATAGCCACTCAAGTCACTAACCAGATGAAAGAGTACAAACACGCATCAGAACCACTTAAGTCATCTATTATTGCCCTCTCAAAAGCAGGCAAGTCTACGAGAGAAATTGCAGAAATTGCTATAACCTCGCAATCAACAGTCTCTCGAGTGCTTAGGGCACATAATGATGTCACTCCTGCTCCAAGAAAGGAAACAATGGAATGAAAGAAAAAGATTGATGATAGAACTGGCAGGGTAATCAAGAGAAGGTTACAAATCTTGTTAGAAAAAGGCTACAAATCTTGTACATGAAGGTTTAAGCCACTAATAAGCAAAGCTAACAAAGCCAAGATACTTGAATGGGCTCACTATTACAAAAATTTCATCGTAGAAGACTGGAAGAATGTTCTCTTCTCCGATGAAACACAAGTTGAGGTAAATTCAAAGGATAAGGTGAGTCACTTTTATTGAACAGCACTGTACAAAAATATTCTTTTGGGTACTGAATGAGTGGAACACTCTCCCTCTTTTAGCGGTCAATGCTGAGATTTTAGATGTCTTAGAAAAGGTCAAAATACATTTTGATTATATTGGCAGATGGTAATTGTACTTGTGTGCAATATGCTTCTTCAACTGTTTAAAATGCTTTTCTAATTTAATGTTTTGATCCCCCCACCGTTTTTTTTTTTTTTTTTGCATGCTTTGCTCTTTGTTACATCTTTTACTTCCTGCTTATTTACCCATTTTGATCTAATAATAAATACATGTTTGGTAATAGGAAAAAACTTCATTAAACATTAGATTTTCAAATTTTTTTCTAAAATTGTTTTAATTTTAATGTTTACTGTTGAAAATCAGGAAAAATGAATTCTTACTGATCGTTTATAAATATAAACATTACTGACAGAATAAAGCACTTTTATGTTTTGAAGAGTGGTAGCACCTGCTAGGGTCCCAGCTATGGGTAAATAGTAAACCCCTAAAAAATTATCAACAATACATTTTTGGATCTACAAACTATATATCTAAAACAACATACTTTTACTCTAAAAGTATAAAATTATGTGTAAAATATCGGTAGTTAAAAGCATAAAATTGCATACAAAATATTTAGATTAATTAAACCACAGAGGTTGTTACACTGCTGAACAAAATCAGCCGACCAAGTCAATATCTATGTCTCATATATAATTTTGTTGTTGTATTATGTTTGTGAATGTTGGCATGCATGATATACCTCCACAAATTTGTTATAATTTAAGCAATTTTATTTGAAAAAATATAATAGTTTGGATTGTAACAATAGAAAGATGCTTAACAATGGCACTTGAAATGCTTCACTTTCATTTTCAGCATTTTTTGTAATGTGTCATTCCACTATGAGTATTTTTGTATAACTACAAAAAGAAATAATATATTTTATTGTATCCGTATATGTTACATTATTTTTTGATGTTGATTCATAATTTAAGCATTACAGATAAAGTTTGCATGTTATCTACTAATTTTTGAACTGTCTGAGAATACATCCCTGAAATGATCATGAAAATGATCAAAAAAACATGACAAGCTCAGTTTTATTTTTTATTCTCACAAAGTAATAGCATCTCTGAAGAAAAGATGATGAAAAGTTCAAGACAGAATTTCTTGAAATGTTATTTTTTGGAGTTACCAAGGAAAGGGGAAACTGAAAAAGATAGATCACTAAATGGTTCGTATTGTAGTACAACAAAATCGATTTTGAATTGTAACTGGAGTCTTGTGATTTATTGTGTCAAAGTTAACCCAAACTGAATGAAAAATATAATGGAAAGTGATGTGGAGATTGCTATCTAAATAAATAATGTACAGCCTAATAAAAGAAAAGTATTGAATATGCAGAAGTGAAAAATAAAGAATTGGAGAGAAACAAAATATGTCTATATTTCTGAGATGGGGTATTGTAATTATTTATATTGTTCAAACTGTTGTCTTCATCTTTATTGCTATATTCACATTTCACACTCCTGCCTTCTTCAGGTGATTGAAATTTCAAACTGAACCCTTTATTTCGTCCACTGAGGTAGATTGCTCTAGTTTCACGTGCCATGCCTCTTCTGAATGTTTCACTTATCTCCCTTTAACTCAATGCCCCAAGTTTTTGTTCACCACTGCAGTAAGCAGGTATTGAATTCAAAACCCTTTGGGTTATGTCACTGGATCCAACCAATGCTTTTATCCACGACCATGTGTTTTCAAGTTTTCCCTTTGTTTTATTTTATTTTTATTTATTTTTTTATTTATTTTTTATTTATTTTTTTTTTAATTGTCTCTATATTTATAATATGCATATCATTTACCTTGATTTGTGTTTTGTGTGGATTTGTTTTCATTTCTTTTTGTGCATATGTTTCTTTTTGTGCATATGTTTCTTTTTGTATTTTCCCTTTTTTTTGTGAATTTTATTGATATCTTTTATTACCTTCTTATTTTTATGTTGTTTTTTGCCATTATTTATTATACTTTTTCAAAAAAATCATGACTAATTTTTTTTTCTTCATCTTCTTGCCTTTCCTTTATTATATTTCCTATGCTTTTTTTTTTTATTTAATATTTTCTTTGTGTTGTTACTGTTTCTGCTGATTTCTTCTTTGCAAATTCAATGCATTTGATTTTCCAGAAAGAAATTATTCTAATTCCTTTTTAACTATTTTTGTTCCAAACTTATTTTTTTGTTTTTCACTTGGCATTAATACATTTGCCCTTAATCAGTGAATCAATCAACAAGACTTGAGCAAAAATTAGAAAAATGCCATATTTCTGTTTGAAATTGACTTGAAGAATTGGTCAGTTGCAGTTTTGCAGTGTCAGCCATGATTTCAGTTTAATTTTGTTGGCATTTGAAGCAGAACAAGACATTACGAAATAACTAATTAAGAATCGTTCCAACACAAATCTTTGCTACTATGTTGAGGACTTCAGCATTAAACAAAATTTCGGCTCGCCACAATTCCCATTTGATTAATTTCTTCTCTGAGAATATTCAGAATAAGAAAAAATATTAATACAAAAAGAAATTTAATGCTTAAAATGAACATTTATTTTCATCCATTACCCAACTGTTGTGAAATCTAATCTCTATCTTAATATTATGATTCAAGATGCTTTTTTATAACTTATCAAGGAGAAGTTTCTTGTGGAACAAACTCTCACGTGGAGGCTTCCCTGAGTATTACAATCTTAACATCTTCAAAACAAGAGCCAGTTATTATCTTGCTAATTCTTAATTATCATTAATATTAACTAGTATTTTTCATCTTGATATTTATTGTTTTTTCTCAATAAAGTGGTCATTACTGTCTCCATTGCTCAAACTGTCACTCCTGTCTCGGCTACTCGAACTGTCATTCAAGTCTCGGCTCCTGGAACTGTCGTTCCCATCTCGGCTCCTCGAACTGTCGTTCCCGTCTCGGCTCCTTGAACTGTCGTTTGTATTTGTGCATAACTGATTATAAAGAACCCGACTGGAATTCAAACTCTGATTTCTCATTCCAAGCCATTATCCATTATCCTCACCACACATATTTTTCTTTTTTTGCTCTTTCTCCTCTAAATCTCCATTCCTCCTTTCGTTTTCTTTTCTTTTAAGTCTTTGAGCCTTCACTATTATTTCCCTTTATTCCATCTCACTATCTTCACCAGCAAGTTCTCCCCACCCACAAACATTTCTCTACTTTCTATTTATCTTTCTCTTTTTTCCATTCTTAAATTCTTTTAAGTTAATAATCACTGATTTACTTGGATGATCGTCCTGAGTAAGACAATAAACTACATCTGCGTCCTGGGTAAGACGATAGACTACATCTGACAGCAAGGTCTCCGATCAGGAGGTTTTGAGAAGTGTGGAACCACCTCTTAATTGCTGGTGTTTCCAGATCCACCCTGACCTGGAGTGGTAGCACCTGTTACGATCCCAGCTACAGTTAAATAGTTAACCTTCAAACAGGGGTCAAAACACTATAGAAGTGTAAAAATAGGTTTTATACTAGCAATACATTTTTGTAAAAAATTATTACTAGCAACATATTTTTTGACAAAAAATATTACCATC
Source organism: Acanthosepion lycidas (assembly GCA_963932145.1). Lineage (NCBI taxonomy): Eukaryota > Metazoa > Mollusca > Cephalopoda > Sepiida > Sepiidae > Acanthosepion > Acanthosepion lycidas. Next base: position 54,952,486 of record OZ010572.1, on the reverse strand, counting down.
AATACATTTTTTGAAAAAAAAAAATTATTACCAGCAATAAAAATCTTGTCAACATTGAGGTTGATATGCTGTAAAACAAAACAAACCAAACCTACTTGGATGACTAATATCCTTATCTTGATGCTTATTGTCATAATGTTTTGGACAGTCTACCTTCAGGTGTAAATCATAGCAACCATTTAAGAATTTCAAACTATGCCCTTTATTCAGTCCATGTTCCCAGTTTGCTGTCCCTGCTCAAGAATCTCTATCTTCCAGCATTCATATATCCTGGTTCACTTGAAGAGACAATTGATATCATCAGAACAAAATAGCTACATGCAATTAACTGATGGGAGATATCCTCCAGTATTGGCACTGGAATGAGAACAATGTAACCTCTCCCTAGGATTAATAAAGGGTTCTGTTCAAAATTCCCAGAAACAACAAACACTTGAAATTCTCCGGTATTTCTTTCACTTCATTATTCACTCAATTTACTGGCTTATGATACTTATATTTGACCATAGAAAAGTGTCCAAATCTTGTATTTCATTCAAGGAGCTGGCATTATATACAGGAGGCTGATTATGGAAGGTTCAGGCTGTAAACCTCAAGGATTAGTTTCAATAAGCAGGAGGTAAATAAAAATACCCCTGAGAAACAGGAATGTCTCAGAGATTTGTATGTATGTTATTTGTAATTTTTCCTTTGTTATTTACTTTCCATCTCTCTTCATTTTTTTATTTTTTTCATCTTCATTTTCTTTTCATGTTTTTTTGTTTTTTCTCTCTACATTTTTTCTCTCCTTTTCCTTTTTTCAGGCTATTCTTTTTTTTCACAAACTCTTCTTTTTTATTTCTTTTTTCCTTTTATATTTCTTTTTTCCTTTCTTTTTTCCTTTCTTTTTTCCTTTCTTTTTTCCTTTCTTTTTTCCTTTCTTTTTTCCTTTCTTTTTTCCTTTCTTTTTTCCTTTCTTTTTTCCTTTCTTTTTTCCTTTCTTTTTTCCTTTCTTTTTTCCTTTCTTTTTTCCTTTCTTTTTTCCTTTCTTTTTTCCTTTCTTTTTTCCTTTCTTTTTTCCTTTCTTTTTTCCTTTCTTTTTTCCTTTCTTTTTTCCTTTCTTTTTTCCTTTCTTTTTTCCTTTCTTTTTTCCTTTCTTTTTTCCTTTCTTTTTTCCTTTCTTTTTTCCTTTCTTTTTTCCTTATCCTTTTTATACAGGCTTTCTTCTATGTGCCACATCTCCAAAACTTCTTATCCCTTGTGGCTCTCAGAAATGTTTTCCTCCCTTTACTAAGACTTCTACCGACCATTCTACTATCCATTCATATAAGCTCACTGCCTTTCTCTACCTCTCTTGCCCTTAATATGCACTATGAGAGTTAAGTTTTCCAAGCCCTTCTTTCTTATTATGTATCAAAGAATTTCAAATATCTCTTCCTGATTTTGAGAATGTCTTCATTTTGTTGTCCTTTTCTTTAAGGCTTCCTTGTTTCATACTTGTATCCATGGAATCCTTTTGTAGAAACACATTTTTATTGCCTCCAGTTTTCTCCTTGTACATGGGGAGATTGTCCAGTATTTGCTGCCAAATAAGATAATGGATATCGCATAGAAATCCAGCACTATTTTCTTTTGTTTCTAATGAAATTTTTTTGTTTCTCAGCACTTTGCTTAGATTTTGGAATGTCTCTTTTGCTAGTCCAATGCAATTTCAGATTTCGGTGTTGTATTTTCCATCCTCCATTAAAAGACTTCCCAGATATTTAAACTTCTGTACTTGCTTGATATTGACATCTCCAATTTCTAACACGCATCTTGTGCTTTTTCTCTTTGTCTTCTTACAGTTGATGGTTACTCCTTTTTCCACACTTTCTTTTACTGCCTTCTCTACAAGGTTCTTTTAGTTTTCTTTTCATGTCAGCCACTAACAAAGTGTCATCAGCATAGCTTATGTTAATATTATGCTCGCCAATAATAAATCCAGCAGAGTTTTCTGCTTCCTTAGAATAGCCTGGCTGTAGAGGTTGAATAAATCTGGGGAGAAGTCACATCCTTGTTTTACGCCCCTTTCTAGTTTTGTATAACCACTCAATTCCTTTTCTATCCTCATGCAGGTAGCTTTCTCCCAGTACGAGTTCTGGATTATTCTAACAGACTTTCCAAATTAGTTAACTCATTAATACTCACCCATCCCATTTTGCTGCCAAATAAGATAATGGATATCACATAGCAATCTAGCACTATTTTCTTAATGGGCATTAGTGGGTTATTTCTTGTTCTTCCTGTAGACACCCCTGTAAAGTATAGCACCCCAACTTCCTCATGCTCGGGAATTATAAGTAGAAACTTATAAGGTATATTTCATTTATTTTTTTTTTATAAATCTGTAAGTAATATTAGACTTTTAATTTAATTTTTATAATTAATGTCAGATATTATGGTTGGCATGAGAGGGTTAGCACAACATTCTTACAAATTTTATTGAAATATCTTTGATTTTGCTTGATTTTTGATTTCATTTTAAATAATTATTTTGCTCAAAAATTATTCTTTTTAAAAATATTGAAATTGCTTTTTTTTTTTTCTTTTTTTTTACAAATTTAATTAATGGCTATCATAATGGGATTTATTTGGCAGAATTAAAGCATGAATTTTTATTATTGTTTATCTATTAAATGTTATTTACTGTGTGGCAAATTTTTACAAGTGTTTTGCTTCTAGACTTCCTCTTCTGTTTCTTTCCCATTAATTAACATACAGCATTCTAAAGCCAGTTGATTCATCAAACATCTTGATATAAAATGATTGCTATCAACATTTTTGCACTCACTCCTGTGTCCACTTAGGTTCATAGGAATAAAATATTAAGTAGCAATTGAGTTGGAATTGCTAGATAGAGGATAGAACATTGCTTTTCTTCAACTCTGAGAATGACCAATTCTTAAAAGATGCTTTTGAGAATTTTATAAGAATTTTTTTTTCTTTTCCTTAGTAATTTACAAAACAGTAATATCATTTTCTTACCCATTTATTATTTTTATTTTGAATATACATACATATTTTCTTTAATAATATATATATATATATATATATATATATATATATATATATATATATATATAAAATTGGCTGAAAAGTTCTTCAAAAACCTGAACCAATGACCAAACAGAACTTTTTTTTTTTTTTTTAAACCACTTCTTGATCATGCTAACAACTTTTCAGCACACCCTTGTATGATGACACAGCAAATTCTGACCCTAATTGAAAGTGTTAAAATAATCATATTTGTATTTTAATACCAACTATATTTGAAACCAGCATGCAAAAGAAAGATTTTTGTTTTTCCCATTGCTTTCCAATGTCTTTACTACTACTACAGCCACTGAGCATTAATATTTTTTTCTTTTTTTAAATAACATGCTAAATATTTTCAGTGGTAAGAAAAAGAAAATGGTGATTAAACACCATGCCTGATCATGTATGGAGGGATAAAGGTTAGTCATCAACTTCTATGGAATCTAAAAGAATCTGCACATATGCTAGACTATAAAAACCTCCTTAGAAGTTCTAGCACAGAAATAAATGCACTTTCTCTCTTATTCAGGACAGAAATTTTTAGTATCCATTTGTATATTCTATAACATTGAATTTTCAAATTTCATAATCTTTACAGAGCTTTGAACAGAATTTCTGTTACTTCTCCAGAATTCATCAACAAAATGACTTACATTCTACATTTACAAGTACAGCATGAACCTTTGTCACTCATATCTCTTGAAGAAAGTGAAAAGATTGTGAACAAGTGAATAATCACAAAAGTTAGCTTCATTGACTTTTAAAGGCTATTTTTCAGGATGGTGGATCAAGCATGCTAAATAACCCAAAGAATTAGTGAGTTCCCAGATGTTTAATGATTTGACTACTTGTCATATATTACTGCAGTATAAATAATGTAAACAGTAATAAAACCAGTTTGTTATGCAAATTCATGGAAGCATTGTGTTTTCTGTTGTAGACTTTTCAACTCTATACTTTGAATGTCTCTGACTAAACTCTGAAATTTTATTTGCTATTTATTTTTCTTCAGTAGGAGTAAAGAGCTTCATCTATCATCCAGTTCACATTCCTCCCTAGCCTTTTGAATAGGTGTAGGTGTTTATCCCTTGTTTTGAGTTCTTTCTGAAATTTATTTCAGCTCTATACTTTTAATGTCTTAACTTAAACACTGAAATTTTATTTACTATTTATTTTTCTTCAGTAGGAGTAGATAAGTTTGCCTATCATCTCTTTCTTATCCCTTGCCAGTCTTTTGAATAGGCGAAGGTGTTTATCCCTTGTTTCCAGTTCATTCTAAAGTATTTTCATTCTCTTTCGCTCTCAGTAACCCCTTGCATTTTAGCGGCATTATTATCTTGTTTGGAGTGTATTGATTAAAAAAAAAAAAGTCAATACTTAGATTTAAAGAAAGAAAATTCTTTTTGTTTCTTTCTTTTGAGAATTTCTTTATTAGTCTTAAATTATTTCATACATTTTCATCTTGATATAACAGTATGGGAAACATTTAGCAACACTTTTTGGCACCATATATTATGTTGGTGCAAAAATAATGTCGTTTTCTCACATGATACTATGTGATAAAACGACATTATTTTTGCACCAACATAATATTTATATGATTTCATTTTGCTTTCTATATCTCTTGTTGTTTATATATATATATATATATATATATATATATATATATACTCGACTTGAATTCGACGTATGAAGGTCAAGCAGATCAGTTCCAAGGAAACCAACAGCACATGAGAATTGATTATAGTGGTGAAGGTTTCCTGCAGGACCATCCACACTTTTTGAAGGGCTGAATACAGAGACCTGGTGGACTACGTGTCACAAGCTCCCCAAGCAACTCTTCGCAGGTTTTGAATTCAGAGTTGTCTTTCTCCTAGACCAGTTGCCATCTAAGGCTATAGAACCCAGTCTGTCCTGCTATTTACCCATAGCTGGAGGGAGAAGAAAAGGATTCACACCTTTCCTAAGGGTATTAGCACGTAAGTGAATGTAATGGATTCAAATGGCATTTGAACTTGGCTCTCCAATTTCTCAATCCAAGCTGCTATCCATTACCCCACTGTGCCTCCTCTCTCACATATATATATATATATATATATATATATATATATATATATATATATATATATATATATATATATATATATATATATATATATATATATATATATATAATAAAGAATGCATCAGTTGTTGGAGAACTTAGCATTTCAAGCACTAATTCCCAACAGACAAATCTCATCTTCTCTGTGAATTACATGATACAGATCAGCAAATAAATGCAAGCTTTATGACAAGTCACTTGAGATTTGAAGTATTTAATCTTGTGACAGATTAAAAAAAAAAGAATAAGGAACTTTTTTATATTTTAAATCTTACCTCAGATTCATTCATGTAAAAATAGGAAAGAATGATAAAAAAACATTATTTGGCATTAGAACAGGTTGCATTCATTAGAAACAAAGTAGATATTAACTATATAAGCATTTTCACTGAGAATATCTGTTATTTTTCCTTTATGATTAGCTAAGTCTTCTGAGGAAGACAGGAATCCACTCCTCTCTGTAGTCTGTTCCATCCTTAGATAGTTTAACAAAAATGTCTTGTCACTTGTATGTCACGATAATTGAAGGAGTGCATGAGTAAGATGCATGTATGCAAACCTCATTCTTATAACTACCTTATATAGCCAGGTAGTATCAACGAATATCTATTACCCCCACAGTTAATGTTGACAAAATTCTCACTCCATCATGAAAGGATGGTAGAACAGGAAAAACAGGAGCAGTAAAAAGCTAAACATTACTTAGAGCAATAAAAGGTAGAATGTTGTGGTGCACCATGACCTCTTACATACAAGAAGATATCTAATATTGGGTTAATGAACTATACGTTTCTGCAGTGCACATATATATATATGTGTGTGTGTATATATATATATATATATATATATATACAGTCAACAATGGAATTATTTGTACACCCATCAATTTTGAATATTTCTATGCATTTCTCAGAGAACTATTAACTTCCACATGTCAGGATATAGTTACAGAACTATTTCAAGCCAGTTAGCTATCTCTAGATCTATGGTACAGGGCATTATAAAGAAGTTTAAACAGTTTGGCACTACAGAGAATTTACAGGGGTATGGAAGAAAACCCAAATCATCACTGAAAACTGCACAAAAACTGTGTCATGAGGTTAATATAAACCCAAGAGTTATTCTGAAAGACATCACCAAAAGTTTGGATATAATGCGTATCAGCGTAAGTACTTGCACAATACAACATTGCTTAAATACAAATGGGTTGTATGGAAACTGACCACAATGAACCCCTCTTCACACACCATGTCACATTGTTGCTCAGTTTAATTTAACCAAAACATTCTTGGACAAATAATATTGCTTTTGGGAATAAGTACTATGGAGTGATGAAACAAAAATTGAGCTTTTTGGACATAATGATGTACAGAAGAATTGGAGCAAGAAAGGTGATGCTTTCCTTCCAAAGAACACAGTGATAGCATTAAAACATGGAGGCAGTTTGATGATGTTTTGGGTTTGTTTTAGATCAAGGGGTACTGGACAATTAATTGCAATAAGAATAATGAAATCTGCAGACTATATAAAAATTCTGGATGAAAATCTACATTCATATCAACGCAAAATCTTCATTTAGGCCTGTGATTTACTTTCCAACACGATAATGATCCCAAACATACGTCTATATCAGTGACTGCATGGCTTCAGAAAAAGATTAGTTCTGTTATGGCCTTCAATGAGTCCTGACTTGAATCCTATTGAAAATCTATGGCAAGAATTGAAAGTTCAAATAAATTGTCAGTCATCAAAAATCTTCAGGAATTAGAATGTGTAACTATTGAAGAATCAAAGAAAATTCCAGAAAAGATTTGTTCAAATTTTATCAAAAACTTTAGAAAACAATTGCAGCAAGTTATAAAGATGAGAGGCCATGCTATTGACTATTAATATTGTGAAAATTGTACAGTTTTTCTATTTTTCATACAGTACGAATACTTTTGTCTTTTTCTATTTTGCATAATTCACTTGTCACATTTGTTGTACTTAAGGAATTGTTCTGATAATTGAGTTTTTTATTCCTTTTTTGTGCTTATTAACATATAAAAAATCTGGCATCATACAGGCATTAGATTCGGAGAAAGGCATAGAAATATTCAAAATTGATGGGTCTATGAATAATTTTGTTGTTGACTGTATATATATACACACACACACTCAGTGTGTATGTATGTATGTATATATATATGTGTGTGTGTGTGTATATATATATATATACACACACACACACACACACACACAGAGGATATATATATATATATATATATATATATATATATATATATATAATATCTTTGTATGGTTTGAAGATTGCACTGAATTGTCACCACACACTATATCCACATTATAGACAGTATTGTCATTGGAATCAACACTGCATGGTGACTGTCAGTTTTATGCTTCAATGCAATCTTCACACATACATAGAGACAGTAGAATGATATTTGTTGCCAAAAAAAAAAAACAGAATCTGTGAATTAAGTTGGAATTAGAATTTAGGTTGTTTATATTCACTTTCTGCTAATGCATTTATGAAAAGGCATGAATTCACTTTTCCCTGTACTCTGTCCCATTGTCAAATATTTAGGCAAAATGTCTCACCATTATTTTGGTATGATGGTCAGTGTAGAAGAGAGTTAAATGACCGAGTACATGGGGCGGTAGCAAAAAGGCTGTTACTCTTGTTGTCAGCCTCAAAATGGATCCAATCACTTGTAATTAAGTTGTAAACAGTATTATGTCTTTCCTATTACTGAGAAATAGTTTTCTTTTTAAAAAAGTCATGGTAAGTTTCTATGGAATCAATTATTTGTTCAAGAAACTTGTCTATTACAGAGGAATTTAAAAAAAATATTATTCAGACTCTTCTTTTGTGTTCTTGATGCTGTTTGAATCCATTCTTCAAACTTCCACAGAAAAAATACTATTTCTTCAGAAAACAGTGACAAAAAAGTATTTTCCTAAGAGGCAGAAGAGCATCAAGAACACAAGGAATGCACAATTCTGAATGCTAAATTACTCTTCTCAAAGTTAAAGTTTATAAAATTTGAGATCAGTAAATCCTTATCCCATCTGAATCAAGAGAATTGGACACAGTTGAAGAAAGGAGCTTATGCAGTTATTAATTAGTGATGCAAATGTTAAAAACATGGCTTTTAGTTTAAAAACAGATAGCTCCCATCATTCATTACAATATGCAGTTGATATTAATACAATGTTGCAATTTTTTTCTCTCTCAGAAAAATGATTATTTAAATAATGTATGTATCTACAAGTTGATTACATTTTTAAAAAGATTAATATATATGGTCAGGTAAATTTTTCTATCAAATTTAGTAAATACTAAACACTTCAAATACCATGGCATATGGATCACTTATAACAAATTTGGTACTGGAGATAAGAAATTTGAACATAGAATAAGCTGCATGAAGGATAGTTTTGCCTAACACCACATGTTGCTACAAAACCAAAACATTACCTGAAGAACTGGAGTTATATAATTAAATACCTCATCAGATTGAGACTTTCCTATGGATATTATACATGGCACCAAACTCATATCAGCTGTATACACCTACTTTCTTAGATCAATGATTAAAAATAGCTTCCAGTGAATGAAACTTGTAGGTCTAAGTGAGGACCACCCTTCTTGGAATTTCATAGACTGCACTGCAGAATGACATACAAAGATCTGTACCAAATAACAGAAACTACATCACTTCAACAGCACCAACAACTAAAATGGATGTTACATGTAAGTTGAAGCAAAAATAATGATATAATCATGATATTGACATTCTACACTATTTCAAACAAATGGTTAGGAAGGAAAGAAGGCCTTCACCAATACTGGGAAGAGCAATAGCAGTTACTGGATATATTTTTTCCTGAAAAATTGTTTTCATAGAAAGATTTTACAAATTCCAATCAAAAGTAGAATTGGCTACTCGGTCAATGAATGTTTCCTGATAAGATAACGGCTAATATTACATTTATCATTTTCTTTTTTTGTGCAAGCATATAGTTTGTTTTCGATTTTGCCTACTGCACTGTATAGTAGGGTCAGTTGGACACTGTCTATGAGTTAAAAGCACTATGATGCTATTCACACCAGAAGCTCTAATACAAACATTACAGAGTGTTTGGGTGTCAATCTGAGGACAATGCAGAGGATTTGGAAAGAGCCAGATGATTATTATGAAGGTATTTGGAGTGATCACTAATGATGGTGATGTTACGCCTCCATTCATCTTCCGACAGGGTCTCAGACTCAACACCGAAGTAAACATCAAGTGCCTTGAGGTCATACTACCCTGAGTCAAGTGGGTGGCTACTGGAAGACCCTATGACTGACAACAGGACTCTGCACCATGGCACAACAGCAGCAGAACCTAGTCATGGCTGTCAGACACTTTCTACATCCGCATCACCCTTTACATCTAGCCACCTAACTCCCCAGACTGCAATCCCCTTGATTATGTGCAGGGTGCAGTTGAACAAGAAACCAAAAATCTCCTTATAATAACAAAGATGAACTGAAGGCAAGGATTATGAATATTTTTGTGTAATTTTGGTAAATATAATTTCTAAAATGAGATGTCAGTGTTTTTGCATGATTTAGGCAATTTATCCGACACACCCTCTGTGTGTGTGTGTGTGTGTGTATGTATATATATATATATATATATATATATATATATATACACACTTTACTCTTAGAATTGAACCCCTCCAGAACAAGAATAATCAACACAATACAATGCCTTTTGACAGACCATGCAGAAGTCAGCAAGATTCTGATGCCATGAGTTTTCCCTCTCAACCGTTCAGGGAAGTTGGCTTGGGATAATGTTTTAATAGTGATAGAATAATAATTCTCCATGAAAACATTCTTGAAATAACTGTATAAAACATATAAAAAAACAGGAGAAAAATATTCTCCATCTTTATTTTGTGATTTCTTAGACTATGTGGCCCATCTTCTACAAATAAATCCTCTTTCCCAATTTTGTATATTTAAAGAACCCCCTGTTCCTCTTCTCACAGACCACATATTAGAGTATTTAATGAGTCAAACTTTATGTCACCCAGTGAGTTTTCAAAGGATTATAACCTTCTGGTCGAAAAGGTCACGGGCATTGAGGGAATAGCTATATTTTAAAACTCTCAATACGTGGATTATTATTATACATATATTATATGGTATGATAATATTAGCCATTTCTTTATAAAGAAATACTCAGCATTGACTGAGAAACAAGCAAGTGCTACTTCTGGTTTAATTTAAGAAATATTTTTAAAACAGTTTTTTTTTTTTTGTTTTTGTTTTTTTTTTTTGTTTTTGTTTTTTTTTTGTTTTTGTTTTTTTTTTTGTTTTTGTTTTTTTTTTTTTTTTTTTGTTTTTTTTTTTGTTTTTGTTTTTTTTTTTGTTTTTGTTTTTTTTTTGTTTTTGTTTTTTTTTGTTTTTTTTTAGAAAAAAAGTTTCTCAAGTACCTTTTACTGCTCTTTCCAGTATTGATGGGAATTTCCTTCCTAACCTTTTGTTTGAAGTTGTGTGGAATGTCAACATCTTGTTTGTTATTGTTTTCTCTTTGAGTTACATGTCATATCCATTTTACTACCTCTAGCAAAGTCTATTGTATATTCAAGTTCCTTATCTCGTATACTAAATTTGTTATAACTGATCCATGCACCAAGGTATTTGAAGTGTTTAGTATTTACTAATTTTACATCCTAAATTTTTATGAAGGATTTAGAGTAGGTGCCATCACTGCTTTCATTCCAATTCCAGATCATAGTTTCTGTTTTGGAAAGGCTTATCTTGGATCCCTTTTCTGTGAATACCTATGTTATCAGCATTGCTCTCTCACCCACTCATATTCAGTACATTGGCCTCTGGAGGGAAAACAGTATCACAGTTCTCTTCTTTCTTTTTTTTTTTTTTTTTTTTTTTTTATAGTAGATTTGTTTGGGATGTGGTATGGAATGCTCATGTGATTAGTACCCATCTCTTCATATCTGTGTTTGTATATGCACAAGGAAAAGCTTAAATAGACTGGAGGTATCATTTCCTCTTTGTCATAAACCTGATGAGGTTTGAAATGTTTTGGTATATTATGGTCCTCACCAGCTATGTAGGATTTTGTTGACCAATATAATTCCTCTAAGACATTTAACTGTCAGATATCAGAAAATGGTTTCTTATGGATGAGAAGTGGAAGTTTCTATTCATGTGGTCATATGTTCCTGTTAGGTCTTCATAGAAGTCATACAATTTTCCATTGGAGAGATATGCAATTAGCTGGTGTCGTTTGGTTGTATGTATATATATGTATATATATATATGTATATATATATATATATATATATATATATATATAATATATGATTTTAAAGTGTGCTATATTTATGTGATAAAGTGCTCAATATCATAGAGAGGGCATATGTAAATATAAAAGTGATCATTGAAGCCAACACTCAGGCGATAGGCTATTTCGTGCTAGACACAATTTTTGTTCTAGTAAAGAGTGCAATGATAACACACACACACACACACACACACATATATATATATATATATATATATATATATATATATATATATATATATATTATTATGAAAGGGACAAAGTCCGACAATTATTTTAAGACTTCTTATTAAGAATTATTTTAAATACAGTAAATTCAACCTTGCTAACCGAATGCTCCTTTGTGGCCAAATTGGTAAAGGCACGTCAAGCTAAATGACGGTTCCGTATAGGATACAGGTTTGAATCCTGTCGGAGGATGAATATTTTCTGTGAAAATTTCTCAGACATTCAGGCCGGTAAATGTTTAATACTGTTTATTATAAACAGAGCATTTACTTAAATATTTGTATCTATCAAAAGAATGTTAAACATAAAAATGTCTTAAAATATATATTACACCCCTTACTAGTACTAAAATCAACATGGGTGGGAATAGTTGACTTCCATAAAATGATATGAGCTAAGTTTGTGCAATGTATATTAGTACTTTCACCATATTTAGTTAAATTGAGAAACCTCTTGAAGATTAACTTTTACTTTTTATAGTGCATTAATACATGATAAACACCATTTTGGGGTATGTATTTCTGATTCCAGACTTTCTCTATGTATTTGAGCAACTCATTATTGAAATTGGAGAAAAGGTAAGTTATTTTCAAAAGTTAGGCTTCAATATATAACTGACGCTTTATTATTTCTTAGTTTTTTTATAGTTATTCTAACTTTCTCATCAGTTGGTTCGTTATCTTTTATGTTTGGAGACAGATTTTATAATTATTGGATGTATATTGCTATATGTTTAATCCCATGGGCATCTTTAGTTTAATATGATCATGGTTGAAATGTGACTCATGTGTTTTGAAAACAGGACATTTCTTCTATGTTGGTTTTAATTATTTGATTTTGATTTTTCACTTTTCTTCAAATTTCAGCACATTGTCTAGGCTGCTTTAGTTTTATTAATTTAGTTTCAGTTGTGGAGTGATTTCACTGTGGAGACTTGTATTTGTACTAAATTGGTCCTAAAATATGTTCGACATACAAAACGTTAAGAACTTGATATAATAGGTATTACGCAGAGTAATCTTGTTGTAGTCGCTGATACTTTCATATTCGACTAACTGTCGACTGATCTCGACCCTCGTTTCTCATACTACTCCTACTTATATTAGGTGGGGGGAGTCTATTAACTATAGAATAGGTGTGTTTCACCATAACAGTTTCCAATATTCTGGAGATATTGGTTTCTAAGACCATTAACTATTTTTTTTTAAATTTCCTTTGTTAATTATCTAGTATTCTCCCTTTTCTTTCTTTTTTTTTTTTTTTTTCTACTTCTGTTTGTTTGTTGAATCAATCTTTCCAACTCCGGATTGATATCCTATGAGAGTATCTTCTTCCATCTAGGTGTTATGGGGCATGTTCATTGACACATATATCGTTTGTATTATTAATGATTCAAGAAAAACAACAAAATTCCAAATGTGAATCAACAAGTATATATTGAAATAACATACAAGAACAAAATATACAATAATTTGTATTCAATGTATACATTAAGGGAAAAGAAGTTACTTCCCTTTTACTGTGTTTTCATTTGTAATTGATTGTTTGAAAGAAAGTTCTCTTTAGAGAGAAATGTTCAGGAATCAATGTTAGAACAAGTCTGCTGTTAGAATAGATAACACAAGAATACAACTGATCAGAAAGTGTTGTGTTAGAGAAATTAACAATCCTGACTGATTGAACTTTGCTGAGTCACAGAGAGATATGTATATATGTATTAAAAAATTCTGTGTTTGTGTGTTCATTTGAAATGTTGTGAGTAAAGTCATAGGTTTGTGTTGACAGGCAAAATTAGTGGACTCTACTGGCGGCTTGTAAAAAAAGTCGCCGCCTCTTTTAAAGCTACAGATACGCTCCCAGCAAAACTGTCGGAAAAGTTGATTTTGCACTAAAATGTGTGATTGGTCAAAATTTGACTAACGAAACAAGTAAGCAAGTTCAAAACCAAAAAATTCAAAGCAACAACTGTGATGGCTAAATTGTCTCATAGAAAGGCAGTATTGATTTATTAGCCAATCGCAAATGAATAAAATGTGGGTGTGGAAAAACATAGCAGTCGCTACATAGGTATTCTTGTATGCTTCCACTAATGAAGAAATAATGACATTGATTGCTCTATGTTGTCTTGGTCAAGATTTAGAGATATAAATTTGAACTCTATTTTACTACCAAATCATAATTACTACTACATAGCTACTTTTTTGACTGATGTTGTCAGTTTAGTTACAAGTAGTCTGTGATCAGATTCAAAGTAGGAGTTGTATATACTAACATCTGCTAAAAACTACCTTAGCTAAAAGTCTGAGATGCTGAAGTTAATGGCTCTAATATGATCGCTTAAGTTATCTTTAAAAAAATACGAGAGCTATGTACTATTGCTAAGTTGCAAAATAATATTTATGTTAAGTCATTTACTGCTTTTCTTAAGCTTTTGATGAGATATTTTCTATTAAAAAATATGTGTTTTCACAACAAATAAAAATTAAAATGTGGATCATTCTATATGGAAGCAACTTTTGGATACAATCAACTTTTGGCAGCAGGAGTCTGGATGATCATATTATCCTCCACACACATTTGTAACTCATTAAAATTAATCTATTCCAATATGGTCATGTTAACTACTACAGATATGGAAGTCTTGAATATTAAACCCAACACAAATGTGTAGCTAATAATAAGAGTAGTCAACCTGAAATTGATAATAAAATAATAATGATAAAAATATCTTGCTTTGAACATCTTATGGGACTCCAGTTCACCCCCAGAGCTCAAATGGAACTCGTATATCTCCATCCAGGCAACTTGGCTTCTAAAATGCCCACTGAAATTACCTTGTCCCTCCCGCCATGTCCTAACAGCACAAGCGGAATGAATTCATTCCGCTTGTGCTGTTAGACATTATGGGGAGACACAGTCATCTATCAGTGGCAAGTCAAGTGGCCTGGAGGAGAGATATCTCATGGGCTCTGATAGTGTCTGCCACTGAGTTGCTCCAGCGTCTTCTTGGTCTGCCTCTCACTCTCTAGCCAGAGTACCTGTGGGTGTATGCTCATAGGCCTGGTTCGTTGTGAGATGTCCAAACCACTTGATCCTCTGTCGTTCGATCATGCTCTATCTTTACAAAAATCAGATCAAACCAAAAATGGAAGACCCTGTTGTCATAGCTGGGTTGGAGCTACCCAGTATTCACTTTCCAGCTTTGATAGAGTTCAAAAGTGTTTATGCACTTTTCTGGGTGAAGAATTATTTTCCACCAAACAATGGAATCTTGCCTACCACATAGACATTACATTGGTTCTTGAAAATGATTAACGCAGTGAATTGTACTTGAACAAAGCCACATCACAAACATGAACTCAAGACAGTTTATCCGCAATTTAAATCTCAATACACATCTTATTCGAAAATTGGAAAAATTCAGTAAAAGAATTAAACAGATATACCTTGTCTGTTCTATTTAATCAAACTTATTTGTGTGTGTGTGTGTGTGTGTATATATATATATATATATATATATATATATATAATGTGTGTGTGAAACATTTTCCTTCTTTCCTTGTGCATGTGTGTGCATCCCTTGCATTTATATATGAACATATTTATTTCTATAGATACAATTTATTACACTTTATTCCCATGAGATAGATCACTCGTTAGCAAAAGTACATCAATCCCCACCCTTAGCTTTAAATATTTGCTTGCCTAATTGATTCCCTCATTATAAATCTTTCACATAAATAAAACAATACATGCTGTGCATGGAGAGAGGAATAGTTAAAGCGAGATCAGACTTGAAACTTTTTTTTTTTTTTTCAACCAACTTCTTGAAATATTGTGTTCTCCCTAAAATCTAAACCAAGATTAATATTGATGAACGTAATGAAAGCCCAGTTGATGATATAAACATAATTCATCAGCCCAAGTCTTGAAGAAGTCAAAATATGGAGTGTTTCCAGACAGATATAGCACCAGGGGTGAAAGGTTTGCCGCCTACACACAGAGGAGAGGCAGTCTAACAACAGGGGTTGATGATGGAACTGATGGTAAATAATTTGAGTTTTTAT
Organism: Acanthosepion lycidas; assembly: GCA_963932145.1. NCBI lineage: Eukaryota > Metazoa > Mollusca > Cephalopoda > Sepiida > Sepiidae > Acanthosepion > Acanthosepion lycidas. The sequence continues at coordinate 54,936,662 of OZ010572.1, read as the reverse complement.
TATCCGATTTCTGGGTAGAATCAGCAATCTTCCACTGTTTGTTCAAAGTCTCTTGAGGTGATAGGAATGGCTAGATGTAGGAGTTTTTGTCTGGGACATGGCCCAAGATCTGTTCTTGATTCTTGTGGTGCTTTTTTTTTTGTATTAGTCTCACAGGGAAAATATTGACCTAAAGTATCTGTAGTTATTTGATGTCACTATGCACTGTTCTTAGAATGGTCAGATTCACAGTTCTGTATGAGACGTACCAAGAACATTGAATGTCTGGCTTGTTATTTGTACACCATGACTCAACGTGTGTATACTGGCATTTAATATATAAAAAGGTTGGTTGGTGGGGGTCTATGTTAACTATCTTTTCAAATATGTATGCTAACTACAGAAGAAGGGGTGGAAAAGGTAAGAAGAGTTTGAAGAAGTAGACAATAAAGAGATTTAGTAAAGATGCTGCTTAAATGATGTATTTTGATAATACTAGTTGGGTACTTTTTGCTTCACTGATGGTAAGATGATCAAATTTCAAATCAAAATTGTTGGTCCATTTAAAATACTGCATACATTAGAAATTACAACACACACATATATATATTTGCAATGTGATTGGCCCTGATCTGGCATTTTGTCTACAGTCACTCTCTCAAAGATGCGCAGTCACCTCCCACTGTCTTTTCTACAAATACTTTCGTAGTAACTGCTCTGATGAGCTATTTTCACTAGTTCCCAGACAGCATGAATTAAAACATACAATTAGGCTGGCATCTCAGTCCCACCCTTTCACTGTCAAAACAGTTAAATGTAGCCATCTCTTCTACTCCAATAGCTACATCTCTCACCCTTCCCCATCTGTAGAATTTCCTTCCTATTACTTTTTTTCCCTGATAGCTATAATCTCCAACTATTCAAATGTAATGCCAATCGACATCTCCAGATGCCTTGATCTATTCCCCGTCCTTCTCTTCATCCTTTCCTCTATCACACCTCTTTACTCTTACCCCCACTTTCTGTAACCCCTTGCGTGCTAGTGGCATCTCACCTTGCTTGAGGTGAAATGCTTAAATAAATAAATAAAATATATATATAATTGTGTGAGTGTGTAATGTAAATTTTCAGTAACTTTGTACTTCAAATAATAGTGCAAAAATCTACATAAAAAATTATGTACATTCTTGTAGAATTAAAAAAAAAAATTGTCATTACAAGAACTGTGGAGTAAGAATCTTCTACCATGTCTCTTCATCTTCAGGATGTGGATGATCATGGCTCTGTACAACATCATGTCATTTGCAGTTCTTAGATTTCCATTTTCACCATCCCTCTCAGTGCCTGTTCTGTCATCCATTTACACGAGTTTGTTAGCTCGGTTACTTACTGTTTCCTTCTGTATCAGATTTTCCGAGTCCCTTTTTCCTCATTATGTGTCTTAGAAGTTTTAGCTGTTTCATTTATTAATTTCAGATATATAAATATTACTTATATGATCATATGTAGGCTTACCATCATTTTCAAGCATCTAACACAAAAAATTGAATACTGATATATCTCTGGTAGGGACACTGGGACAGAGCACTCAATCTGGGATATATTGTAAAATATGTCAGAAAATAGAAGTAATCTCAAAAGAGAGGATATTACAAAGTTATTGATCAATGAGAATTCAATATTGGAAATTATGAAAAGAGTTGTGCAGAGTTCACAGAACAATAAAAAAAATATAAAATTTAAAATATTAGCAAGATCAGGATAACAACAACATAGCTTTAAGGTTATTGTCAAATAGATGTGAAAAAAAATTAAGAGTAATCAAGAAAAGTAGAGTGATTAGAAAGAAGATATATGAAGCAGGTGTTTTGAATGTAGATCTAGAGATAAGATGCAGAATACTAAGAACATTGGCTGAGAACAACCAAACTACTGCCAAGAAATAAACATCACAAAGAGAAATGTCTAAGTTGGGTGAAGAATTAAATTTTAGTGATGAGTGTAAAGCTACACTGGATGGAGTCGATGGCCAGAGCTAGAGGTTGTTCTCTTTATAAAAATATTCAGCCAACAGACATGCTGTAATTTACTGGTACAACTATTTCTACAATATGGCAAGTTCATTGGGCTTTATCTAAAAGAAAACATCTTGTATTAATAAAAATTTACTAAAAAAAAAAAAAGAAAAAATCCCAGATTCATTATTGATTTATAAAAATGAACTGGTATTAATTAGTTTTCAGTGAGTATTTAAATATTTTAGTATTGACTTAGTATTGATTAGTGACTTTCCCCAATTTCCATTATAGTCCATGTATTTGTGTATATATATTGATCTAAATACTTAGAATTTTAATCTAATTTTTAATACCCTAAAGAAGAGCATTACTGTGAGAGTAATGTCTCTGATTTTGATTAAACATCTCCGTTTTATTAGGTCAACAACCCTGTGTTGTTATGAACAAGTGTTTCTCTTCTCAAACATTGCCTTAACTAGAAAGACACAAGAGAAATTCTTAAAAGACAAATACTTACACACCACTGGCAAAATGACAAACTCTTTTCTATTTTCTTTTTTTTAAATATTCATGAAAAATTCTGAATAAAATAATTTAAAATTAAAAAATATCAAAATGAGAAATTATAAAATGATGAAATTATTTATTTCTATTTTGTGTATTATTTACTTTCCTACATAATATGAGAAAAAAAACTGACTTTACAGAATCTTTCTAAAATATAATCATTTTGAGGATGCAAAAATAATAGCTTGAAGTATAATGCTCAGCAAATAATCAAATAAAACCCACATTCAACTTCAAACAATTTGTTTTTCTGTATGTTTGTTGTTGCTGTAATGTAAAAAAAAAAAAAATACTTGAAAAGACCAAAAGGAAAATGAAATATTTCAAAAAGCAACCCAGTTTAAAGTGTTTGTATTAACATAAGAATCAGTGATATGGATAAAGAAGAAAAAAATCAGAACCAACATTTAAAACAAAATGAAATAAAAGCCAATCTGCAAACACATAAATACATCCTTAGAAAGCTTGAAGCAAAGAGAACAAAAAATGGGAAAGAAGAAACTCCTCCTCCTCCAAAATTATATGCCACATGTTGCATTCAAAAATAGTATGCTTTGCCAGTCAAAACATCATTGGTGTTAAGAGCTTGGGGCCGAATCAAAGAAAGGGTAGGTAAGATGCAGCAGGGCTGGCGGAGGGGATATGAAGAATTTGGAAAAGAAAAAGGAACTGCACAGCTGTCACCTTTCCCAATAGATCTGCATTAGAGAAAAAGCAATGGCTGTTATTTGAAATTCTTGAAATGGATTGCTTTATGTACATTGTTCGTCTGCAAGAGAAAATTTTAATTCAAAAAAGAAAATTATAGACAACCTTCAACTTAAGGATGGTCCAGAAAGTAAACATTTAAAAGAACCACAATGTCCATCTCAAAAATTAGTTATGGTCTTTTACATCAGATTTAAGCCCAGCAGATTCAGTCTAATATATATATATATATATATATATATATATATATATATATATATATATATATATATATATATATATATATATAAAAGATAGTGTGAAGCCAAAAATACTGCCAGTCAGTGGGATACTGAGAGAAAAGATATTTAAGGCAAGCAGTCCTTGCAGTAAAGTGCTTGATATCAGAGATGAAGCATTATTAGAATTAATTAGCTGATTGTTGTTACTTTTGGCATCCCAATTCCAGAAATATAAAAATTTAATTGCTGATATCCCCTGACAAGTAGATGGCGCGATTACTGTAGGGTCTGTCAATGAATCTCTGGAGTTAGGATGCTAAAGATAAAACCAGTCGGCTAAGTGACAAACTTTATATTTGTATTAATTATGATTTGGAAGATCATCAGGTTTGAAAGGTTTACAACCATATCATGTTGAAACACTAGTTCTCATATGATCACTGAAGTTAAGCAGATGGGTAACCACTTGGTGTAATGGATAATTTCTTATGACTGAAAATCCAAGTGCCAAGTTCCAATTCCAATCAGATTTGCTATAATCACATGCAAATACCTTTCTCCACTTCTCTTGCCAATTATGGGTTAATTATATCAGTAATTCATTATTATCTCAAAAAAAAACAAAAAAAACAGGAGTAGATATGTTTACCTATCGTCAGGTTCACACTCCTCCCCAGTATTCGAAACCAGAGTAGAGGTTTATCCCTTGTTTCCTATTTAGGATTGGGTCTCTGGTTACTTCTAAGGTCTACTTCCACACTGTACTTCTAAGGTCTCTAACTGAACGCTGAAATGTTATTCATTAATTAAATCTTGGCCTCTTCAAGGCTAAAGTTATCCATCATCTTTCCAGCATAGGTTACTGTATGATCTTGTATCAGTGTAAGAAATGGCAAGTGATGTTCTTGCCCCAAGAACATCACTTGCCATTTCTTACACTGATACAAGATCATACAGTAACCTTCTACCTTGAGTGGCTCCTGGGCCTTGTATTAAGTGAACATTAGTTAAAAAAAAAAATAAAAATATTCTTATAATCTAAAAATGTTCTGGTTTTAAATAACTGGCAAAAGGGTGATAAGCTGTAAAATTATATATATATATATATATATATATATATATATATATATATATAAAGGTTAGAATGGCTTTATTAAATTATTTTAGCCTGTTAGGATTTTTTCACACAGTTATTTGTGCCTTATTCCTCTTGTCTAATGTAGTGTATTAAAAATAATCCAGAATCCATTTAAATATTGTCTGTTTTTTTTTCATTGAAACAAATCTGAGCCAGAATGTATTAACTGTGACCCTACATATCTTTATAATATGCACCTCTTGGCCCCCACCACTCCCTATAGACATAACATTTCATCTTGTTATTACCACTGTCATAGTGATTGTGAATTCAATTCATGGGTATACTCAGATTCAATGAAAACAGTGTGAGCAGTAACTGAGCCATACTTAAAATAAACAAGATGAGATATCCCTAGACATGGATAGTGAAATGAGAACAATCTACCTACATGGATCATCAAGCACACAAGGAAGGCTGAAGAGCACAACTGCCAAAACATTCTGATCATAACAATAAAGATGAAGATATTAGTCCAAATGTAAATAATGTATTAAGCTGTATTTTCAAATAATTATTTAACATTACATGGTAAACTTTAAAGTCTTAAAGTTTAATTTGGTGCTAGTAAACTGTTATTTTTTTCTTTTGTTAATTTGGTGGTATAGCAATTGTGAGTTCAATCTCTGGGCCAGGTAGTACAGACTAAAACTCAGTGAAAACAGTACTAGAAATACCTGAGCAGTACTGACATAGACAGCATAGTGAGATCATTTTACCTTTGTAGATTAAAAAAAGGGTTCAGATTAAAATTCATCAAAGGTTACTCAAATCAACAGAAATCTGAAGAAGATCAAAGGGTACAATATAATTTAACATAATTAATCTGAATGTAAATAATGTAAATGTAAATAATGATAACTCCTTATGCCAGAAATTCAGATAGTAGCTTAATATAGGTTTTATTAGTCAAATATTGGCTTGATTCATATTTTTAGTCTCTTAAAAAGTTTTTTTTTTTCTCTTAAGGCCTTTTTCATTAATAATCATTAAGGAAAAAAATACAATCCATTTCATCAGTTAACTGTGCAATATTATCATTTGATAATCTCCTTTTCAATCAAATAAATGAAATGAACAGATCACGCTTGAATGAAATGGAAATTCAAAAATAAATAATTGTTTTTAGGAAGCTGTTAGAATGCCGAAGATATGCTGTACCCAATCTGATACTTGAAAATTAATTAGCTATCAGTCAAGTTTTAACTGTCATGTATTTTTGGGTAATTTCATTTTTGGTTGAATTTTTCCTGCTAACCCAAAATGGTGACAGTTCTGCAAGTAAAATCTTAGCCAAGAATCAATGGAGCCAGAACAGTGTTAACTAAAGGAAAATGAATATCTTATTTTGATATTGTATCTTGTTTCTAATTTTTTTTTTTTAATAGCTTGCTTTCTGTTTGCAGAGAAATCATTTTCTTAATTCAGATGAGATACTCCTTTGCACAGTGATTTTTTTTTTTTTTTTTTTTTAATATTTTCTAATTTTGTAAAATCACGTTTTTGAAATATTTTAACAAATTTTGGTCGTTCTTGTACATGCAGTATAGCATCTGATATGTACTTTGACAAATAAAAAAAAAACAGAGTTGTACTGTTTACATTGTCCAGACTGTTTTCCTCATATTTATTGCTATATTCATGATGTTTTGGCTGTTGTATGCTTCAACCTTCTTCAGGTGATATTTGTTGGAGTTTTGAACCAAACCTTTTATTTAGTCCATGGGGTTAGATTGTTCTAATTCTATGTATCATGCCTTTTTTGGGTATCTTGGTATCAGTTAATTCCCATTAGTAACTAAACTCTGCAAGTTTTTGTTCCCTCTGCTGTGGCCAGATATTGAACACAACTCTTTGGATTACATTACTTTTTGACTTGCTCAACCAACTCAACTGGACACATGGAATTAAAACACACTATCCCCATGAACTAAATAAAGTTTTCAGTTCAAGACTTCAACCCACATCACCTGAAGAAGGTTGGAATCTACAATGGCTGAAACATTGTACAAGTTGATTGAGCACTTTGTCTTAAACAAAGTTCTTCACTCATTAGAAACAGTTTCTGCTAAGTTGGGTTTTTTTTATCTCCTTATACAAGTCCTAAGAACTACTACTGAATGAAGTTGTTGTATGAACATAAGAGAAGATAATAAGAGCAGTTCATACAAATATGTAGACAAGATAATGGCTAATTCTAGACTTTATTGAGGTTAAGATTGTAGTGATCAAGAAAGGATCCTCTCAGGAGTCTCTTCCACAAAGTCATGGTTCTTTGGAAAAAGCTGTCTTAGTAATGGAATTCAAAGGGGAAGGTGGATGATTCAATACTGTCTATACAGCATGGCAGGTCTTAACTGTGAAGTAAGGACAGAAGGAAACAGAGTAACCTACCTAACATGTTTGTGTCAATGGAAAACAGAACAGGGGCTAGGAAATATAGTAAGGAAACAAACCTTGTTTAGAGCTACAAAGGTTAGAAAGTTGCAGATGGCCATTATCTGCTACATCCTGAAGAGACACAGCACATAGTAGAAAGATGAAACAGGTGTCAGAATGAAGTAAATTTTATGCTACACATTTATCCAAACTTTTTTTTTTCTATCAAGGAAGACAGTTACTGGTTTATGTTAGATCCAGTCACAACATTAAACAAAAAAAAAATGACCTTTCACCTTTGGGAATAACCCATAGGGTCTGTATAAAGGATGCACAGCAACTTTAAATTTCAGGCTTCTCATTATTTGTACTGTTTGTTGACTCCAATGTGGTCTGCGGTCATCAGGAGCACCATGAAAGATACAGATTTTCTGCAGAGCTTATGACTATAAATAGAAAGTAGGGGCTGGTAATGGTCCAACATGGTGCTACAAGGTCTTCCAGGAAACCCATATCTTACTGAATCCAGTTATGGTACAGAAAAGGTGGCAGCACTGTAAATATTGTTTCCTTCATTAAACAGTCCTTCTCTTGCATTCTCTCTGGAAAAAACAGTCTGTTTTCTTTCAGACGCACTGGCATGAAGTTGCCAACAAAACCCTCATTTGCAAGGCCAAGCCATGATATGTACAAGAACACTGTTAGGAAAATTAATTAATTGATAGATTTAAACGAATTTTCTAAGTTTACTTGTTCAACATGTTTTAAATGACATTTATTTATATATTTATTTTCATTTTAACATGCTGCATAAGTCATTATTTATTTTAATCATAAAAACAATGCAATTTTTAATTATTTTATGGTTGAATTTATTTATTTTTTATTAATAACAGTAATTATTAGCTGGCAAGATGAAACTTGATGGGGGATGTGGGGGGGAGAAAGACGGAAAACGTAATTAACTTTCGAGTATCCAATGACAGGGCATCCACATAAAAAAAAAAAAAAAGGAAAAAAAATTCCCCATAAACAATTTAAATAGAGCTCACACCATTGTGATTGGCTGTTGGTCAACTTCCAATCAAATGCTTGATAGCAGGTTATGGTTTGCCTAATATAAGTCAGTGTCTGCAGGCTGTTAATTCTGGAAGGCAGATCAGTGACGGGGTTGATTTGGTGAGGGCAGTATGATGTTTGAAAGACCTGAAACTGCCCAATAATCCAAATCAGAATATCACTGACAACGCCCTCTAGTGCTAAAGAATGTATATTCAAAGTAATGATAAAGTGGAAAAGATTTTTCATGTGATGTGTTTCATCTGATGAAGTCCTAAAGAATGAGATTTTTTTTCACTTTGTCATCAATTATCATAGTATTATTCTGGAATATAAAAAACTATATATCATTTTCTTCCATTGCAAAACACTGAAAATAGTTTTATTTTATTAAACTTCAAAGCCTGATATTAAGGTGTTTGAAAATTCATTACATATTTCACTATTATGAATTATTAATTAACCAATTGAGGCAAAATCAAGGTCGAGTGGTAGAAAACTGTATCTAGAATTAGTTTATCATCTTTTCTTTCTGACAGTGTTTTGTGTATAGTGCATTTCAGATTTGGGAAAACTTGCAAAAAAGGGAATGGGATCTTTTGTTTGAGAACCGAATATAGCATTCCATCTGCAACAGTCTTTTAACCAGAAATGCCAACCATTCATTTTTGTATTGTATTGTTACAAGGTAATAAAAAAAATTAATTTTTGTATGTCACCAGAAAATGAAAAAGATAATGGTTATCACAAATTGAGAAACCAGTATTGATGTCAAAGCCAGGACTCCATCTGCAGAAGTCATTAGTTTGTCTTGGGGTATATGTCATTCATTATGAGCTAATGAAATGTGGGAGGACCATCACTGCAGATGTTTAGGGCCAGTAACTTGATCGAGTAAATGAAACATAATGTAAAAACACCCTTAAGTATATCCATGCATCAAATATGCATTCATAAAAGGTATATATTATATACATGTATTTAAAATGCACACCATAAACATATAATTATAGAATTAATTGAAAAACATGTGTATAGACAAATTATTGATACCTAACAGGTATACACCAGTTTATATGTAAAAACTTACAACATTCTTATATAAAAATGCATGTTTCTTATGACATCAACCTTTCATGTATATCTAATAGATGTGTGTATATTTATAGAATTTTGTTTTCTTATAAGCATGCAATTGTGTGCATAAAATTCATATCAATATCTGTTTTTCTACCGATCTCTTATATATATATATATATAATACACACATTTATGTACATATTTATGTGTGTATGTATTATTTTCAATTTAGGTAATATGCTAATTTTAATTTTATCTTTTTAAGAAATTTACATAATTCTATAAGTTTTTTAACTTTTTTCTCTTGTATAACACAGTTTTTCATTTTGTTGTTTTTTTTCTTTTTATAATCTTCTTCAAGTGGTGTTATGCATACTAATATATAGGATAAACAGCATTAATCATATTTCTGCATAGAAAATCATTTTCTGGAACATAATTTCAAGGAAATAAAAATGAGTTTGTATTCTTGTATTGCTAACTGAATTTCTTTGCTTTTCTTTCTATATCTCTATTCCTTTTCAACAATTTAAAAAGCAAGCATTAAAAGACTAAAATTGCAATCCACTATAAAAAAAAAACATTATAAGCAAGCCCTATATTATAAAGCTTAACTATTTTGGGGGACCCAGGATATTTGTGTGCCTTAATATTAGTGCAACAAATTCTCATCAAAAATTCACTTTTTTTTTTATTTTTTAATCAGTATCACCCCATGCAAGACAGTAAAGCCACTAAGACACAAGAATTACAGGGTGTGAAATAATTAGGAACAGAAACATTGATAATGAGCAAGAAGAGGAAAGAGTAATTGGGAGGACAGCAGATAACATTACACTTGAATTTTTGCAGATTAAAGTTGTCTGAAAAGCATGGAACCAGAAGGGAGTTCCACAAGCAAGAAGTGCAAGAAAAGAAACTCTTAGCATAGAATTTACAGTTACATCTGACCAGCTCAACTATAAATTGATGAGGTCTCCATGCCAGTCTAGTACTGTGCTTAAATTCAAAATGTGTAGGTACCATAGCAAAGAGATCATCTGAACAATTACTATGAATTTTTTGTGCAGGGGGATTATAATAATTAGTTGTAAAATTTAATTTCTTATTTAAAATATTTTTTCCAAAACCCATTAAACATAGTTTCTGGCAGCACTCCTTGATTGATCAGTGGGGGGAAAAATATAAAACAGTCAATTAAAAACATATTTATTGCATTTAACACATTTAAATATCATATTCAATAAATTTTTTTTAAGTGTATTATTTTTTTTATCTTATATTTTTAAAATTCTATGTCCCTTCAAGATGTAGGCAATCGTGGCTCTCCACAGACACTGTTCGCCATTATCTACAGATTGCCATGCATTCTTGGGAAAGATGGTGATGTTGTTTCTGTTGCCTTCTCCACAGTTTGGAATTCAGTCATACTTCTCTTAAATTGATTGCCACCTAAGGCTAGAAAGCTCTGCCTACCCTGCTATTTAACCCATAGTTTGAGGGCTAAAAGATATTCATAATTTTACCAAGAATGTTTGTGTGAAAGTGAATGCAGAAGATTAGGCTGGGTTTTTAAATCAGCAGGCTGATTTCATTTTCTGTATTGACATCCATGATACTACCTGCACATCTGTAGCTATACTACTCTGTCAATGAGAATTACTTGTGTATTCCAGATAAACAATAAGCAATAATTGATTCATAAAAGAATACTGCTTTCCACTGGAATCTGTTGTCATTCACTCAGACTTCAAGATAGCAGATATTTTTTACAATTTACCAAATAAAATGCATGACAGATTTGATCACATCATGATTGGATATTTATTAAATGCAAAATACCAAATGAAAATATTCATAGTTGATTTTTATTGGTTGAAAATTAAAAATAAAAGTATAATCTTAAAAGCACTGTGAAATGAAAACAATCATCACCTAAAACCTGATTAGAACTTTTCCAAACCAGTGAGTCACAACACTTTAGTGTAATTAATTAGACATTCTTTCATTAATTATAAATTAAGTTTATTATTGACTGGCTTCACTTTATAAGTATTTTTGAGTAACAAAACTTATGTTTCAAAGCATTTCAACAGTATTGCTAATGCAAAAGTTTGAAAAACTCCAGCTTAAACAGTGAGGACTGGGGTATTTATTTAACATCAGTGAAAGGTTTCAAGTTCTGCCTCAGAATAAGCACTGCTTTGATCACCTTCTGAAACATGACTTGAATCACTCTCCAACTGCCAGAGTTAGAAAACTCAGGACAAAGAAATTTCTCCCAAGTTAGTATGTCGCTCATTTCAGAATCGTCTTGAATCACTATTATGTTCCTTGCCATACAGCAAGTTACTTTCAATTAAATCTTTTACTTTATGGAGCAAATGCAACTGTTTGACCTACATAGGAGAAACAGGTCAAGCCATTGGACGTTAACACTTGACAATTGAGAGTGTTGCTAACAGTTAACTGGAAACAATATATGCCCAATGAAGAACTAACTATATGAGAACCTACCAAAGATTACAAAACCAACTGTGAAAAGTGAATGTCATTTTGTGGCCATTGCTGGAGAAGTAAACAAAAATTTGGGCATCAGCTTATATTATGTGAAAAGATCAAGAGGTAAATCAGCAAAACACGTCATCAATCAGGTTATAGACAACACTGGAATCAGAAAAGAAGAATTGGGTTGAGCCTTGGATGACAGAAATGGTTGGAGAGAGGTGATTAAAAGTGTTCCTCTGTGGACAACCCAATAGCTTGTGAGAATCATTGGTCATTAAAAGAGGAACTATTTCCAGAACACTTATTGTTTCACTCTTATACCTCACCCTCACCTTTTAACTAAATAACTATATCTTAATGTATATATTTTCTTAATACACTTAATGTTTCTGAGTTTATATTCTGGTATGTATTTTCACATTTATAATTCAGTTAACCATTATCCCTTTTCAATATGACAGTTTGATTTTTATTAAGAGTATGTATGCTCTGTGCACATACAAGCACAGATGTGAAGAGATGGGCACTAATTTAAGCATTCCATACCACATCTCAGACGAATCTACTAATAGAAAACAATGATCCTGCTTTTCCTCCAGAGGTCAATATTCTGATGATGATGGTTGTGGGTGGTGGGGGGAGTCTATGCTAATGACATTAAATATTCATAGTTGGGATAAGAATGATCTTGAACAAGAAAATCAACTTCCTGTACAAAGTATTCCAAGAAATGGGATTCAAGATAAAGCTTTCCAAACCAGAAACTATGATCTGGAATTGGAATGAAAGCAGTGATGGCACCTACCCTGAATCCATCATAAAACTTCAGGATGTGGAATTAGTAAATGCTAAACACATCAAATACTGTGGTGTATGGATCAGTTATAACAAATTTAGTATATAAGATAAGGAAATTGAATATAGAATAGGTTGCACTAGAAGTAGTTTTTCCCACCACAGCAAACTGCTACAAAAATAAAGCATTAACCTGAAATCTTGAGCCATGTTCTTAAATAGCCTTATTAGATTGAGATTTTTATATGGATGTCATGCATGGTGCCAAACCCATTCAGAAATATATCTAAATTTTTAGCTGCATATGATCACTTTTTCAGCTCAGTAGTTAAAATGGCTTTTTGTGAGTGAAAGCTGTGGGTTTTGGCAAAGACCATTCTTCTTTGAACCTTGTGAACTAGCGATATAGAATCACAGACAAAGAATTGTACCAAATAACAGAAACAACATCACTTAAGGACTTTCAACAAAACCAGCAACAACTAAAATGGGTATCACATGTAACTTGAAGAGAAATTAATTATATAATCAAGATGTTGACATCGCGCACTACTTCAAATAAAACATTAGAAGGGAAACCCCCATTAATACTGGAAAGAACAATAACAGGTACTGGATTTGAGAAACCTATTTTCCTGAAAAATTGTTTTAAGAGAAAGATTTTATAAATTTTACCAGACAATAGTACTGGCTTCTATAGTACTGAATGTTGAATGTGTAACTTGAGAGAAAATGGTTTACCTCTAGGACAGAAAACAGATTAAGATGTATCTTGCATGTAAAATATTCCTGAAAAGAAAATGGCAGTTTTACAAGTTGTATATTTAAAAAAGATAGATCTCAGAGTCAGATAGACATTCATGAGAATCTCTTTTAACATATGCAAATTTGAAATGTCACTCAATCTATAAAAAGTGCTGAAAGAGGCGACAGACAAAAGTGCAACTGCTATACTGAACATGAGACATGTTGTTGGATTGTTTGACTTAGACTACTCTGTTAGGTTAAGGAAACAGATGAGGAAAATTTATTACAAGCCAGAAAACACTGATAAGGAAATGGCTAATATTACCATTACCATATTTATTGCATATTAAGAAAAAGCATGACCCCCCCCCCCCACACACACACACAATCATTAAATTTCCCACCCCTTTACATTGATTGTCCTGGGTATGACAATAAACTGCATCTGCATCCTGGGTAAGACGATAAACTACATCCAACAGCAAGGCCTCTGATCAGGAGGTTTTGAGAAGCATGGAACCACCTCTTAATTGATGGTGTTCCCAGGTTCACCCCGACCCGGGGTTGTAGCACCTGTTAGGGTCCCAGCTTTGGGCAAATAGTTTACCCTGAAACTGAGGTAAAAAGCATTATGAAATATTACCAGCAATACATTTTTGAAAAAATAATATTGCCAGCAATACGTTTTTGAAAAAATAATATTGCCAGCAATACGTTTTTGAAAAAATAATATTGCCAGCAATACGTTTTTGAAAAAATAATATTGCCAGCAATACGTTTTTGAAAAAATAATATTGCCAGCAATACGTTTTTGAAAAAATAATATTGCCAGCAATACGTTTTTGAGGAAAAATATCAACAGAAATAGATTTTTGACAAAACAAAAATATTACCAGGAAAAAAAAAAGTTGTCGGCATTAAATGACCCATTGAGGTTGATATGCCACAAAGTAAAGCAAATCAAATCAAACCCATTACACTGACAAGTTGAAATTCTAAGGAAAAAAAAAGTAATAAAAATTTGGATGTGGAAAACATACACCTTTCATTAATAACAGAGTTTGAATCCAAATCTCTACATTACTGAACATAGAACAAAACTACTTACTGGCTGGAGAAAAGTATTTCCTCATTAGGATCTGTGATTCTAGATGAAGGAAAAGACAAGTGGCTTTGTTTTTGAAAATATGGGTTTTAAAGGCACCAATCACCTGCTTCTGATACTATGCATATCCTCTACAGTCAATTGTCTGTGTCTTTCATAGTGGCTTAAACTACATGCTGTTCTTGTTTTTGCAGAAGTATCTGCATAGAAAGATATTCATTTGTCACCCCTTCTAATTTTAAAATCTTTAATGATGGAATTCTATGTTTTTTATGTTTCTTTTTGTATTTTGTGTTTGGATGTCCTGACAAATCAGCTAAGAATATGTTTGTTCATCAAGCTATTTCTACTTAGTAACAAGATCAGTTGAGCAGTGGATACTATTAGGTTGGTGCAAAAATAATGTCGTTTTCTCACATAGTAACATGTGAGAAAACGACATTATTTTTGCACCAACCTAACGTTTTAGTTTGGTATACTTTTTTATACTGTATATATGCAATCTTCCTAAAGACATGGTAAGTTGTTTACATTACTTTATAAATGGGAATGTTGGTAGGTAACTGTATTATACTCTCACTGATATACATACACACACACACACACATATATATATATATAATGTTGGTGCAAAAATAATGTTGTTTTCTCACATATGTTACTATGTGAGAAAACGACATTATTTTTGCACCAACCTAATATATGGAATTATTTTGTTCAATAGATTAAAATAATTAGCTGAAAGATGTTTTCATTACTAATTTGTCAGTCATGTATATGCTATATAAATGTAGATTATTTTTATTGGCACTATATTGTTATTATGCTTATACTTGATGTTGTCACAGTAACTGTAGTGAGATATCTCCCAGTTAATAAGAAACAGTAGGGTCTAAGGAAGACACTCCAAGTTACTGTTTGCTTGCATGAGAAACCGTCTGTGTCGTTGTTTGCAATGGAAATATAAAAATAAATATACCTTGCTGTGGATAGCCAAAAACAACCAACATTTTTGCCAGCTCGGTCACAATATATTGAGGTGGGGGGTGGGGGGTGGAGGAATTCATTTTAATATTTCATTAAAATTGTTATATTGATTATATTAATCTATGAATTAGTATGTTTGTCATTCTTTCCCTAGAATTACACTTGCAGATTTAGTTTGCGGATAAACATCATTTTGTTTTTAAGAGGAGGAGGAAAACTTTTTTTTATTTATTTTACCAAAGTATATCAGGCAAACTACATAAGGTTGACAACTCTAAAAATAATAAAATAGGAAGCATATGTGTGTTTGGGCATAAGTATCCATTTCATGTTTTTATGAGTAGGGATTAATATTGTGATGAAAAATAGCATAACATTAGAATGCTTCAGAGAGTAAGGTAGGTATCTGGGTTTGGTGAGTTGGGTGTTTGTAATATATATATATATATATATATATATATATATATAAACAAACATGTATCAATGTGGTGATTTTCTTTTATCTTTCAATGATAATGTTATTAAGCAATATGAAAGGAATTTACTTAAAATAAATAGACAAAACTTGTCTATATGATTTAATGAAACATGCATATATATATATATATATATATATATATATATATATATATTCCACCCTGGTAGCACAACTCTGAGTTTCATGCTCATTGCAATAACCATTTGCTGATTGAAAACTCACTGTTGCAAAATTTAAATATTGATATTTATACTGTACCGTAACAAAAGTAGAGCAGCCCATATATTTGTGGGGATGGGAATATGTAAACACACTTATATACATCCAAACACAAGCATATAAATATAATTTAAATATCAAATATAATACAAATGTTTTTATCAGCACCAGCATTCAATGTCGTTATACTTATCTATCTACAAGGTGCGATGGATAAATTGTCACCTAAATTATGCAAAAATGAAAATAACACTGACATCCCATTTTAACAGATATATTTACCAAAATTACACAAAAATATCTTGAAATACGAAAGTGTAAATTTATTCAATAAAATCACCATTGGTTTCAACCATGGCCTCCATACAACTTTGGAATCTTCTACAACTCTTCTGGATGGTCTCCTTGTTTAAGCTGGTGCCATAATCCTTGCCTTCAGTTCATCTTTGGTGTTACAAGAAGATTTGTTGATCTCACACTCAACTGCACCACACACACATAATAATCAAGGGAGAAGTTAGGTGGCCAGGGGTGATGTGGCTGCAGAAATTGTCTGAGAGCCATTCTCTTTTTCTGTCAGATGGTGCCCAACTGACCCAAATATACTGTGCAGTGGAGAAAACCAAAAACAATGTGCATGCATAAAATTAAAAATATAAAATGGCAACAATTTACCCACCATACCCTCCATATCTCTCTCTCCATATATATATATATATATATATATATATATATATATATATATATATATAAAATGGACTCTGTTGTATTTGATGTATGAGGTTCAAGCTGCTCAGTTCTTAAAAACCAACAGCCCAGAACACCAGCTTGTATGATTTGATATAGTGGTGAAAGCTTTGTGCAGAACCAACCACACTTTTTGAAGGGCCGAATACAGAGACCTGGTGCACTATGTACCACAAGGTCCCCAAGCAACCCTCTGCAGGTTTTGAATTACAATTGTAATTCAGAGTTGTCCTTCTCCTAGACCAGCTGCCAACAAAAGCTATAGAACCCGGTTGGTCCTATTATTTACCCATAGCTGGGGGAGGAAAAGAAGAGAATTAATACCTTTCCCAAGGCTATTAGCCTGTAAGTGAATGTAATGGATTCAACTGGAATTCAAACTCTGCTCTCGATGTCCTGGGTATGACGTTAAACTACATCCGCGTCCTGGGTATGTCGATAAACTACATCCAACAGCAAGGCCACGGATAATGTTTTCGGAAAAATAATGTAGCCAGCTATACATTTTTGAAACAATAATGTTGCCAGTTATACATTTTTGAACGTCCTGGATATGGCAATAAACTACATCGTAAGGCCTCAGATGGTGTTTTTGGGAAAATAATGTTGCCAGCTATCCGTTTTTGGAACCATAATGTTGCCAGCTGTACTTTTTTTTTTTTTTTTTTTTTTTTTTTTTTTTTTGAAACAGTAATGTTGCCAGCTATGCATTTTTGAAACAGTGGTGTTGCCAACTATACTTTTTTTTTAAACAATAATGTTGCCAGCTATATGTTTTTTATTCCATACAAAATAGGCATTTAAAATTCATATAAACTGGATTTGGCATTAAATAACCCACAGTGGTTGATATGCCATAAAACCCAAACAAACAAACAAAAAACTCTGCTCTTGGATTCCTCAATCCGAGCCACTATCCACTACTCCACCATGCCTTCTCTCACACACACACACATATATATATATATATATATATATATATATATATATATAAGTTCTTCAGAAATGTTGATATCAAAATGTATGAGAAAGAGAGTTATTATCAGACTCTTAGCTATTACTAGCTGGTTATTTTCTTTAAATAATGGAAAGAAGATATGAAGAGTTATTTCTCCCAAGAAAGATACTCCAAGTTTTCCATTATAATTATTTTTAATGATTGTCACATGAGATGGAGAAATCAATACAGAAACACGCAAAAGGAGAGAAAAGATACGCCATCAAAACATTATATTAAAAATGATAGATGAACTGGCATACAATCATAGGTAGATAAATAGAAATAAGCGATGATACAATAAATTATACCAGAAGATAGAGCTATATCCACACTTAGCTATAAAATACTTAGTATTTAAAGAGGACATCACTTACGAAAACTTGTTAAATGAGCCCTTTCTTACTGGGAGGGAGGCATGAATCCCTTCCCTGCCAATTATTTTGGGAAAAATCTTTCATTTTCAGACAGATTTTTTTTTTTGTTTTTAATATAGTAAGAAACAGAGGGACCTTGAAGTACCTGATTTTTTGCTAGCATCTCTACCAGACATATGAGTTGACATTTTGAATCATTTCAAGCTCAGATGGGCATAAAAGAATCAAGATCAATGTATAAACATGTCTTCTTTTCTTTTTTTTTGTTTTTGAATGCTATGTTTTAGACGTGTTTATTTGTCCGCATCTCAAAAAAACGCTTTCATCAAAACCGTGTGTCTACACTGGGGAAGGGTTAAAAGTTTTATTGATTCCATTGCATAATACAACTGACCATTTCAATGGCAGAAAACATTTTATCAAAATTTTTGGCATGAGGAGTTACCATTATTTACATTATAAGATGGAGTAGAAGAAAAGGGCAAGTAACCTACCTGACGACCTTGTATAAATAGATGGCCTGAACAATGAGTGGTAGGAATAGTAAAAAGACATTGTTTTGAGCTACAACACATACAAAGTTGTGGTGAGCCATGTTTGTCCTGAAAGGACATAGCACATAGAAAAAGAAGACATTCAGACTAATATCCTTATATTTGTTGTTATCACAATGTTTTGGTTGTTTCACTCTCCAGCTTTTTTGAGTTACTTATCAATCAGAGTAAACTTCAGGGAATTTCTAACTGAACTCTTTATTTAAATCTACAAGAGTAGACTCTTCTCTTTCCACTACATATAAGGATATCTAGTTTTATTCTTATTTAGTACTATGCAGTTATTGTTCATACTGTTTCCACTGAGTTACATAATCAGTGTAGTAATTGTCAGTTAAAACCTTAGATTGGATAGAACAACTTTACACTCATTGAAAATGAAACAAGCAATAACTGAGCAGTAGTAAATAAAGATATCCCTAGACATGAGAAGTGGAATGAAAGCAATGTATCTTGTATAGATTAAATAAAGGGTTCAGTTGAAAATTCCCTGAAAATTACCGAAATTGATAGGCACTGGAAAAAGGCTGAAGAGCACAATGACTAAAACGTCATAACAAAAATGAGGATAAAAGTTGGAATATAATGTAAACAAAATATTTTGATTTGTGTGAAATAATCCGAACCCTGTTTCTTATTTGTGTGCAGAAGAGTAAGTAATTGTATTCACCAACCCTCAATGTAAAGAGAAAAAATATTTAAACAAAAAAAAAATTCTGGAACAAGATGTTAGTTAAAAAAAAAAATCCTTGCTTGAATTGCTTCTCATAAAGATGAAAGACAAATTGACTGAAGCAATGCAATCTCAGTAAATATTGTATATTTTGATTACACACACATTGTGTGTGTGTATATATATATATATATATATATATATATATATATACTCTTTTGGGTAAACTTTTACATCATAGGAAAAATTCCCTTGTTTTATTTATGGCCTTTGCATAAAAAGGTGTAAATTGATACAGAGTTTAAGGTTGAATTACTTGGACTTGAGAGTATTATAAAGATATTGCCATTCTATGGGGACATACTTTAAAAATGTCTGAAACTGCAGGAATTATTTTTCAGTTGGAATTCCAATTCCTGAAAAATAATAACAAAACAAGAATGTTTTGCTTTATCAGAGACTACAAAAAGACAGTCTTATTCTGTGTATATTCACTGAAACAACTATTCTTTCACTCAAATTCTATTACCAGTAATGCATAACTATTTCCCTTTTCTTTTTTTAAAAAGAATTAGTAATGTTTAGTGTATATCTTTAAAATTAATGGGAAAAATATCTTACATCAGTTTTCTTGTGTAAAATAGTAAAGATTGTACTTTGAAGACAAAACAAGGCCTGCATGGGGTAACTGAAAATTTGTCATTTTTCTTTTTATAATTCCCATTACATACATACACAGAGACACAATAATTTGTAACTGTATAGATAGGCTTGAAGCTAATGTGATAAACTTTCATGTATATATTTAAGTTTCATATACATGCTATTTTATAAAGACAGGCCAAATATACTATTTGGATTCTGAAATGATGTATTTTTTCATCTTTCATTTTTGACTACTTTTAAAGAAAGTGGCAGGAGAGAAAAGTATGATGATGGCCAGAGGGCACAGTGGCCAAACTGTTGAAATAACAACAAAGATGAAGATGATAATGTTAATAGTGTAAATAATGATAACTCCTCATACCAGAAATTCAAAGAGAAAAGCAGTATCTTCAAGTGATGCTAAAATTTAATTCTATATTTATAATAATTCACGGGTGGTGAACTAAACAATTCAGCTTTAGAAATTTATGACTAAGCAGTTAAATTGCTATCTCTCTATTCCAAATTGAGTTTTTATTTCTTTTTTTAAAATTTTTCATTATTTGAAATCAAAGATTAAGTATTAATTTTTGACCCGTCTTTTCTTTATAGTCAGCAATGATGTGTTTTTTGTCCAAAGTTATTTGAAAGAATATATATATATATATATATATATATATATATATATATATATGTGTGTGTGTGTGAGAGATTTATATGATATTAGTTTAGATATAATATACTTTGTTAATCAAGCCACTATGATCAGCTGATATGAAGATGAATGTGTTGGTCTGCAAAGCATATAATAATGATAATTCGTTATTTACAGTCAGACTAATGTCATTAATGTACTCTGTCCTTTTTCAGGTGTCTCTCATTCTGGATAACCTTTTTGGAATTTTGAACTGAACCCTTTGATCTATGATTGTAGATTGTTCACATTCCACTGTCCATATCTCAAGATATCTCATTTTGTTCTAATTTAGTACTGCTATGTTATTATTTACCCTGTTTCCAATGAACAGTGGAATGAGCACAATCTACCCCCATAAAAGGTTCAGCTTGAAATTCTCTCAAGGTTATATGAAAAAAGCTGGTGGTCAAAACAGTCAAAATATGATGATAATAAGAATAAAGATTACAACATTAGTCCGATTTTAAATAACTCTTTTTTCCAGAAATTCAGACTGATAATTCGTTATCTTAATTCCTTATTTCAAGTATGTTTATTTTAATTATTTAAATGTATTTTATTATTTATTTTATTATATTATTATTTACATAATAAATAATTTATTTAATTATCTCCAAATAATTCCACATCTAAAAAATTCCAACAAAATTCCCTTGAAACATAAAATTCTTACTAAAAGTCTGCTGTGCAATACCAGCACCACCATTGACAAAAAAAGAAAAAAAAAAACATCATAGGCTCAACAGTAAATCATTCATCATAATAAACAAGAGCCTGTCAGTGACAGTAGCTGAAATCATTGCCAATGACTATTTCTGACTGCTTTTTTCTTTTCTGTCACAGTTATAAAGTTTGATCCATATTGCTTGTGGGAAATGGTGGCTGGTTCATGAGATTCACATGTGAATGCTAAAATTAACAGAATGGGGCCAATTATTTCTACTGGACCCTCCTTATTCCTAATCAATGGTTGATCAAAAGAGCTTTTGGTTTGATTGCATAGTCAAGAAGTGTGTTGTATGTGGACTGAAAGGGAAGAACCTCTTTAAAACAAATATCTTGTGTAATCAATTCATCACAGGTTCTTTGATTTGTCATAAATAACATTGCAGTTAGAAGCTGTGTGTGCATATATATATATATATATATATATATATATATATATATATATATATATACCAACAGGAACTTGTAAACTTCTATTTCCTTACTGTTAGTTTTTTAACTTTTTTTCTCTGTGATAATCATCATTAATGACAGATGATTTGTGCTGGTGGTTGATATTCTTGAAATTATTAGTCTATCATATTTATCAGGTGAGATATTATGTCCCTGAAATGTCTTGTGTTAGATGATGTTACCTGTTATCCATTGTGAATAGTTGAATACTTGAAGTGTGCCTAGCAAATGTCAGATATTGTTCATTAGGCAGAAGAGAAAATGTTCTTAACGAGAAGATAATTTTTGCTGAGAGAATTTAAAAAAAGCAAAAGTTAATGGACATCAAAAGTACTGAACAAGAACAATAATAATAACAATAATAATAAATACTCTGATGCTGCACCAGGCATGACTGTCATGGATTTTGTTTCTAATTGATTAGAGGTGTTAGCATATACATGTTTGATCTGTGTAAATTAAGATGAGCTACAGTAGATATCCTGTTCAATGGCAAAGATTTGCTTGTCAATTCATTGACCTTAACTAGTTGCATATATTTCTTATAGGCTGATACATTGTTCAGGAGTGAAAGTCATGGGGAATCATCGTGGCCAAGTGTCAAATCATTTAATTTGAATGTTGAGTTGGCCAAGATGACTTGGGAATTACATTTAGTTACTTGGGAACACTCTTAATCAAAGACCATATTAGTGAACTGGTTTACTTGACATGAAGGTATTTCTATCTCAACCCCCAACCTGCAGGGTTATGTGCTGCTTTTATCAAAACCTCTCACCATATGCACATCTGGCTGTGATGCATGTACTTGTTATACTCTTATCAGAATGAGTGTCATAATGAGTATATATATTTGTATCCCAGCATTGGTATATTTTCTCACTCACTAATGTTAATAGTAATTAAGAAATTTGATGTACTCTGTTATGTATATTTGATTGTAATAGTCACCACTTTCTTTCTCCCTGTAGTTGTCTTAAACATTGATTTAAGCAGTATTTAGAAATTGGTCTTCATTATTAAAAATTAAGTTGTGATTATTATCTATTATAATTTTATTTCCATTTTATTGTCATTACTGGAATTAATATTCTACAGCCATTAGGAATTATTACCAATTGGAAATAGAGACTGCGGCTGTTAGGAATTATTACAGTTTGGAAATAGAGATAGGAATTATTCAAGCTTGGAAATAGTGAATAAGTCCTTGGTGAGAGTCAAACACTCTTTGCTTTTGTCATACAAAACCTGTCTTAAAGAGATGGATGATGGTTGGCCAATCAAATCTGGGCATAAAAATTTATTAATTATTTTTCCCTAATGATCTAGTACAGCATTATTTAATTTTATCAAATTTAACTATGTAAATTTATTTACTTTTACCTCATTGCTGGATTCTACTTTATTTGTTTTTATTTTTTTGTTTCTATACACCAGGTGTAATATTAGCCTGATTTTTTTGTTTTGTTTTTTAGATGAAATATTGTCAACCATTATTAAATATTGATTAGTATTCCTTAAATTTTATCTTCAGCTGTTTTTAATTGCATCTACCGAGATCATCATTCTATTGCTATTAGTAAACAACACAGATTAGAAATAAGTTGGCAACAGAACTTAAACTTGCAGTCTTTTTTACTCCAGGAAAACTATCCTTGTTCAAGAGCTTAATTGTTGACCAAAGATGAAATCAGCTTATGTTTACCCCATTATTTGGTTCTATAATAATTACTTTTGTTTATAAATGCTGTTTCTATTAATAATAATATTAACTTTAATTTTTTGGCTTATATGAAGCAGTTTCAGACATTATTTAATTCTGACTAATGCCTTTCATTTAACTTCAGTTTTTCATTCAAGGTTTTTGTACTATTGTCATTAGCAAGCAACATAGATCAGAACTAAGTCGTCTTTCACCTCAGGAAAACTGCCATATTGTTTTCATTACTTAAAAGCTTAATGGATGACAAAAGATCAAATATAATTATATAAACTTATTTATCTCTATGTCATTGCTGGATGCCATCATAATTGATGTTATTGTTTTCTTTGCACACATTAATAGTAATATTATTTTGAGGGATAAAAGCTTGAGCTTTGCTAAGAATTTTTTTTTTATTTAGGATACGCATCAGCTGTAGAATGACAGTTAATAGTTGTGATAAAAAGCAGTTGAAATTTAAATGAAAAAAAAATGAGTCAAAACTGAATGGTTATCAATGCTACATCTAATCAAATAAGTTAAATATTGACAGTTTTAATTATTCATTATTTTTTTAAAAAACAAAACAAATTCTATATCAAAACCTGAAAAACCACAAAAAGACTTTCTTAAACGACACCAATTTTCATGAAGAGTCTGTTTATATTTGTATTTATGAATAGATATTTTCTAAGCTTATCTTAATCCTGCACAAAAATGCTAAGGGTACCAATTCATTCTCGCTGAATTTGTAAAACAAACCTGTTAGCCATTGCTCTATGGTTGTCACCAACATTAGTAATTTTATAGATAATATTGAAAGTCAATGTATAGAATATAATTTTCCTTATTATACTTCATGTTCTAGGTTATCAAGTGCATGAAAGAAGCAAGTCTGCTAGCCCTTATATATACAAATCTATGTTTGTCTATTTCATAGAATTTATAGTTTTTTTTTTTTTTTCTTTTGAAACCCACAAAATCCATCAATCCCTTATGGCGGCAGATTATCAAGTGCACAATTCCGCTAGTCACATATTATGATTTGCAAAGTCATCAAGTTCATAAATGTGTGCAGTTGAATTTATTCTAATCTGTTGGGAATTAATTAAGATTTATTTATTCTATTTACCTCTGTTCATATATGAAGGGAAACTAAAGATAAACTGTTTCCTTAAGTTTAAACAGACTTCCTACCGGATGATGTTATGGAAATGTGGTTTTGTTCACCCATTCCTTACCAAATATTAAAACCAATATCATTTCCAATTATGTAAAGTGCATCAAAATTTCAAAAAAATAACAGGGTGTTTGCAAAGAGAGAGTATATATTTTTGTCTCCTTTACTCTCCAATGCCCACAATAGGCATTAGTTCACCAGTAATGCACTAACACCCAAACAAGGAAGAACTAGAATAACCCAAAGAGATAAATGCTGGAAATAGGTTAAACTGGAGGTTGTGATTAAAGCCAGTGGCGATTTTATTGAATAAATTTATTCTTTAGTATTTCAAGATATTTTTGTGTAATTTTGATAAATATATCTGTTAAAATGAGATGTCAGTATTATTTTCATTTTTGCATAATTTAGAGGACAACCTATCAATCACATCCTCTGTGCGTGCGTGTATGTATATATATATATATATATATATATATATGTGTGTGTGTGTGTGTATGTCTATGTCTGATTAAATAAATTACAGACATTATGTCTGCTAATTTTCAACAAAATCTATTCAGACAAATAACCTGTATATTGATGTTAAAAGATGAGAGAAATGTGCTATAGCTGTTTAAATTTCTTTTATTTTCATTTTCCAAGTACTTTCAATCTTTTTCCAAGGTCATCTTCAGGAGTGCAAGTAATACAAAACTATGTTGTTCATTAATATAAGTACTTGGGAAATGAAAGACAAACCCTGCATAGACAAACTAGAATTAAGATACACATACACAAATGAATTATATGCACTAACACTGCTTGATAAGACAGATGCATCTGAGATCTTAACCAATGAAAATCAATGCAGAAATTAAAAGTAGCGGAATTTTCTTTTTCTCCTCCATATTTTGTCCTCTAATGAATAGTAAAATCAAAATATGTTTGATTTATAAATGTTTCCTATTTGTTCCTTATCCTATCATTATATAAGATTCCATTCCATATTTGATCTCAATTCCCCACAAAATATATATAGATATTTATAAAAAATTCTTTCTGGGTAGAATTTTCTTCAAAAATGGAAGTTATATACACAATATAAAAATACATATAACTATTGAAAATCGGTTTGGTAAAGTCTTTTCTGGAATGTTTTGATTAGTTTTTTCATTGAGAATCTGAAAAGAGACTCTATAGCAAAGGAATGTTGAATCTTATATATACCTTGCATTATATTGGAGCTCACAGAAGATCAGAGGGATCTGTTTCTGCCAGTTAATCATGCTAATTTCAAGCATATTTAAGATAGATGCTTTCTTTCTCAGCATGCCATCTGAGAACATTTTTGTCTGAAATTAGTTTTCTTTATACAATATCTGATTCAGTTGAGATTGATCAACCAATGACCTTTAGATATTCAAGTTCACAATTATTTAGAAATAATCATAGGGGTCTAGTTGCTTACATGCTTATCTTGAAAGTGATAGGTACAGAGTCTGATTCACTTAATTGATATTGCACATTTTGTATCCTGCCATTGCAAGATGCATTACAGAAATGCTTTCCATTATTTATAAAATTTTCAGTGACATCTTTCTCTTTTTTGTTTCATATTGCCTTTCCAGAAAAAAAAAATTACTGGGAAACAAAAATCTTTTCAGGATGGAAAATTTTTGGCCAAAGATAAATTAGCATTTCTAATCATAAACTCATGAGGTGAACTCATTAATTTCAGAGTAATTAAAAACCTGGGTTTCATGTAAAGACTTGATGATGTCTGTTTTGAAGATTCAAGATGTGAGTCATGTTAATGTCGGTCTCAAGTCTCGCACACACTCATACCTTCCTAGATGATCTTCACAGTTTGGTGGGTTGGGAACCCAAGATGAACACTGAAAACTCTTGGGAAGTGGAATTTCAGACAATTGTGTTTAATTTATTCAGCTAAGACTAAAAAAAAAAAAAAATTCCAACTACATGGAATAGGCATTTGGTCTGAATGATGGTTCTCTACACACCCAAAGAAATACTCCAATCATTTTTTAACAGGATTAATTATAATCATGTTGTATCACAACTCTTTCTTTTGAATTTTTACATCTTTCTACATTTTCATATCTTTGTTTCTCTTTCTCTCTCCCTCTTTGATCATTTGTTTTTTTTTTGGGGGGGGGGTTGTGTCGTCAAATTTTATTCAGTGGAAATTACTCAAACTGGTCCACAATGCGTGAAGATAAAGTTCAGGATTTTAAAATTTGAATAATGTTTTGTTAAAATATTTTATTTTTAAGTATTCTGCACAAATTTTTAAGTTCACACATTATTGGTGCACATGTGTCTCCCTTATAAGGGAGACACACATGTACACATACTTATAAGTATGCACATATATATTCATACATGAGTTATATATAATTATATATGTGTTATTTTACATATAATTCTTATTAATGCTTGGTTAATTTTTCTTTCATGAGAGTGAAATGAGTTACAAATAATATGCTTCCTTGACGAAATCTGAACAGCTGTAACACATACTTTTCATTGCTATTTTTGTGCATATTTAAGATATACATATATTGGTTATTTATATTGGGACTAATGTCCTTATCTTTTTTATTATCAGAACATTTAAGCTGTTGTACACTCTGGCCTTCTTCAGGTACCTCTTGATTTGAGTAACCTTCAGAGAATATCAAACTGAACCATTTATTTAATGTTGCAAATTTAAAATATTAAATAAATATGATATGTTAATGAATTCAATAGATTTATCTCACCCAGACTAGTAGTGAATCTGTGAAACTTGAAGGTGGAAGATGAGTCTTTTGACCATTTATTTATTGATTAAATATTCACCATTTACATTATTCAGACTATTGTCCTCACTTTTGTTGCCATATTTATCATGTTTCGGCCATTGTCTGCTCTGGCCTTCTTCAGGTGGTTGGAATGTTGAACTGAATCCTTCATTTCACTCGCTGGGGTAGACTGTTCTAGTTCCACATGCCATGTCTAATGGATATCAGTTATCAGTTATCTCCTGTTAATTCACCTCTTCAAGTTCTCCACTGCCTTAGCCGGGTATTGAACTCACAACCAACGCCTTTATCCACTGTGCTGTCCTTAAGCAACAAGGATGAGAACAATAGTCCGAATAATGTAAATAGTGTACATAATACCTCATCTCAGAAATAGAGACAGATACTGATTAAGTATTGTTGCTCTGTTTTTTGTTTTTTTTTCTTAGTATTGAGCATTTTGTTTAAAAAAAATCTACTAATCTTTGAAAATGTTAACCACCCAGTAATTTACTGGTCAGTATGTTATATGGCTATCAACTGCTTCTCAGTTTGCTTCCAGATAACAACAGAATTAGAGAAAAGCAAGGGAGATGAGAAAGAGGGTAAGTAAGAAAGCTATTTGGGGTGAGGGTGGG
The DNA here is from genome assembly GCA_963932145.1 of Acanthosepion lycidas. Lineage (NCBI taxonomy): Eukaryota > Metazoa > Mollusca > Cephalopoda > Sepiida > Sepiidae > Acanthosepion > Acanthosepion lycidas. The sequence goes on along the minus strand of OZ010572.1, from coordinate 54,908,499 downwards.
GGGTTAGAAAAAGAAAGAAAACAAGTTGAAAGGAAATGAGGATAGGATGGAAAAGAAAAACATAGACAAACTTATTTTTATGAAGTTTATTATTGCTTTAACGATTTGATCTTTTAAAGGAGATGAAACTTTATTTTATTTTTTTCTTTTGGAGTGCAGATCACACCTAAAGTAGGTAGATACTACATGGCATCAACATACATATATTTTAGCAGCCTAGCATTCAAAGCACTGCTCAATGCATACATTTGTCCCAGCTTCTCTCTTCAAGTACTTTGTTTCAGTTTATGATCTATGAATTTTCTTAAATTGCCCAATGGATAAGATACATTATGAAATGGACAAAGTCCGACAATTATTTTAAGACATTTTTAAAATAATTGTCAAACTTTGTCCATTTCATAATGTGTGAGGTCATTTGTTTACATTTGGATATGCATTGAGCAGATATGAATGTACGAGAGAAAATCAAGGAGAATTGTAGTTTAAAAACAGTAAAATCAACCTCTGTGGCTCAATCAGTAAAGCATGCCAGGCTATATGACGGTTCCGTATAGGATACAGATTCGATTTCTCTCGGAGGATGCATATTTTCTCTGAAAATTTCTCAGACATTCAGGCCAATAAATGTTATTAATATTGTTTATTATAAACAGAGCATTTACTTAAATATTTGTATCTATAAAAAGAATGTATAAACATAAAAAATGTCTTAAAATAAGATACATTGTTGAAAAGCAGGAATATTGTCCAGACAATATAAATAAAACCATTCAAGTTTAATTTTTTTTTTTTTAAACTGGCATACAAGAATTACTATTAGCATTGTTTGTTTTTATCTGGAAAATGTCCATTTTCTCCACATTAACATATTTGGAGAAAATGGACATTTTTTTCATACATATATTTCAGAAAAATAAAGAAGTAATCAAATGTCTTTTAAAACATATATTAAGAATGGTATATGTATATATTTATAATTTCTAAATGTCTTTTAGTTATTGTACTTTTATGGACAGAGCTATAAAAAATTTTCTTGAAATTTTACATTTGGATGCTCTAATGGCTAGGTTAATAGGAGGTACAGTGGAATAATGGATAGCAGCTCTGATTGAGGAATTTGAGAACCAAGTTTGAATTCCACTCAAATCCATTAAATTCACTTACATGCTAATACCCTTGGGAAAGGTATGAATCCTCTTCTCCCCTCACCAGCTATGGGTAAATAGTAGGACAGACTGTGTTTTATATCCTTGGATGGCAACTGGTCTACCACAGAAAGAAATGGCAACCTACTGCAGGAAAAAATCTGCCTCATCAGTCATGTATCATGTATGTCACTTAACTGAGTGAATGGCTTGGTTAAATTTAAGCCCAGGGTCTGCATCTATGCCTTGGAAAGTCTTTCGCATACTGTAAATCAGTCCTACACAACAGTGAATTCTAGACAATATTCTCATAGATGAAGCAAAGTCTTCAAGCAGCAGAAATGTGGTTGTACAGGAGGATGCTGGATATGCCATGTACTGAACATCTAAACAACAACAAAATTTTAGAGAAATGGAAACAATAAAGAAACTTATATTTAACATCTGGAAGAAACAGTTGAAATTTCTAGGGCACATAATGAGGAATGAGGGATTGGAAAATCTGATACTCACAGGACAAATTGAAGACAATAATCTACTTAGTGAGCTTAAGTAAATGGATGATAGAACAATTTTTAGGATAAATACCAAAAAGACAAAATTTATTAAGAGCTACAAAGAATAGGAAATTTTGGAGAGCCATGATTGCCTATGTCATGAAGGGACATGGCATATAGGTTTTTTTGAAACTTAGCATTTTTAGATTTTTTTCTTTTTATCTTCTAAGAATAAATGTGTAAAAAGCTTAAATTGGGAATTTTTGTAACAGTTACAACATATTCAGACAACTCTTTCTTCATGGCTCTGATCCTATCAACAGAACATTTTGATCAATCCATTCTCTGGCCTTCCTCAGGTGTATAAACTATAAGATAAAAAGGATTCCTTGACGTAGTTAGACATTACATTTCCTCACTATGGTCGATAAAGCTTCAGTGCTGTAAAGTTTGGTAAAAAATAATACCTAATAAAATCTATTTTCATTGTGTAAGTTTTTTCATTTTTTTTTTCTTTTAATGACATTTTCCTTCAGAGTATAAGCAATCCTGTCTCTCCATAGATTCTTTCTTTTTATTATTTGTGAGTTATCTAGGGGAAAGATTGTGGGGTGGTTTCCCATTGCCTTCTAAATGGTTTTTGATTCAGATTAGTCTTTCTCTTAGACTGGTTGCTAACCAAGGCTAGAGAGCCTAGTCTACTCTGTCATTTAACCTAGAGTTGGGGGGAGAAGAGATGAATTCATTCCTTTCTGAGGAGCATTTGTGTGAAAGTGAATGGAACAGATCAAGCGGTGATTTGAACTTGACTCACTGAATTTACTTTCCATGCTGATAGCCATTACACTGCACACACATCCATAATTTCACTAGAAATAATAAAATCCTGGTATGCTTGATTTAGAAGAAAATTAACTTTTTATATAAAAAAAAAAAATGGTAGGGCTGCACTTATTTATGAGTGATACTTTGTTTTTTACAATGGACTAAGAAGCCAGTCTTGTAGCAGAGAATCAAGTAAAATATTTCTTGCTAGTTGTTTTTTTTTTTTTTGTTTTTTTTTCTGTTCTGTTATGTACTGTGGACTTTTATAACAAGAGAAATGCTCCTAGCATCAAAATCAGTCATATGTATAAGATTATATTTGCTTTGGTGAACACTTTTAAGATTTGTTTTCTTTTAATTTTTGAAAATCTTCTGTGAAATGTTTATACTTAATATTAACAGAATCATTACTACTTTTCAAGGTATAATTAAATTTTACTTGGGAGGATTCCTTACTTGAAAATATAAATATGGATTCTTGCTCCTGTTATCAGTGCTCTAAGAATTTCATTTGTTCTATCTTTATAAATTTACTATAATTTAAATAATGACAAAATCAATCAGCAAATTTTCCAGTATCTTCAAATTTTTTTTGCTTTTTTCGTCTTTTTTTTTTATTTGTTCTTTATTTTTTGTGTGTGTTTGATCCTTACCTATCCGTTCCTTCACATACACATATATGCCAGTTATTTTTTTTTTTTAAATATCGCATGTCTAGATATTTAGATGTGCAAGTTTGGTAACCAATACTGACTTGGGCTAAGAAATCAGAGAACCAAGTTTGAATTCCAGTTTGGTTTGTTATGCTCACTTATGTGCGAATAAACTTCGGGAATGTATGAATACATTTCTTCTAAACATATGTGGATTAAATAAGATTTCTTTCATAAAAAAATCGTTATTCTCAAAAAATGATTATGCAATATAAACTTGCAAAAAATAAAAAAGAATTATATAGTCCCCCATGTTTCAGCTTTAAATAACACACAAAGGTGTAATAATCCATAAAAACTATCACTAGATGTACAAGGTGCGATGGGTAAATTATCGCCATTTTATATTTTTAATTTTGTGAATGTGTGCTGTTTGTTTCCGATTTTGTCAACTGCACAATAAAGTAGTGTCAGTGAGAAAAAGAGTACCATGATGCAATTCATTCTGCCAGTTGTACTACTTGGCATTTATGCCAGAAGCTACAATACAAACATTTCAGAGTGTTTGGGTGTCAATCTGAAGACAGTGCAGAGGATTCAGAAAGAGTTTAGTCTAATTGTGATTATGAAGGTGTTTGTAGAGATCATTACCTTCATTCATCTTTTCACTGGGCCTCAGACTCAACACAGAGCCTACATCAAGTGCCTTGAGAAGGTAGTGCTGCCTTGGGTCAAGAGAGTGGCTGCTGAAAGACTGTCTGGTGACAAGACTGTGCACCATGCCACACAAACAGGGGAACCCAGTCAGGCTGTCAGATAATTTCTGTGACCGCATCACCCCTTACATCTGGCCACTTACCTCCCCAGACTGCAACCCCCTTGATTATTATGTATGAAGCACAGTTGAGTGAAAGACTAACAAAACTCCTTGTAAGACCAAAGATGATCTGAAGGCAAGGATTATGGCTGCATTCACCAACTTGAACAAGGAGACCATCAAAAAGAGTTGCAGAAAATTCTGAAGTTGTCTGGAGGCTGTGATTGAAGCCAATGGCAATTTTATTGAATAAATTTACTCCTTAGTATTTCTAGATATTTTTGTGTAATTTTTGTAAATATATCCATTAAAATGATATGTCAGTGTTATTTTCATTTTTCATATTTTAGAGGGCAATTTATGCATCATACCCTGTATAGTATTTATGGCTTTGTAGTCAACATGTGCTTTTTCTCAATTCCTCCAATCATGCATAGAGCTACACAGGTGTCACTAATAAAGATCACATAGTTTAATAAAAGACATGATAGTTTTAAAAAATTAACATTTGTGGCTATCAAGGTTAGCAGATGGTGAGTTTTCGTGAATTAAGGGCAGGATGCAGGTTGATAAATGCTTAAATGAATACCTTTTGGTAGAATTCCACACTTAATATCATTAACAAAAAGTTCTCCACAAACTAAATGTATATAAACAATTACCAATATTTGATGCAACTATACAAAAAAAATTCTCTTAAATCTCCAGACATTGTACATGTTAAATACATTTACAAGCATTCAAATCTACTTACATAGCTATGTTTTTATCTAGATCATGTAGTTTTTAGTAGTAAATATAACTACTGTAATAGACAAGCATATGGTTGCAAGAAAGAAATACGACAACAGCAGAAATAGATTTACATGATTTATTTCAATAGGAACGTGTGGTTTTGGGACAGCTACAGTGGTATAGTTCATAAGCCGGCTGCTGATCTGGGTTGATCTCTCATAGTAGTTCTCACTGGTTGGCGTGGCCCTCCTCCTTCTGACTGCCTAGACTGACCGTGACAAATCTCTTCCCTGGCCTCCTGTTGACTGCTAATACTTCCCCGTGTGACCCCTTTTATGGCATTTTTTTTATGCTTAACAGGCTCAAAAAACGACATGAGTATAATTAGGAGGGAAGCATTTTTATTGGTCGAAAAATAGAAACACTTTAAAATATTATTCTATTTTTCGACTGGAACTCGTGCATCGGGCCTATGCGCAAATGACGATAATGGTCATTTTGTGACGGGGCCTTGTCCCATTCACATCCGGCTCTCGCTCTTGAGTATGTTAGTTTCTTTGCCTGCAATCAGCCGAGATATGTCTTATTTTATTTTATAACGCTACCATATATGGTCAGGTGCTCCTGCTATTTACCTTGAGCTCCTTGATAAAATCCAAAGAAGAATCAGAAATATTACTGGTCTTGATCTGGCGGCTTGGCTTCAGTTACTTTTTCCACCACTGCAAGGTTGCCTCTGTGCCTTTTCTATAAATACTTTCCTGGTAATTGTTTTGATGAGTTCATTATGGTACCTAGATATTTTGAATTTAAACACAGTACTAGACCAGCATCAAGATCTCATCAATTCACAGTTGAGTTTGCTAGATGTAGCTGTAAGTTTTATGCTAACAGTTTCTTTTCTCACACTTCTTGCTTGTGGAACTTCCTTCTCGCTCCATGCTTTCCAGCCAAATTTAATCTGCATAAATTTAAATGTAATGTCAATATACTATATACTGTCCTCCTGATTACTCTTTTTTATTCCTACTCATTATTAATGCTTCTGTTCCTAATTTTACCACACTCCATAACCCCCTTGTGTCTTAGTGGCTTTACTGCCTTGCATGGGCTGATATTGATTTTAAATATATATATATATCCTCAATATGAAAGGCTACATTTTTGTTTCTAACACTTAAAGTGTGTCACATTATATCCTCGTAAACTTAAAAGCATTGAACAGCTGTAGTTTGCCAAGAATTTGATTATTTTTAGCCTTTTTGGTACATGTGGACATATTCATGTTTCTGCAGTGCTTGGTTAGTTCTATAGCAGTTGCTTACATTCAAGCATGCATGTTTATATCAACATTGGTTTGTAAAAAAAGAAAATAAAATACATTTTGAAACTTCCAAACTGTAATAATTGGTCAGTGAATTAAAAGTAAAACTGCTCATTCTGTTTGTCTGTTCATTCTTGGTTGATATAAAAACAAAGCAAAAAAATCTCTCCAGTTAATTAAAGATTTGTAAATCCATTTTATCTCTCCAATCCTTATCTTAATCTTCCAAGGAAAAAAAACAAAATGTCTCCTTTTTGTCATCTCTGTATTTTGAACAGAGAATTTCAATCATTTTAATTTACAAAAGCTGTTGTCATCTTTTGATGTATATCTATTGAAAATATGGCTTCTTTCTTGATAAGTTTGCACTTACTTTTTCTTTTCGTTTATTAAAACGTTGTCTTATTTGTTTACTTTTAATTTTTTAAACAATATTTCTTATTTATTTTTGTAAGAAATATCCTTAAAAAGATAATAACACATTAACTCCAGTCTAATATTAATACAGACAGAATGATGAGCAAAAGCTACACTTCTGTACATTAATATTTTCATACTTTTTTTTTTTTTTTATTAATGTTGATCTAATATAAGGCCCAAGAGCCACTCAAGATAGAGGGTTATTGAATGAGGTTTTTATATGGACATAAAAGGAGGAAGCAGGAAATAAGTGCAGATTATTAGTATACGTAGGATAGATAAGGGTTGACTCTAGACTTGAAGACATTAAGATTGTAGTGAACAGAGAAGCACTCAATAAACTCTTTTCTACAAAGTAGTAGTTCTTGGATAGAAGCAGAGTGGAACTTGTTCTTTACCAATGAAATACGAAGGTAATGAGGATGATTTGATCTTGTGTACATGACATAATGGGTCTGAGCTGTAAAATTCTGAACTGGTGGAACTAGGGAATGTAGCTCATCGAGACATTTACCATGGAAATAGTGATAAACTAGCAATATGCTTGTAATGTTTCATCCCCGAGAAAGGAGCTGTATAATGGAAAATGATTTATTGCCTACAAGACCACGCTTTTGAATGCTGTCAAAGCTGGAAAGTAAGGGTTGGGTAGCTCAAACCGAGATATGACAGCAATACTTCATTTTTCGTCTCATCTGACTCTTGTTAAGATAAAACATGGTAGAGGGTGCTAGCTACTTTCAGGAGCAATAGAATGAGCAAGCTGTTTTTTCAGTATCTTTATAAAGAGATTATATATATGAGTTTTACTTGTGGTTAGGAGTGAACTTGAGTCTTAATAGGTATTCATAGCATGGAATCTCATTGAAAATTCAATTGTTCACCATGACTGGAGAAAAATTGTTCACCATCACTGGAAAAAAACTCAGAGACTGATTAGTGATGATGAAATGATTACTAGCTTGGTTTTAGGGCAATTGAAAGTTATGAGTCATTTTTTGTCTCCCCATTGAGCTGTTTGAGCTAGATCAGAGGAGAGATCTGCTGCCAGACTCTGTTATACAAATGTAATGTTAATCATATACTTATCTCTACATAAAAACACTTTCTTTCATACTGTCAAAGATTTGGATGCTGACTTTTACACATACCCTTGTTTTTTCATAGGTTATTTAAAGCTGAAACATATTTTGAATTGTAAGAATAATTTTCTTTTTTTTTTTCTTCCTTTAAGAATAACTATTAGTCTTTAGTAGAGGAGATGGATCTATACCTTTTCCCAAGAGTAGTTGAGTGTAAGTGAATGAAACAAACCAAACTGTAATTTGAACTTGGCTTTCTGAGTTCTCATTCTGAGCCACTATCCATTACACCACCCATGTTCCCACATGTACACTAACTTACGCACACACACACACACATATCAGTGATTATACATAATATCCAACATCAATGACACTACTTAGAGATTCCTACAGTTAATGCAATCTTAAGGTGTGAATTCTGGTGATCAGAATCTGCACCTGATGATTGCATTAACTGTATGAAACTCCAAGTAGTGTTATCGATGTTGGATATTATGTATATTCACTAACATATACATAAAACTCTGTTTCATAACATTGATCACTGTATTTATAACACCTGAGGAATAAATATACTTGAAAGTATTTGTGTGTTTATGTACATTTTTTTTTATCCTATTCATTCCTATATATATATATATATATATATATATATATATACACACACACACACATTTTTATAAAACAAAAATATTGAAGCTAGTTTTGATAGACAAAATTTGTGTATCCCTCAAAAATCAACTTATCATTTAAACATCAGTGTTCATACATGCATCACATTGAGCAGGTCTTAGCAACTTCTACAATTTGAGATTAACTGGCATTTCTAGGATATTGTGTACTGCCTTTATTAGGAAACTTATTCACTTTGTGTTAATCTGTTTTAAGAAGAATCTGCAAAGTTATTGGTCCTGACCTGGCAGCTCAGCTTCAAATACTTTCTCAATGCCATAATATAGTTTAACTCTGCCTTTTCTATAAATATTTTCCTAGTAATTGCTTGGAGATTTTCTAGACTTGAATGTAAGTGCAGTACAAGATTAGTGGTAAGGTCTCATCATCTTACAGTGGAAATCAATAGATGTAACTGTAAGTTCTATGCTAACAGTTTTTTCTGTCACACTTCTTGTTTGTGGAATTCTCTTCTGGCTTCTTGCTTTCCAGTCAACTTTGATTGTCAAAAATTTAAATGTCATCCATTATATTCTGTCTTCTTAATTTCTGTTCTATTCCTTCATGCTCAGTAACTCCTTGCAGTTTTATTGCCTTTGCTTGCAGTGAACTGATCAATAATAAAATGTCAAAACCATCATCCTATGATATCTTCTCACTCTGTCACTATACACCCAGTTTTTAATGTTTTTCCTCAATATGGCAAATTTTTTATAGAGCGATGCAGGGTCAAATCCTGCTGGAGGACACCCTTTCTTCATTAAGTTTTCTCAACTGTTCAGGCTGTTAGACAAAATAAACAGTTTAAAAAAACAAAGGTTTTCTACTCAAATACAGGTATCCACTAAAAATAATGTTTGATGTAATAAAAATATTTTACCTATATAAGCCAGAAAGTAATGTCACATTTTTTAAATATATAAGTGATCATGGCTCTCCACAAATTCCTTTTCTTTGTCTCTGAATTGCCATAGCTTTGTGGGAAATTAGTGGTGTGGTTCGCCATTTAACTTCTCCATAGATCTGAACTCAAAATTGTCCTTCTCCTAGACTGGTTCCCAATCAAAACTAGAGACCTCAGTCTCTTCTGTTATTTAACTCATAGGGTGAATAAAAGAATACCATGAGAATGAGCAGGATTCAATTTTGTCTATTTGACATAACAGCTCTTAGCTGTAAAGGTTTGAATTGGTGGTTCTATAGAATATTACTTGTCCAGTTGCCATAGAAATAATGATAGACAAGCAACGTTTCACCTGTAGAAAAGAGGCTGTATATGTGAAATAGAATTAATTGCCAACAATGCTGCATAAATGCTTTTCTGAGATTTAGCTCAGAGGAGAGATTAACTACCAGGCACTGGTTATGATATTTAGAGGTGCTCTTATACACTGGTGTATCATCTGTATAAATATTTAACAAGCATCTAAGTGTTCTACCTCTATTAAAAATCTGTTGTTTTAAAAAAAAAAAAAAAGAAAACTATCAGAAACGGTCAATCTCTGGACATTTGAGATTGGAATCAACTCTAAGAACTATACAAAAGAGCAGAAACCACATCCCTTGAGAATTTTCAACTATAGCAACAGGTAAAATGAATATCACATGTAACTTGAAGAGAAAATGACATAATCAAGATGCTGATATTCCACATTACTTCAAATAAAAGGTTAGGAAGGAAACCACATAACTACTGGAAAGAAGGATAACAGCTACTAGATTTGAGAAACCTATTTTCCTGAAAAATTGTTTTAAGAGAGAGATTTTATAAACTTCAACTGACAATTGTACTGGTTGCTCAGTGAATGAATGCTGAATGTTTCCTTATAAAGAATTGTCTAATATTGTCATTAATATTGTCTTCAAGTAGAACAGGACTCCAAAGTGGATATGACAACTACCTGGAGAGTGACTCTGCTGCTGCACATCACTATTACGTTAAAAGGAAAGATTATGGGTCACCCTGCTGCCGTTGTGGTACTGAGCCAGTTTAAATTCTTTCCAAATATACATGCATGTGGCCCCATATTAAACCAGGCCATGTATCAAATGTACCTTTATGGAGTAAGTAAATAAATACTAACATCTGTTTTATTAGATTGTATATCCTTTATATTTGGTTAATCTCCTTGGAATATAAAGTATTATTTTTCCTATTGCATATCATATCAATTTCAGAAAAGTAATAATACAATAGTGAAGAATGTATTTTGCTGTGTACTAAGATGCAGTAACTGTTACATAAATGTCATGGTTCAGCTTAGCTTTATGATCAGTCTTCATCTGTAATATCAACTGCTTACGATGATGATGATGATGATGATGATGTTTTGAAAGCATCTGTTGAAGCAGATCTTTAAGGCACTAGATATTTGGCAAAAAAGCTACAACAAATATTTTGAAACAAATCAGAAAAAATCTCAAGGGAATTTGAATTCCCTATGAATTCTCACCAGAGATCCAAGTGTTTAACCATTTTTATTTATCAGGAATGAAGCCCTCACTCACCCCACCCCCCAGCCCTCCTTTTCTTTTAACCAGTGTCCTCCTCTTCTCTGTCTTGCTCATGAAGATCTGCAGTTCTTCAATATTGTACTCTGTATCCTCTTTTAGTTCTTTGACAAATGTTTTTGCTGGTCAGCCTCTATGACTTTTACCATGAGTTGGTTGCCATTGTGTTTTTAGTCATCTTTTTTTTCATGCTGACACATCCCCATGAGTGGCCCAGGATGATGGGGGATGGGTGTTCTTATCAAAACATCATCTCTAGATTGATTGCCAACCAAGTTTAAAGTGCTACTATTTGCCCATTATCATTCCTTTTATTTATTATCTGTGAATTGCCATGCCTTCTTGAGAAAATGGTTTCAGTCCAGTGGTTTCCCATTGCCTTCCTCTATGGTTTTGAATTCAGAGTTTTCCTTTGCTTAGACTGATTGCCACTCAAGGTAAGAGAACCATATCTGGAAGGAGATAAAATGTATACATGCCTTAGGTTGAAAATAAATGCAACAGACTAGGTTGAAATTTGAACTCATTAATTCAGATTTTCACACTGATAAATGTTATACTGCTCACATACATTCAGTATACCAGCAAGTAGTTGTTCTTTATGGTGCTAACAGTGTCCTAAAAATCTGTGCTTCTATATGATTTCAAAGATGAGCATGATTCTGTCATACAGTTTCTTTCTTCATAGGTGTTCACACCACAGGATATTAAGTGCAGCATGGTGTATTCCCATTTAGTATTTTCTCCATTGAAGGTGTCAGAACCCCAGTGTTTGAACCTAGACAAGAGTGGATCCAACAACAGTACAGAAAAGGTCAACTTTGATCTTTTGAAGGTGGTCCAATTTCAATATCCTGTAAAGTTTAAGTGGGCACCCTAGCCTTTACCTGATTAAATGGACATGCCATTTTTAATGCTGGCCATTTAGCTTCCTAGGTATTTAAAATCCTTGACAGATTTAATTTGTTCCCAGGTTAGTGAATATAGAGCACCATCTGTTAGAGGCCATATACTCAATTTTAGAAGAGCATTAATGTAGAGGTTAATTTTACTGGCCACTTGCTCTAACTTATAAAGAAGAATACCTGCTTCTTTAAAGTGATTAGTGGTATTAGGTTGGTGCAAAAATAATGACATAATAATGTCGTTTTTTGACGTATTTTTTAACGTCAAAAAACGACATTATTACGTCATTATTTTTGCACCAACCTAATAATAGCTAAATCAACTGTATAGTCTGCATCTGTCATCATCATCTAAGGATACCTTCTGCTTTTTCTCTGCATCAGGGTAAAACCCAGATGAATTTTGTCTGCAGCAAATGACAAAAAAGTACTTGTGGTTACTTGATATCAAACCAATTCCATTACTAAAACCAGGACTAGATAAACAACAATGTTTTCTATTTCAATATGATGGGTATTGTCCACTATTGAGTTAATGAATCCAATAAAATCATTGACTGTAAACCTTTAGTGTCAATGACTTGAACACATTAGTGGTGCATTGTACTAGAAATTTGCAGATTTAGTGTCAACAACTAGCATGACAATGAGATCAAACTCCCTAAAACAGATCCAAGAGAAAATGGTCATTAGGCTGGAAAGAGAACAGGGTTTTGTTTTTTTTTAATTCTTTTGTTTTTAATTCTTTTGTTTTTAATTCTTTTGTTTTTAATTCTTTTGTTTTTAATTCTTTTGTTTTTAATTCTTTTGTTTTTAATTCTTTTGTTTTTAATTCTTTTGTTTTTAATTCTTTTGTTTTTAATTCTTTTGTTTTTAATTCTTTTGTTTTTAATTCTTTTGTTTTTAATTCTTTTGTTTTTAATTCTTTACTGAATTAGTAGACTACACACACAATTTGCTTATACTAGTGAAAGCTTGAGTTGAACCAGCCATTTTTTTTTATTAGAAGTGATAAGCGAGAAATGATGTACAATGTGCCACAAAGTCTTCAAACAAACCTCCTTAGGAGGAGTTGTTCTTCTCTTAGATTGGTTTCCAACCAAGGTCAGAGAAACTGGAGGGAGAGTGATGGAATCATTCCTTTCTCAAAAGTATTTGTGCAAAAGTGAATGTAATAAATTAAAATGGACTTAAAATACTGATTTCTCTTTCTGAGCTGAAAAGAGAAATATGCACACTCTCTCTTTCTATCTCACTCATGCACACACACAGTGAGGGGAAACAAATATTTGTACACATACAAATTATTCATTTATTATATTTCCAACTAATGAATAATCATACTTTTCATATAATTAACTGTACACAGATGCATAATAACTAAATATGCATAGAAAACAGAACAAATGTTTATTTAATAGAAATAAATCCCATTTATCCATTTTAGTGGATGAAAAAGTATTTTTCTAAAGCAAATTTCAGATTTTAAAACTTTTAAATTGCTTTAATACTCTAGATTATTGAAGTAGAATATTTTAGAATGTTTCAATAATGTTATCAGTAGTTATTTCAGCCTAAAAATACAAACTAAACATTCTGTAATTGATATTCATGCAGGAAAGTCATTATTGCAAGAGGTAAAGAATTGACAAATTCACAAAAAGAACTGATTGTTAAGCTCTGAAAAGAAGGTAAAAGTTACAGGAAAATCTCGGACAAAGTGAATGTTCCATTTTCTACCATTACTTCATTTAATCCAAGGTGTAAAAAACTCAAAACTGTTGAAAGCCAAAGAACAGGTGCTCCATGGAAGATTTCTTTGAGAAAATTAACATACTAAATTAAACAAAATCCAGTGGTTACTCGCCAAGAGTTGCAGGATGATTTTCTTTCATCAGGAATCTGTCACAAAATGGACAATAAGCAATGAAATTCATGAGACTAATCTAAGCTCATACTCACTTTGGAAAACACCACTGCTGTGGAAAAGAGACAGAGATGCCAGTTTGAAATTCATTCATGAACATAAGGAAAAATCATATTAGGAAAGAGTATTATGGACAGACAAAACCAAAATTGAGTTGTTTGGACATTGTTCTAGAAATCATGTATGGAGGAAAGATAGTGATGCCTTCAAACAAAAGAACACAGTTCCAACAGTGAAATTTGGTGGTGGGATCATCAAGGTTTGGGGGTGTTTTTCTGCAAAAGTTACTGGCAATATATCAGTAATAGATGGTAGAATGAATGTTGCAGTATATTAAAATACTTTGAAAGCAAATTTAATCATTTCAGTCAAAAATTTTGAACTTTCTTCTGATTGGATCTTCAAACAAGATAATGATCTTAAGCATACTGCAAAATCTACCAAGAAATGGCTTGCTGAAAATAATGTAAATATCCTGAAATGGCCAAGTCAGTCTCCAGATTCAAACCCAATCTAGAATCTGTAGTGTTAGTTGCTCCAACAAACATCCTGGATCTGAAGGCGATATGCAAAGAAGAATGGAACAAAATACCAACTAAAATTTGAAAATCATTTATTGAGAACTACAAGAGGAGGCTGGTTGCTGTAAAAGTGAATAATGGTTATCCTACAAAGTATTAAATGAAGATTATACATTCTTTTTTGTATTGTACAAATACTTTTTTCATCCATAAAAATGAATAGATGGGATTTATTTCTATTAAATCAAAATTCTTTCTGTTTTTTATGCATATGAAAAGTATGTTTATTCATTAGTTGGAAATTAAAATTAAAAAATTTGCATGGGCATGAATATTTGTTTCCCTCCACTATATATATATATATATATATATATATATATATATATATATACCAGATGTAACAGCAAAATTGTACAAATCGTGTAACAGCAAAATAGTCTAATTGTTAGATTAAGCTTTGAACTATTCTATCTTAGAAATGATTAAAGATATCTTACTAGAATTCTCTGAGGTTTTTATAACACTGTTGGACTCTACTCTGAACAATAAGAATGTATAATTACTCTCCAAGCTTAACAGAAGTAATGTGATGAAATTGATCATAAACGAAAATGACTTGTTCATCATAAATTAATAATAGCTAAGGATCAGAAGCTCATGAAGGATTGATATAAAGTTCAATATATATATATATATATATATATATATATTATTATTATTATTATTCCAGGATAATTTTCCAACTTATTCCAAATGATCATCACCCCCTCTATTTTTTTGTCCTGTAGTAACAAGATGCCTTACAGATTTCACATACGATTTTAATTTTAAGTCTTTTTTTCACTGCTCTTTGGACTTTCATAGCTGAAACTCCTTTCTCACATGCCTAACATCTTATGAATTGAGTTGTATCTTTTCTAATTGATCTCTTTGAAATGATGATGATCTCTCTTGCTATTGTGTTTTCATGATCCAATTTCCCTCTCTACTACTCCCTCTTTTTTAAACTTATTCACCGTTCTCTTAATTGTTCTTCAATGGGCTTTGAAGATGGAAACCAAAATATAAATGTTTGTACCCTTACTGAAAGCCTGAATGATCATTTTCCTCTCACCATTGCACTTTTGGGAAGACAGTGGGTCTCTGTTATATACCATACCTATGAACACTAATGAGTATGTCCCAATCCTCATAAATATGTTGGAAATGGGGGTAATATGCTATCTAAGTATTAGGTTGGTGCAAAAATAATGACGTAATAATGTCATTTTTTTGATGTAACGTCAAAAAACGACATTATTACGTAATTATTTTTGCACCAACCTAATAGTTCACCACTAGCAGTGGTCTACCTACTTCACGCCACTGACGAGTATTGCATTTTGTTGAGGTTATAAAGATTACCATTTCATTTCCAACTTCCATTTGGGTTATTCCTCATTCAGTAACCCTTTCTATGGACATCCATCTATGTTTGTGTTAGCATGAGTGACATCACAACAACGATTCCCCCCCCACTTCCATAATAACACCAATACATGCAATCTACATAAATCCAAAATTTCAAAAAATTAATCACTTTGTCTGACAATCGCAAAAGCGTGAAACCCGTGGTCAAAAACTCCTATCAATTCAACCACATATATATGTATATGTAAAATCTCCGAGCATAGGATTGGTGTAGACAGAATAGTAAATTTAAAATAAATTAGTTAGAATGATTTCTATTTTAGTCTAACCCTAACATTAAGGCATTAATTATTATAACCAAGGTTCATTGTCAAGTTTTTTTGAATTCTTATATACTTGTATTTTGGTTGATTATTTTAGCTTATGTAATGTCTGTACATCATATTACTCTCTTAACCAATGTGGATATATGTATATCTACATATAGATTGTCTTAGATTTATATGCTTGTTAAGTTTGTCCATATTTATACATGTATGTCTCAATTAGGAATGGATAATATGTGTAGATATATTTTTGAGGGGTGTTTGTTTGATTTGAAACTTTTATTACTCTTTATTCTACATTCAACACCATCACTTGAGAAGACACCAGAAGTGTTGAAACAAAATGGCTCTTTTTGTAGTGATGTTTTAATTTTTGAATAAATAAAAATTATATAATATATATTAAAGAATGCCAAACACTTCAAATCCTATGGGTTTTTAAGTGTTTGATATTCTTTAATTAATAATAATTTTGCTCTGTCTTTTGACATAGAGCTCTCCCTGGATCTATATCTTCCTGGAAATTCCACATGGTTTGCCATATTGTATTATTACTATATATAACATCTAGAGAGAGAAAGAGACTGCATATGCATCAGTTAGTTTATGAATTTTTTTTTACTCATACTGCATTTTTGTTTTCTGTTGAGTCATAAGTAATTTCCATCTTAGAGAACCAGTTCCAATGTCAATTGTATGATAACTACTAACCATACATGGCAATTAAGAATACTTTTGGAATGCACTAACATACCTTAGCTTTTACATGGCAATGCCAGTGTACATAGTGGACTAAAGCAAGACTGCATACTGTAAGTAAAACTTAGGAAAAAAATTTGTTTAATCTGTTCAACCCCACCCACTATATTCACCTGACATTGCACCAACCAAATATTACCTTTTTGGATCACTAGAAAATGCTTTGTTTGGGAAAAATTTCTCTAATGTTACCCAGATTCAAGTATTTATTGAAAACATTTTCTAGATCAGAACCTGTTGTAATTATTGAAGAGCTGCCTGATAAGTGCAAACAAGTTATTTCAAATAATGGTGTATATATAATTGAATTATCCTTCATTATTTGAAGAATAAATTTGATAAGCAGAAATGGAAATTATTTATGATGCAACCTAATTTAATTGGTTGAAATTAAAATGAGGAAGAGTTAATTCATTGTAACTTTCTGAACTTCTGCCAAGAATCCTACTTCAGGAATTTTATTTTGAAACCAGGATAATTACCATACAACTAGTAAATTCTTATGAACAAAACTGTACTTAAGCATACCTATAGATATATCTGTATGAATCTAAATAAATATTCTTCTTATCTATTGTCAAAATAAATACAACCTGCTAACCATTGTGTGATTTTTCAATCTTATTTCTTTTTCTTTTTATATGAAAGCAATCCTTGTGAGAATTCAGTAGTTTACTCTTTGAATACTTTCTTTTTTATCTCGTCACCATGATAAATGGATTTTAGTGGTGTAATATTAAGGGTTATGTGTTCTCATTATGTAAACAATAAATCAAGCAGGAGGTGACCCGACAGCAAGTGAATGAGAGTAAGGTAGAAAGACAAATTGAAACACAATTCTAATATTAGGAAAGGAGGGTTCTTGGATCTTTCCTTTTCTCATTTGACAATGATGGGATCAATATAATCTAGACATAGGATGCCTTTTGTATCCTGTGCAGTCAAGCAGGAAGAATAAATCACAAATTTCTTTTCTTTACTTAAATTAAAAAAGCTCCCCTTCCATATCCATACAAAAGATCCGAAAAAAAAAAAATAATGTATGGAGGTGGGATATAGATATAAGTGTTGAGAAAGAAAAATGTTTTACTCCTCATATTGTCTCTTCATAGGCCCCAGTTGTGTGTTTTTGAAGTTTTGTTATTTAATAAACCTTTTGAAGAAAATGTGTATTTCGGTTTGTTTTTTGTTTTTATGTATATCCATCTCCCTTTCCTTCTCTTTTCCTCTATTCCTAAATTTTTACTGAGCCTACAGTAGCTTGACACAAGGCTCTGTGTTAGCTTCATAATAAGCAGCCATCAGTTTTGGGAGACTATAGAATCTGCTCGGATGGCTAACTAATCCCTGTTGCAGACACTTGCTCAGGAACATTTGATTCTCTATAACACCTCCCAAAACAATCTGTGGTTTATTCTGTAACAAGGCTGAGCAAACCTTATTTACAGTCCGTGGGACAGACTGCATAATCTGGTATGATCAGTAGTTAAACAAAGCCACTATGCTCAAATTATCAGTTATGATGATTTTTGATTTCATGCTAGTACAAGCATTGACATTTTTCCAATCAGTTTCATCTACCGAATTTCACTTATATGGTTAGGGTCAGCTTGTAGTATGGCTTCCAGGTATTTCCCAATAATAATAATGTCTGCTGGGATTCTCTTTCATTTTTGCTTATCTTGGAACACATTGTTTTAAGACACTTAACTTTGTTAATAAAAAAATTTACTACTATCCTGTTTAAACCTAGCTATATGAATTTGTCACTTGGATATATAAACTTTAATAAGTGTTGTCAATAATTAAAAGAAAAATATGTAAATGTCCCAACTATTATGGGACAGAAATAATAAAATTTTTCTACAAAATTAATTTTAATGCTCTCATCGTCATTAAGACAAAAAATATTTTTAAGTTAATTATTTTATATTTATATTTCAAGAGTGATAGTGAGGGCATGGTTCCACACTGTATAAAATGCTCCCATAGCATTTATTTTTTCCTTAATCATTTCACCCGATGCAAGATAATAAAGCCACCAGGACACAAAGGGTTACTGAGTGTTAGAGAATATGAGAAAAATTACTATAAAGGAAAGAAGTCATTAAAAGAAAAAGAATTAAAGACATAACGATTTACATTGCATTTAAATTTTTGAAGATCAAAGTTGCCCAGAAATCAAGAAACCAGGAAAGAGTTCCACAAGCAAGTGCAATAGAAGAAACTGTTTGCATAGAATTTGTGGTTACATCCAGCCATTTCAACTGCAAAGTGATGAAACCTTGCTGCCAATCAAATACTTCACTTAAATTCATAAAGTCTAGGTATCTTAGCAGAATGTTCATCAGAACAATTACTATGAAAGCATTTATAGAAAAGGCACTGGGGACCTACACTATGTTAGTGGGAAAGTTACTGAAGCCAAGATGCCATGTCAGGACCAATAACATTGCAGATTCTTCTTTGGATTTTATCAAGAACCTTTCTAAATTTCTAAACAGGAGCACCAAACCAGATGTGGCAGCAATATACAAAGTAAGAATGAAGGGTAGACTTATAAATATATAAGATTGATGATGGCAAGAAAAAAATAGCCTCTAACAAAAAGTCCAACTTCAAGCTGGAGAAGGGACAAAGATAGATCACTTGTGCCTCACAAGCAGTTAGAGCTCATCAGCCCAGAAAGGCAGTCTATGTAGGAAAAGGAAAACCATAATTTTAAACCTCCACTGTTTTGCAGTCATATCCAAACATGGAAAAGGCTATGGAAGTAAACCCAGATAGAAAAAGCAGAGTGGAGCCGCAAAGGCAGTTGGCTGTCAAATTTGACAACTTTCCAGCAATTACTGGAGACAAGCCAACCCCAAATATAATGCCCCGTATTCCTTTAAATTTTGTCAGTACATCTGAGAGTAGCCTGGTCAGTGCACAGGTTCTATATACCATTGCCCAGGCCTGCACCCTGGAAAGGTCAGTCCAGTTTTACCACCAAAGGACTGAATTTTGACCAAACAGGACCTTAAATAGGGCTTCTTGTTACTATAACAATGGAATATCTCATTACTAAGATAAATATTTAAAAATCACATTATTTTTTTATATTAAAGAGCAGATTTTGTAATACCATCTCCCTCCAGAATGAAGGTAATCATTAATCTCAACAGATGTTTTCTTTATTATCTATGAATTGATGCCTTATTTTATTTTTATTTTGAACATACAGGGAGCTACCTTTTTCTTGCAAGAAAAATAGATGTCTAAAATATTTCCTTTAAAAAAAAAACAAAAAAAAAACGTATGGATATTTAAATTTCTTTCTTCCTTCATCACAAAATAATTTTTTTCTGGTTTGGGATTATTTTACTTTGTTTTTGCTGGGAGGGGTTGATAATTCCAACTTTAAATATTATCAAATAATTTGCATTCATAGTATAATTCTTTTCTTTGTTTTGTCTGTCTTTGCATTAAAATCAGTGTTTCTTGCATGGGCACTTTTTTTTTATGGGATCCTTCGTATAATCTCCTCCAAAGTTTTTTTTGCAGAATCTGAAAATTCTTCACTTGTCTTCCCAAAGAGTATTTTTCAGCATTCACACTTTGGAAGACAAAATAGTTTTTTGATATTTTACAATTTGATCATACTCAAGATGATCCACTACTGAATTTGTGCTTGCTTAGTTATTTGAGAAATTATTAATAAAATGTGCCCAATTTCATACTTTATGATTTGTCTGAATTGTGAAGAATTTTTCAAAGATTTCTAAATTTTTACTCATTGTGGTATTTTATCATCTCTAAGAATCAACAGCTTTGTCATGGAATCTCTGTTTAGACTAAACTAAAAGAATCAGCAAGATGATGTGTAAATAATGCCTCTGACCTTTCACTGTTTACCAAACTGACCTGATCTCCATCTGCGCCTGAAAATGTATGCTTAAACACATACATATCTACATTGTATGTGTAAATATATTGATCTGTGTGTGTGTGTGTGTGTGTGTGTGTGTGAGAGATTACTACTGTATCTGTGCTCAAATTTCTGTGAGAGAAAAAGTGAAAAAATAATATCAAACAAACAAATATATATATATATATATAGTGTGTGTTAGATGCATGTTTTTATGTATAAGTAATTCTTTTTATGCAAAACTATTCTGTATTTACTTATATAGGCAAGTGTTAATTCATTCTTATTCATAAATATTTACATACAAATATACATATCTGTATATTTAGTATGTCTGTATATCATATTACTTTATTAAACAATGTGGAGATATATATATGTCTGCATATAGATGGTCTTAAATTTATATGCTTGTTAAGTTTGTCCATTTTTATACATGCATGTCTCAATTAGGTTTGTGCAAAAATAATGTCGTTTTCTCACATAAAGTTGAATGTCAAAAAACGACATTATTTTTGCACCAACCTAATAGAAATGGATAATGCGTGTAGATATATTTTTGTGTGTGCAGTAAATACATATATGGGTAGACTCAGTCGTTTATATATATATATATATATATATATATGCGGGTGTGTGTAAATATATATATATATATATATATATATATATATATAATAGCTGGTCACTCATATCTGAGGATACCCATCTATTAGGGCAGCTAACCAATCCCTATTGCAGATGCTCGCTCAAGCACATTTGTGTTTGCTCAACACCTGCAGAGCCTACCTGTGGTTTATACTGCAACTGAGCAGGCCTTTGCTACAGTTTCTGAGAGAGATTGTGTTACCTAGCGTAATCAACAATTTGAACAAGGCCAGCACACTCAAGCCCTCATGGCTTTGTGCTAGCAGCTATCGACAGCCCACAAGAGTTCCATCTACCCAATTTCACTCACAACACTTGGGTCAACCCGTGGTATGGTTTGCAGACACTTTCCAAAGGTGCTACACACTGAGACCCTTGATCCAGTCTGATAACATCATGACAAATTGACCATGAACCTTGGGTCTCATGGTCAGAAAGCAAACATTATATATACATACACACACACAAACACTAGAAAATATATATATATATATTTATATATATACACACACACACACACATATATATATATATATATATATACACACATATATACACACACACACACACACACATATATATATATATATATATATATATATATATATACATACACACACACACATATATATATATATATATATATATATGCACACACAAATACCTAAAAGTGAATATATATATATATTTACTGTTATGTGTTTGTTGACATATCTATGTATTCATGTATGTTTACATATAATGTCTGCTTTAGTAAACACCTACTGATCAGAGATAAAAACTCATGGCAGGGTTGTGTTAAGACGATCACGTTTTGTTTATAGTGTGCTGCCCAAATTTAAGGGTTATGGATTTCTCCAAGGACCCTTTGGCCTTTGTGATGTCTATATGCATCCAAAGGTATACACAAATATAGAAGTTTTGTGAAAGTGTTTATTCTTATGCATGGAGATCATGTCAGTTCCCTTAACCTATTGTGACATCTCTAGTGATTTGCAAATGCCAGCAACTGTTCATCATAAAGCCATTAGGATATTTTCATAAAGTCGTTCTCTTGATCATTTTTTTTTTTTTTTTTTTTTTTTTTTTTTTTTTGGGTCAATTAGATTACTACTCTGATTAGACATTGTTGGATACCATTGTTACCTTCATCAGCGGCCACTATTTCTAAATAGTATAGCTTATTATTTTGAATTGTTCTGTCCCTATAAGAATAAGACAAAACAGGATTTGTGAGTCTAATCAATTAATGGAAATTTTCTAATGATCAGCTTACATTGTTTGATGTTAATTATAATACTAAACAAATGTAACGACCCACCTAGCTTCAAAGTTATTTTTTTCAATCTTTACTAAGAAATTGTAAGTATTCAAAAATATGCTTTCAGGAGTAGTATCTGGTTATTCAAAACTGTAATGCAAATTGTTGCATTCACATTGACTCAGTATGAGGTGAAATACAGGGTGCGATGGATAAATTGTCGTCTAAATTACACAAAAGTAAAAATAACACTGATATCTCATTTTAACAGATATGTTTACAAAATTATACAAAATATCTTGAAATACTAAAGAGTAAATTTATTCAATCAAATCACCACTGGCTTCAACCATGGCCTCCAGACAACAATGGGAAAATAGGAAAGGGATAAGTGCCTGATAGATAGAAGTACCTGATTGTTTTTCCAGAAGCTTTATGCTCAAATATTTTTTTTATATTAAAGTTTACCCTGTCCAAAGCCCAAAGAAAACCCAAGATTGAAGGCTACTGAAGATAGTTGTTGTATGAGGGTTGAGAATAAATGCCACAGTTTATAAGGATATATGGGAAAGATCACAGTTAACCCTATACTTGAAGAGATTAATATTTTATTGTTTGAGAAAGCATCCTCTTGGGATTTTGTTTCACAAGGCAATGGTTCTTGAAAAGAAGCTATTTGAATGGAACTTACTCCTTACTAATAGATGGGAATGAGGGTGGTTCATAATGTGTCTTGCCTTTGCTGGGTAGGTAGGGGAAACTAAAGAATGTAACTCATCTGAACTTTTTTCCATGGAAATAGCAATAAAGTAGTGATAGGCTTGATATGTTTTATCCATAGGGAAGGGCTTTTAAT